>CM057337.1:405926961-406409046 GCA_030015575.1 Agapanthus africanus | reverse complement strand
TATTGGATACTCCATCGTATGGTTATATGCGAACTCGAAAGGAACTTGTTCTAGTTCGGGGATGGATTCTGGTTCAGGAGAAATAGGAATGAGGTTTATTCAGTTGTCTTTTATGCTCACCTCCTCTCGCATTGCGAGTGTTCCTAGGATTGGGACAGTACACCCATTATGCTTATTGGATAGTCTTCTTCCAAACCATAGGCTGGTGCCGAACTGTAGGGAAGGAAGAAAACCATTTGGCCTAAAGGGGTGTACAGAAGGTAAAGACTAAAGACATATGAAGGGATTTGGAGAGGTGGTAAAGAACTATACGGTTACAGTCGTGAATCTGGAAGAGGCATTACTAGGAATACCAGAATACCCCATCGGAACATTTCAATGTTTCAGTTTCACTGTGTAATGTTAAAGGAAAACTGATTTCCCGATTAGATACTTACTCCAGGGTATGTATTTACCAGGTACGATTCTCACATCTGCATGGTTTTACAGATGATGAGTGGGAGTAAGTTATTGGGAATTGGGTGATTATCCTCATTATATCGGGATTCGTTGTAATCGGTGATATTTGAGGAAATCACCTGGGCTGTTTGCCGGTTGGCAAATATTTGGTTTTGAATATCCGCAGTTATGCACCAATTTCAAATTGATATATCTGTACGTCTATTTTCATAGAGTGAGATATACCTTTCTGAAATTATGTCTACGACATTTACCTATATCAGTGGATGGTTAGGTAAGGAGCATTAAACAGCGGTGTAATTCTTCTTAACCATAAGTACAGTTTTCAACCTACGACACACGGTGAATGAGTTTTCAGACTCAAGAGACTTATACAGAGTATTGTATGTTGTCCAGGGTCCATCAGGACAGAGGGGTTGGTCCTCGTACTATATTCGGTTTACTTATGACTTCTCTAGTTTTTAGACAAGTGTTTCGCGGAAACACAGGGTCCGAATTTTGAGAAGTTATAGGTATTTGAATAGAGTAGAGAACCAGGTGTAGCAAGTATCGGGATTCTTCAAAGAGATCGAAGATGTAGATACTTGTGTATGGTATTAAGTTGATAGTAATGACTAAGAGAACTTGCTTCTTTTTCAGGTTACTCATAATTGGAAGCATTCCTAAGTTGAGTAACGCTGATCGGCCTCCTTCCATTTAGTTCACATGCACTGGAGACAGTTGCATGATTTGAATCTGGTTCAATTAAATCAGTGCCTCTGGTCCTATATGGGATATAGAACAGTTCATATCTTAACGATGTTAAGGTACGGGGAGTTGTCCGGCTTATGCTTAAAACCAGACACTGGACAACTCAAGACACGTTTCTGTAATGGCTGTTTGTGGGTTGACCCAGGCTATGACGCGGGTTGACTTTCTACCATCTGGTTGAACAATAGCAATATTGTTCTAGACTCGCCACAGTTTCAATAAAAATGGATTTTTTCAGAAAACAGTAGTGGGAGTATGGTAGAACTGCAAGTGATTCCAGAACCACAAACGATTACTGAAGATTTGATAAGGAACCTAAAGATTCAATCTGGATTGACATTCCATTGGCCACTCCGCAGATAAGGTGGGTAACTTCAGGCACCCGAGAGGTACTACGGTAGCCTCAAGGACGGTGACAAGGAAGTTCTTGTTTACCCACAATTACCATTGCTATTGTTCCAGGCTGCGAGACCCGGTGGGAGGATGAGTATAGCGTCGTTCTAAACTAGTTTTAGAAGTGTACGTCTATATGAC
Source organism: Agapanthus africanus (assembly GCA_030015575.1). Classification (NCBI taxonomy): domain Eukaryota; kingdom Viridiplantae; phylum Streptophyta; class Magnoliopsida; order Asparagales; family Amaryllidaceae; genus Agapanthus; species Agapanthus africanus. Next base: position 406,407,303 of record CM057337.1, on the reverse strand, counting down.
TCTTGCAGAGGGTTGTCGTAGTCAGTGGGAGCAGCGGAAGCATTGGTGGACAGGTAGCTTATGTCTATTTATAGACTAAAGCAGATGTAGCGGAGATAGATCATCTACTTCTGACGTGACAGTCATGGGTTTGACTTCATCAGAATAGGGGATGGATCTGTTGAGAAGGTAGTAGGGTGTGATGTCCTGGTATTTGGATGACATACACAGAGTAGGAAAAGAAACTCCTATACTACGATCAGTTATACTTTGGTCGTCACACAGTGGTTTCTCCACATGGGACTTGGACATTATATCAGACATACTGGTTACTAGATCTATGGTATTAGATCTAGATTTGGGTAGTTTCCCAATCTGGGTACCTAGACAGCATTCTATGAGTATTTAGAGTGGACGACTCCTGGCACGGTAGTGTACCTGCAGGTGATGGAGTCACCCTCTCTAAAGGTGTCTTACAGACTAAAGGGGAGAGGGATGTGCATGATTGGCAGATTACTTGCTTAGGCAATTGAGTCAATCATGAGATGTCAAGTACCACGCCAGATGTTGTTCTTGCACTAGATGCAATAAGTTGATATTGATCCAATCCTGGAGAAACAGTCGGAAGCAGCTTTAGAACATAAGTGGATGTTCTAGGGATATGATAACGACAGCCTCGTTGAGGAGACAGTTATCATTCCAGGCTTCCAAGGTGACCTGGACGACAGGGAGGTTGTCAGAGTTATAGTTTTCCTTCTGACGAGGGGCAGTATTTTGGACAGGTGGTCCAAGGCAATACTGAGGGAGGCATGGCGCAGGATACTGATTGAGTTCAGTTGACGATACAGTCTAAGAAGTTTGGATTTGGAGTTCTTTATGAACTATGTCCCATCAGACATCCAGACACATTCTAAGACAGGTATTGCTCATTTCGGGAGATGGGTTTCTCCGCGAACTTGAGATATAGAGAGACATAGAAAGATACAACAAAGTGGATCCACTCACGAAAGCTATTCCTCGAACGCAATAGTTTCGCAAACGAGCATTGTGAGACTGACTAGTACAGGAGTTGGGTGTTCGGTATCACACGGGCTGTGAGTATGCGACATCGCAATAATTAGCCTTGAGTGCAAGTGGGAGATTGTTGGAGATAGTGCCCTCAGAGTCAATTATTAGGTCACAGGTACGTGATTGCAATGATTGATGGAGGACTATCCCGGTAGGACAGTCTTACTCGAGATGATAGTATGCTATCTGGTTTACCTTTATCATCGTGTACTGTTTTAGGTGACCTGACAAGTTGCTATTACACGTTGATAGAGCCCCTAGGATTCTTGCTTGACCACCAGCAGTATGAGGGCGATCATATAAGTGGGAGCTGGGGTCTATAAGCATATCCTTAAATGGTCCCTAGTCGTATGAGTTTCGAGACAGGGCATCGATACTCCAGAGTAGACTAGTGTATACAATCGAGACCCCGACGAGGGGCAGTGGCCGGTCTCACAAGCCACTGGTGTCAGTTGGATCACCTAAGATGTATACAGGTGCTCATTGGGTTATGAGTACACCGGACTGGACTCGCCGGGAACATGCTAGTTGGTCATATACCAGACGTCAGATGGCAGTTCCCTGGTGACATGTGTGCAGGTTAGTTCATCGACCTGGGGATCGTCATTTGTCTCGTGTGAGTTCCCACTGTACTTTGATTACTACCCTACCACGGCTCAAAGGAGTCGTGCAAACAGGTTTTAGTTGGGTACAGTCCCGAGCCACATGGAGCAGTGAGCGTATCTTCAGGGGTTCGTCTCTCCCGGTATTGGGGGTGAGGTCGTGCTGTGTCTAGGAGAGCCATTACACGAAGCCCTCGGCCGAGGCAAGGAGATTTACTGGTAGGTATTCCAGTAGTATCTCAGGGTGTTCTGGGCTACACTCCGACACGACTTGTACCGCTTTTGGGGGTCTGACTTTTACCAACCCCTAGGCCCGCCATGCGATGCTCATTGACGAACGGACCGGACTGTACGGATATTGTCACTGACAGGCTCAGTAGGGTTGTCAGGCTGAGTTCGCTCACAGACGTCCCTTTTAGTCAATACCTGGTAGCCCGTTACGTATTGGCTTATACCTCTGACGTGCTAGTGGTTAAATCCACAACCAAGGTGTTGACGAGTCTTTAGAGTCCCCCACATCTGTTACTCAGCTTTCGGGCGGAAAAGTTGTAGAGGCCGTATGGAGATATGGCAAGGTCCGATCAGATACGTGCGGTATTGCACGGATCAGGATCGGACAGTTTGTACTATAGGCCGTATGGTTATATGGCAGGGTTCGATCAGATACGTGCGGTATTGCACGGATCAGGATCGAACGGATATTACTAGCCGGCTTTGGTTTAAGCCGGATCCTAGTATAGTACAGTGTAGATTTTGTCTCATTGCATTTGTATTTCGGTCGGAATACAAATGCGGGTGTGTATGCACAGTATCGGGGTTTTCCTGTAATTTATTACGGGACCAGTTTTCTGGAGTTGCCAGTTTGCTTTCCGTTTCGGCCGATTTCCTTTGTATCGTTCATTGGCCGAAGATTGGTGGAGGAGGGCTTATTTGCATTGTTGCAAATAAGCATTTGTGGAGGGGGTCTTTGCTTTTTGTTGTATCCTGATAGCTTTTCCTTGACCTTGACTTCTAGCTTTATAATGATGGCTTGACTTTGTTGACAATCATGGATGTTGATGATTGTTGGTGGAGTGTGGGTTTGGGTTTGTAATCATCTCTTGATATCATGACCTTTCTCTCTCTCCCTTGCATTATGGTTGTGGCTATCCTCTTTCATTTGAGCACTCACTCCATTCTCTCCTCTCACCAAGCCATGGCCGGCCACTCTCTTGGTGGGGTTGTCCAAACATTTTGGTGTGGGATTTTGCTTCATTTCATGTTGCAAAAACCCCACAAGATCAATCCCAAAAGCTCCAAGTATCATTCCTCCACCAAATGGCAATTCCACAACCCCAAAGTGAGACTTGAGGACTACATATTCTACAGCGAACCTTGGGCACGTCGAGTAGCCGGCTTCGTGCCCGAGTTGCCTCGGCATTGAGGTGGGAGCCCATAAAAGAAGTATGCGATGTGGTGCACTTCCGACGACGAGGTGGAGACCGGAGCTTCCGCGGGAGATCGGGACGATGACGAGAAGACCGGAGGACTCGGATCTGTCGGTATATCTCTATTCCCTTTCTTGTTGTTAGCTAGGACTAATTAATGGTTCGATCCGGGTATTAGTGTGCGGCGGTTTGCCAGTTCAAGAAAAATTAAAGTTTATCACCGCTTCCGCATTTGGCCGTCGGATTGACGGCCGGGGCGCCGCCGTGCACTTACAGTTCTGGGCTACACTCCGACACGACTTGTACCGCTTTTGGGGGTCTGACTTTTACCAACCCTCTAGGCCCGCCATGCGATGCTCATAGAAGAACGGACCGGACTGTACGGATATTGTCGCTGACAGGCTCAGTAGGGTGTCAGGATGAGTTCGTTCATCGACGTCCCTTTTGGTCAATACCTAGTAGCCCGTTACGTATGGCTAATACATCTGACATGCTAGTGGTTAAATCCACAACCAAAGTATTGACGAGTCTTTAGAGTCCCCCACAGACCGTTTTCTCAAGTTTCGGGCGAAACGCTGTAGAGGCCGTATGGAGATATGGCAGGGTTCGATCAGATACGTGCGGTATTGCGCGGATCATGATCGGACGGATAATACTAGCGGGCTTTGGTTTAAGCCGGATCCTAGTATTGTACAATGTAGATTTTGTCTCATTACATTTGTATTCGGTCGGAATACAAATGCGGGTATGTACAGTAGCGGGGTTTTCCTGTAATTTATTACGGGATCAGTTTTCTGAAGTTGCCAGTTTGCATTCCGTTTCGGCCATTTTCCTTTGTTTCTTTCATTGGCTGAAAATTGGTGGAGGAGGGCTTATTTGCAATAGTGCAAATTAGCATTGTGGAGGGTGGTCTTTGCATATTGTTGCTTCATGATGGTTGCACCATCATTTGACTTCTTCACTCATCATTGCTTGACTTTTGTGGTTTGGTGATGGGTTTATGAGTGTTGGACTTGGTTTGTGATCATGGTTGATCATGATAACCCTTTCTCTTTCTTGCATTATTTGGCTCCCTCATTTTTGATCCACTCATTCTCTCCATTCATTCTCTCCTTGATCATGGCCGGCCAAACTTCTTGAGTGGTAAGGGATTTATTTTGTGAGGGATTTGGTTCTTATTTGCTTACTACAAAAATTCCCAAAGCCACCACAAAAGTTCATAGTTCATTACCTCCACTAAAAAGGGCAACTTCATACAACCCTATGAGACATAGAGTTCCACACTAATCTACAGCAATTCTTGGGCACGTCGGCTCGCCAACTTCGTGCCCGAGTTGCCTCGGTCCAGAGGTGGGACCCCGTAAAAGAACCCGGCGATGTGGTGCCCTTCCGACGAGGAGATGAAGACCGGAGATTCCACGAGGAGATCGGGACGACGACGAGAAGACCGAAGGACACGGATCGCTCGGTATATCTCTCTACCCCTTCTCTTGTTAGCGAGGATTAGATTAATGGCCCGATCTGGGATTTTTGTGCGCGGTGGTGCCGGTTTCAAAAGTTAAAGTAAAGTATCGTTCCGCATTTTGGCCTCGTTCAGACGGCCGGGGCGCCGCCGTGCACTTATACTGGTATCAGAGCCACGCCATTAACCTAGTCTAGCTTGCTCTAACGTGTTTACGAGTTCGATCGATCGGAATTTCCAAAAACCACAATTTCTATTGCATCAGTTTCTGTCGATTTTTGTTTAGCTCGAAATTTTTTCAGTACATTGCAGAAACATGTGCAGGGAATTATAAGCATTCTGTGAAAATTTGGTCGCGTGACGTCACCTTTACACCGCGGAATCACGGCCAAACCCACGCATTGGCCGCGGTTCCGCCGCTACCTTGACTGTTCATTGCACCAAAATTTTACAGAGAGCTTCTGAGTTGAAAATTGGGATTTTGGAATGTTCTGTTTGGGCCCAGATTTTCTTTGAGTGCTACAGTAGTGCTTGGGGCCCACTTCGGTAATTTTGATCGATCGAAAATTTTAAACATGTTAGTTCACAGTATTTACATTATATCTGCGACCGTGAATGTCATTTGATCGGTAAATCCTGTCTAACTGCTATAGCCCTTTTAGACGGATTTGCGAACGTGACATTCACATTGATGTTCTGTGTTGTGCTGTGATGTTGCAGATTGGTCGGTGGGGATAGCCTGGATGCAATGTTAGTACAGTTTCGTTTTATATGTACATTTGATATTGGGGGGCGAGCGTCATACATGTGGACTGCCGTCACTGCCTGTTTGTATATTATTCTTTTGGGGCACGACCGGGCTGAGGTCGATGTACCCGTTTTATGTATATTTTACTTTCTGTACTAGGATTACCCCAGGGTGGGGTGCACGGATAGCCGGGTTCTAGAGGGCAACGAGCCCGCATCTCATGGCTCTGAAACGGAGGGGGCTTTACTCTAGAATTGGCGGGCTATTCGCCGCACTCGTAGGGGGTACAGGTTGACCCAGAGGGGTGCCCAAGTTACCGGATTCCGTGAAGTGCTGGGTGGTCCATTCATGTTGCTGAAGGGGGCTGCCTCGCTTCAGGTTTTGGCGGGTAACTTGTCGCGCCCGTAGGGGTCTAGGATTTCATTGCACAGGCTATCCACACGACCAAGGGAACGTCGGGTTTCAGTAGCGGCTCTATGAAACCCGGGGATCCCAGATATCTGTATTGTTTTGTGATGCTTATTACATTTCTGTGATGTTGCATTTTATCACGCCTTGAGCGAATATTATATATTGATATATATAAAAGTAGATGTTGTATATGTTTTGCATCCGCGCTAGTCCAGTCCCCGCTCTGTCGTTTGTTAAGTAACCTAACAGGTAATGACGGGACCCAGTGGCGAATGCGGATGGCATATACGTACATCATTATTTTCGTTCTTTATTGGTGTGATCAATTGATGGGACTGCATTGATTCGGATCAATGCAAGCTAAACAAACCTATTCTGATATTGTTGGAACACTTTTCAAAATGCTGTTATTGCAAGGGCGTTCTCTTTTGTTTTGCACAGTGGTTTTCAGTTGGAATATCCTGTACCTCAGTCGACGAGGCAAGGACCGAGATCCCTTCACCGGGAGTGACCCCTTGGACAGAAGTTTGCGTCGGGGCAATAACTTCACTATAGCCGATTTCCTTTGCTTTGCATCATGGTATTCAGTTGGAATATCCTGCACCTCATTCTACGGGGAAAGAGCCGAGATCCCTCCACCGGGAGTGACCTCTTTAGCAAAGGTTTTCGTCACTATATTTTTATAAAAGCTATCCGGTTCCTTCAACGATATCAAGTTCATTACGTTAATTTCGCCAGAAACTATTCGTAGCCCTCCGTCATTTCAGACGGGTAGCACGTAGTATTCATGCTATGTTTGTTGGCCTTTGTCAAGGCATAGTGTATGGTAGCTGCTTGTTACTTTTCTGCTGCATAGATAGATGCGTTGGTTTGGGACAGTCGTATAGCCTTGTTGGCCAAAGTCAAGGGCTTGTACGGGTGGGTTCAAATTAACCTGGATAATGACGGGTAGAACTTGACATGTGACTTATGATTTGTTGGCCTTCGTCAAGGTCATAAGAGCATGGGGTAAAAATCACATCGGGAGTTTCTAAAGAAACTGAAACTTGCCAGATATGCGCATACCTTCTGGAGTGTGAATAACGTGAGCGGATTTCGTCACGTTATCATGCGATGATAGTTGGATCCCGATTCCCACTGATGAGTTGGTTTACTCTTTGGGGGATCCCGACTAATTCTTCTTTCTGGTTTGGAGGAGAATTTGACGTTACAGTGGGAGGTTTCCTGATTAGATAAATTGGTAACCATTCTGATCTAGGTTAGAGTGCATGCTGAGTGTTTCTTTTCTCTCTCTCTTTGGCAGCGACCATGACCCGACCCTAAACTATGACTCAGTGACCAAGTTGACCGAACCTTCTTAAACACTGGCTTTTGGATTGTCAGAGTTGCAAACCTCATTGCCACTCCTACTTTTACCCTTTTCTCCAGAGCACCCCGTATTACTACGAACGTCCACTTCCATTGGACAAAACCATCGTATGGTTATATACGAACTCGAAGGAATTTATTCGAGGATGGTTTCCAGTTCTGGAGAAAACGGATAGGACTATTCAGTTGTCTTTTCCTTTTACCTTCTCTCAGGTTGCGAGTGCCTCTTAGATTAGGGGATAGTACACCTATTACGCAAATTGGATAGTCTTCTTCCAAACCATAGGCAGGTGCCGACCGGTAGGGAATGAAGAAAACCAATTAGCCTAACGATGGTGTACAGAAGGTATTATGTAAAGACAAATAAAGGGATTAGAAGGAGGGCAAAGTAAAATTGCGCTTGCTATTCACGACCAAACCAAGTATTTCATTACCACTCCCACTTCACCTTTGTATTTCTCCAGGACACCCCGTATCACTACGAAGATCCACAGTTATTTGGATACTCCATCGTATGGTTATATACGAACTCGAAAGGAACTTGTTCCAGTTCGCGGATGGATTCTGGTTCAGGAGAAATAGGAATAAGGTTTATTCGGTTGTCTTTTATCTTTACCTTCTCGCATTGCGAGTGCTCCTAGGATTAGGACAGTACACCCATTATGCTTATTGGATAGTCTTCTTCCAAACCATAGGCTGGTACCGAGCTGTAGGGAAGGAAGAAAACCATTTGGCCTAAAGGGGTGTCCAGAAGGTAATGACTAAAGACGTATGAAGGAATATGGTGTTAGTGTATATGACCTAGAGGCCATTACTGTATCATACTAGTTTGTATATTACTTAATGGAAGCTTGGGATATTCACCTTGTATATACAATCTTGCTCAAAATAGTAGTATGCTACTTGGTTTGTTTCTACTTCAATGTGTACATGTGTTTATTTTATTATATCACCTATACGCATTAGTGGAGCCCTTAGGATCTTTGCTTGATTACCAGCGTTGTGATGGCAGTCACACTAGTGGGGCTGGGTAATCTATAAGCACATCCTTATGCAGGTCCCTAGTCGGAGGACTATCGAGACAGGGCATCGATACTCCGGAGTAGACTAGCCATGCACTTCTCATCCCAGTGTGGGAGAGGGTCTGTCCCACAGCCGTCAGTACGTTGTACTGGAGATAGTATGCGGGTGCTCGTTGGGTTACGAGTACACTGGACAGGACTCGTCGGGAACTGACCGGTTGGTATTATACCTATCGTCAGTTATCAGTTCCCAGGTGACATGAGTACAGCTTAGTCCGCTAACTTGACACTGTCACTTCGCCTCGAGTGTGTTCCCACTGTACTTTGATTACTACCCTACCACGGCTTAAAGGAGTCGTGCAAACAGGTAGTAGTTGGGTGCAGTCCCGAAGCACTTGGAGGCAGTGACGGTTAGACAGGATTCGTCTCTCCTGGTATTGGGGGTTGACATCGCGCTGTGTCTAGGAGAGACATTACACTAGTAGTCCCTGGCCAGGGCAAGCGGGATATACTGGTAGGCTTCCAGTGTTATCTCAGGGTGTATTGGGCTTCACTCCGACACGACTTGTACCGCTATTAGGGGACTGACGTTTACCGCCCCCCTAGGCCCGCCATGCGATGTATCAGACGAACAGACCGGACTGTACGTAGATTGTCACATTCAGGCTCAGTAGGAGTTCAGATGGGTTTCACCTCGTCAGTCTTCTTGTCTGCATCTACCTGGGGACCGTTACACACAGCTAGTGCCGCTTGCGGTCTGTGGTTAAACCCACTGCCAGCGTAGTGTCGAGTCTTTAGAGTCTCACACAGAAAGCTATTCGCCTTTAGGCAAAAGAGTAGAGGTCGCATGGTTTTGCGACAGGTCGCATGGTTTTGCGACAGGGTCCGGTCACATCCGTGCACTTATGCACGTACAGTGTCCGGACAGCTAACACTAGCGGGCTTTAGTTTAAGCCAGATCCTAGTGTACGTTTTGGGATTGGTTTTATCCAGTATGTATTCATGTTCCTCGGAACGCGAATGCGGGTGTGTATGCACAGTTGACGGAGAGACAGAGGCAGAGGATTCTCATTAGGGTTGTTGACCGTTGACTGATGACTATTGACTTTTTGCTCAACCCTAATGAGAATATGATATGTAATTAACAATAATATTAATTAAGTATTATGGTGACATGGTTGTTGAGGGGTTGACTTTGTTGACTTGTTGACTTTGTTGACCAGTTGACTAGGTTGGACTAGTTGACCATCATGATGACAATGGCTATCATTTCATGGCAAAGACTTTTCACTTGCTTGTTCTCTTGTGCAATATGAGTGCATGAAATGATATAGCCATTTTGACTTAAACCATTTACACAATACTTGATTACTATTTTTGTGATGATGGTTTTGGATTATGAGAGCCAAGTGAGAAAAGTCTTGCTCATTCTATCATTTTCATTCTCTCTCTTGTGTTCTTGAGCTCTCATCTTCTTCCTCTTGCTCTCCCTCTCTTTAGTCTATGGTTCACTTGTCTCATGTGTTGAGAATCAAAAACCATAGAGAAAATCCCAACACACTCTCCTCTACTCACTCTAGTTCACAAGGTTTAGCAAACCGAGTGAACTAGTTTCTTCAAAGACCGAAGAAGAAGCCAAAGGTAGAAGCTTTCAGGTGGATCGATCTTCGGCGCAAGGAGACGACGGGGTGAAGCCGATCCGGACAACCATCGAGGCTTGAAGACGAAGGAGTTCAAGAAAGAAAGGTATAACCCCCTAACCGAGTAGTTAACAACTCCTTGTTAGGTTGTTAGTTAGATGTTTAACCAAGATCCGGTTTTGAGTCCATGTTACCGCCTCTAGAAAATTGTTTTTCACCAAATTCCGCTGCCCGAAAGTACCGGGAGAGGTAGCATGGACTTACAGTGGTATCAGAGCCTAGTTAAACTCTACCTAACATGTTAGCATAGTAACTAGAAATTCGATCGGAGAAAAAGTCGCGAAATACACCCGGATTTCAAACTTTCTGTCGATTTTCGAAGTGCTGCAAAAATTATTTGAGATATACCAAAAATCGACTTAGGGTTTTTAGAGTATACTGTAGAAAGACGGTCCCCTGATCTCATCAAAGCGCCGCGGAAACGCGGCAATAGCTTGCTATTGCCGCGGTTCCGCGGCCGTCTTGGCTTATCTCTGGGTCTTCTTTGCAACAGTATGCTTATAGGGGTATTTTGGGATTTTTGGAATATATATTTTCTGCCCAGATTTTCCATAACGAAAATTTTGTGTTTGGGGCCTAAAAATCCGTATTTTTGATCGAACTTCTAAAAGACTTAAGCTGACGGGTTTTTCTGTGATGTGATATTTGTATTGAACGTCTGCTAATCGTTATATGTCGATTAGTGGGGGTTATACAAATCTGTGATCTGTAATGTTGCTGGAATGTGTATATGAATCCGTTGGATTGTCGCGGGTGAATAGCCGGGGGTTGTGAGACGAGAGTTTTTCTTTTCTTTCAATTCATATAAATTTGTAAATTGATGTAATATTATTTGTATGACCGCACAACCGGGTCGGGGTTGTAGCCGTCATTGTATAATTTCTTTTCACTGTTTTTGCTCCTAGGATAGACCCATGGAGGGGGTGCACAAACTACCGGGTATCTCGAAGTGCCGAGTGGCCTACTCACGGTGTTGAGGGAGGTTGCTCCACTTCGGGTACTTGGCGGGTAGTTTGCCGCACCCGTAGGGGTCTTGGGTGGGGTATTGGCTATTCACCGCGACCGTGTAATCTGCTTTTCGTTACAGGCTCGTACGAATTGCGGATTCCTAGTATATCCAATGTATTCATCTGTGATCTGAAATGGCTATCATTGCAATATATCTATATATGATATTATTTAGGCGTTGCTTATGTTTTACAGCCGCGCTAGCCCAGCCCCCGCTCTGTCGTTAGTTAAGTAACCTAACGGGTAATGACGGGGCCCCGTGGCGAATGCGAATGGCATAAGCGTACGTCATATTTTAGTTGTTTTCTGCAATGGTAGGATTAAATGATGGGACGCATTAAAAGAACTAATGCAAGAATATCACGCATTAAAAGAACTAATGCAAGAAAAATAAACCAAGTAAAAGTCGTTGGAACACTTTCGAAAAACCACTCGGTTCTTTTCAAAACTAACTTTTAAATGCGGAGCTTGAGCCATTCCTTTTAAAAGCTATCTCGTTCCATCGATTATATCAAGTTCACTACGTTCACGGTTTAGCCAAAACCATTCGTAGCCCTCCGTCGTTTCACATGGATGGTCAATAGTATTCAAGCTATGTTTGTTGGCTAAAGTCAAGGCATAGTGATTGGTAGCTATTGGGTATTCATGTGCAGCATAGATAGATGCGTTAGTTTGGAACAGTCGTACTGCCTTGTGGCCAAAGTCAAGGGTAGGTGCGGGTGGATTCAAATTAACCTGGAGAACAACGGGTAGAACTTGACATGTGACTTATGATTTCTTGGCCAAAGTCAAGGTCATAAGAGCATGGGGCAAAAATCCACATCGGGAGTTTCAAAAGAACTGAAACTTGCTAGTGTTGCATACCATTTGGAGTGTGATGATTCTGGTAGGATTCCTTTAGTTTCGTCACGCAATGATATTTGGATCCCGATCCTACTGTGAGTATATGCTGCTCCTCGGGAAATTTCTCACTTAACGATCAATGCTATAAACCAAGTAGGTGTCTAGAAAGGTGTTAGCGGGGCTACGCCCCCAAGGAAAAGAGGTTATTTAATTAAGGAACTTCGCGAAAGCGTTGGAAAACCTCCCTCGAAGTACCGACACTGGCCTGGCTGAACGGTTAAGCAAGTATTGTACGGTAAGATTGATCCTGACTAATTCTTCCTTTTTGGTTTGAGGAGGGATTCGAGAAACAGTGGGAGCCATCCTGTTTAGACAAACTAAAAACCATTCTAAACTTGCAAGAGTATCATGCTGAGTGTTTCTTCTCTCTCCTAATTGCAGCGACCAATCGACATGACTGGACTTAAGTTACTCCTAGATAAAAACATACTGACAGGGCCAAACTACAAAGATTGGCTCAGGAATGTCAAGATGGCAATCACTTACGATAAGCTGGGGTATCTTCTTACCACCAAAGCTCCCCCTGTCCCAGGTCCCAAAACCAGCGTCGCGGATAAGGAAATCTGTAAGACCTGGGAACTAGACTGGGCGAAGGCCATGTGCCTCGTACTTGCATCTATGGACAATGAACATCAGAGGAGGCACGAGAATATGGACCTGGAATCCATATTTCTTCATACAAAAGAACTGTATGGAGTGCAATCTCGTATCGCAAGATACGAAGTGTCGAAGAAGTTATTTTCGGCAAGATTGTCCGTCGGATCATCGGTAGCGGAACACGTGCTTAAGATGATTGGCTACATTGAGGAGCTCGCGGACCTTGGGACCACGTTGGAGAATGAGCTCTATAAGGACTTGATTCTCCAGTCCCTTCCTTCCACTTACGCCCAGTTCATACTGAACTTCAACTTACAAGAAAAGGAAGTTGAACTTTCAGAACTCCTCAACATGCTGAGGAGCGCAGAGGGCACCCTACAGAAAGGTAGGGAAATATCCACTTTGTTTGTAGGAGGATCTTCTTCTTCTAGGTCCAAGGCGAAAGCCAAGGGAAAGAAGAAGAAAGCCCCCGCCAAACCAAGGGGCGGTGTTAGTAAAGTGGATACGAAGGGAAAGGCAAAAGCAACAAAGAAAGTGGGAAAGCTTGTGGATAAGGAAGAATGCTTCTATTGTCATAAGAAGAGACACTGGAAGAATGATTGCAGGGCTTGGAAAGCCAGAACACAGGATCTGAAGCAGGTTGCGGCTTCAGCTTCAGGTGTGTATGTTATTGAAAACTGTCTTTCAATAAACTCTACTTCCTGGGTATTGGATACCGGATCAGGATCTCATATCTGTAATTCTTTGCAGGTGTTGAGAAACCGTAGGGTTTTGAAGGCAGGTGACATGACCTTCAAAGTTGCAAACGGAGCTAGCATGGATGCTAAGGCCGTGGGGGACTATCACCTGGGAATGTCAGATGGACATGTTTTGGTTTTGCGTAATTGCTTTTTTGTACCCAACGCAACTTGTAATATCATTTCTGTATCTTTGGTTTCTAAAGAAGGTTATGAATTTGCGTTTGTAAGCAACGTTGTAAACATTCACCTTAATCAAGTTCTGATTGGGTCAGGTACATTAAGCAACGGTATATACGTATTAAACCAACCACAGATTTTCAATGTCCAGAATACACACAAAAGAAAGTCTCCGGAAATAAATCAGACTTTCTTATGGCATTGTAGACTGGGTCACATCAATGAGAGAAGGTTAACAAAGTTACATACAGAAGGATATTTGAATCCGTTCGAATATCAGTCGTATGCCACTTGTCAATCCTGTCTCAATGGAAAGATGACAAAGACTCTGTTCACTGGACACGGAGTAAGGGCGAGCGAGCTATTGGGACTCGTACACAGCGACGTGTGCGGTCCAATGTCTACACATGCACGAAGTGGTTATTCTTACTTCATTACTTTTACGGATGGCTTTTCAAGGTACGGTTATATCTTCTTAATGAAACATAAGTCCGAAGCTTTTGGAAAATTCCAGGAATATAAGAATGAAGTAGAAAAACAAACCAGCAAAAGTATCAAGATCCTAAGATCGGATCGAGGTGGTGAATACTTGAGTGCCGAATTCCTGGACTATTTAAAAGAGAACGGAATTCTCTCTCAGCTTACTCCTCCATACACTCCGCAACATAACGGTGTATCGGAGAGACGGAACCGAACCCTATTGGATATTGTACGGTCCATGATGAGTAACGCTGAGTTACCGCGATCATTCTTGGGGTATGCGCTAGAATCAGCTGCATACCTTTTGAACCGAGTTCCCACTAAGACTGTGCCTACTACACCATATGATATGTGGTGTGGGAAGAGACCCTATCTTAATCACATTAAGACATGGGGAAGTCTGGCTTTTGTCAAAAAGCAGCATGCGGACAAGCTCGAGGCACGCTCAGTACAGTGTAAGTTCGTGGGATATCCAAAGAACTCCAAGGGATATTTCTTCTACTGCGAAGAGGAACAAAAGGTTTTTGTTTCTCGTCATGCCTACTTCTTGGAAACTGAGTTTTTGGAAAACCAGATAAGTGGGAGCACAGTAGAACTGGAAGAAATTCCAGAACCACGAGCTATTACTGAAAGCTTAGTGGAACCAGAGGGTTCAAAAGAACAGGACATTCCTACGCCGCTCCGCAGGAGTAGTAGGCAGTCTCATCCGCCCGAGAGATACTGCGGTTTTCTCATAGACGGGGATAGAGAGGATTGCATTATAGATTATGATGAGCCTACTAGCTTCCAGCAAGCCATTCAGAGCGTTGACTCGGTAAAATGGCTGGATGCAATGCGGACCGAAATGGAGTCCATGTACACCAACAAAGTATGGACGTTGGACATTGCTCCAGACGGGGTAAAACCAGTAGGATGCAAGTGGATCTTCAAAAGGAAGATTGGTGTAGATGGACAGGTTGAGACCTATAAAGCTAGACTTGTTGCAAAGGGTTTCCGTCAAAGACCTGGCTTGGACTATGACGAAACCTTTTCTCCAGTGGCTATGCTGAAATCCTTTCGGATCCTTCTTGCCATTGCTGCCTTCCACGATTATGAGATCTGGCAGATGGACGTAAAGACCGCTTTTCTAAATGGAAATTTAGAAGAGTGTGTCTATATGGACCAACCGGAGGGTTTCATTCAGAGTGAGAGCAGCGGAAAGGTGTGCAAGTTGCTTAAGTCCATCTATGGACTAAAGCAGGCATCGCGGAGTTGGAACATCTATTTTGATGAGACGGTCAAGGAATTTGGCTTTATCAAAAATCCAGATGAACCATGCATCTATAGTAGATTTGTAGCGAGAACTATAGTATTCCTCGTTTTGTACGTGGATGACATTCTCTTAATAGGAAATGTCATTCCTATGCTACAATCTGTCAAGGGGTTCTTGTCACACAGGTTCTCCATGAAAGACCTGGGTGATGCCTCATACATCCTGGGGATCCGGATCCATCGTGATAGATCCAAGAGGATATTAGGACTTTCACAGTCCAGGTACATCGACACCATATTGAAGAGATTCAGTATGGAAGATTCCAAGCGCGGTAACCTACCGGCTTGTCACGGGATCACCCTCTCTAAAGAGATGTCTCCCAAGACTGATTTGGAGAGGGATCGCATGTCTATTATACCCTACGCTTCTGCGGTAGGCTCTATAATGTATGCGATGTTGTGTACCAGAACGGATGTAGCTTATGCACTGAGTGTGGTAAGCCGGTATCAGTCAAACCCTGGGGAGAAACACTGGATAGCGGTAAAGAACATTCTCAAGTACCTGAGAAGGACTAAGGAGATGTTCTTGGTGTATGGCGGAAAAGACCTCCAGATCGAGGCCTTTGCTGACTCCAGCTTCCAGAGTGACAAGGATGATTCCAAGTCCATGTCGGGTTTTGTCTTTACCCTCAATAGAGGGGCGGTGTGTTGGAAGAGTTCCAAACAGGAAACCGTTGCAGACTCGACGATGGAAGCGGAATACATCGCTGCATCTGATGCCGCAAAAGAAGCTGTCGGGATAAGGAAGTTCTTGAAAGAACTTCAGGTGGTTCCGTCCATTGTTGATCCAATACCTCTGTATTGCGACAACAACGGGGCTATAGCTTTAGCGAAGGAACCCAGGTCCCATCAGAGATCCAGACACATCTTGAGTCGGTATCACCTGATCAGGGAGATCGTGGATCGCCAGGAGATCGAGGTTCGGAGGGTTGCTTCAGAAGATAATACTGCAGATCCATTCACCAAGGCCTTGCCCCAGACTCAGTTCGAGCGGCTGATCGAGATGATAGGTCTTCGATACGCCAGTACATGGCCTTAGTGCAAGTGGGAGATTGTTAGTGTATATGCCCTAGAGGCCATTACTGTATCATACTAGTTTGTATATTACTTAATGGAAGCTTGGGATATTCACCTTGTATATACAATCTTGCTCAAAATAGTAGTATGCTACTTGGTTTGTTTCTACTTCAATGTGTACATGTGTTTATTTTATTATATCACCTATACGCATTAGTGGAGCCCTTAGGATCTTTGCTTGATTACCAGCGTTGTGATGGCAGTCACACTAGTGGGGCTGGGTAATCTATAAGCACATCCTTATGCAGGACCCTAGTCGCAGGACTATCGAGACAGGGCATCGATACTCCGGAGTAGACTAGCGCATGCGCTTCTCATCCCAGTATGGGAGACGGTCTGTCCCACAGCCGTCAGTACGTCGTACTGGAGATAGTATGCGGGTGCTCGTTAGGTTACGAGTACACTGGACAGGACTCGTCGGGAACTGAATGGTTGGTATTATACCTATCGTCAAATATCAGTTCCCGGGTGACATGAGTATAGCTTAGTCCGTTGACTTGACCCTGTCACTTCGCCTCGAGTGTGTTCCCACTGTAATTTGATTACTACCCTACCACGGCTCAAAGGAGTCGTGCAAACAGGTAGTAGTTGGGTGCAGTCCTGAAGCACTTGGAGGCAGTGACGGTTAGACAGGATTCGTCTCTCCCGGTATTGGGGGTTGACATCGCGCTGTGTCTAGGAGAGCCATTACACGAGTAGTCCCTGGCCAGGGCAAGCGGGATATACTGGTAGGCTTCTAGTGTTATCTCAGGGTGTATTGGGCTTCACTCCGACACGACTTGTACCGCTATTAGGGGACTGACGTTTACCGCCCCCCTAGGCCCGCCATGCGATGTATCGGACGAACAGACAGGACTGTACGGAGATTGTCACATTCAGGCTCAGTAGGAGTTCAGATGGGTTTCACGTCGTCAGTCTTCTTGTCGGCATCTACCTCGGGACCGTTACGCACAGCTAGTGCCGCTTGCGGTCTGTGGTTAAACCCACTGCCAGCGTAGTGTCGAGTCTTTAGAGTCCCACACAGAAAGCTATTCGCATTTTGGCAAAAGAGTAGAGGTCGCATGGTTTTGCGACAGGGTCCGGTCACATCCGTGCACTTGTGCACGTACAGTGTCCGGACAGTTAACACTAGCGGGCTTTGGTTTAAGCCAGATCCTAGTGTACGTTTTAGGATTGGTTTTATCCAGTATGTATTCGTGTTCCTCGGAACGCGAATGCGGGTGTGTATGCACAGTTGACGGAGAGACAGAGGCAGAGGATTCTCATTAGGGTTGTTGACCGTTGACTGATGACTATTGACTTTTTGCTCAACCCTAATGAGAATATGATATGTAATTAAAAATAATATTAATTAAGTATTGTGGTGACATGGTTGTTGAGGGGTTGACTTTGTTGACTTGTTGACTTTGTTGACCGGTTGACTAGGTTGGACTAGTTGACCATCATGATGACAATGGCTATCATTTCATGGCAAAGACTTTTCACTTGCTTGTTCTCTTGTGCAATATGAGTGCATGAAATGATATAGCCATTTTGACTTAAACCATTTACACAATACTTGATTACTATTTTTGTGAAGATGGTTTTGGATTATGAGAGCCAAGTGAGAAAAGTCTTGCTCATTCTATCATTTTCATTCTCTCTCTTGTGTTCTTGAGCTCTCATCTTCTTCCTCTTGCTCTCCCTCTATTTAGTCTATGGTTCACTTGTCTCATGTGTTGAGTATCAAGAACCATAGAGAAAATCCCAACACACTCTCCTCTACTCACTCTAGTTCACAAGGTTTAGCAAACCGAGTGAACTAGTTTCTTCAAAGACCGAAGAAGAAGCCAAAGGTAGAAACTTTCAGGTGGATCGATCTTCGGCGCAAGGAGACGACGGGGTGAAGCCAATCCGGACAACCATCGAGGCTTGAAGACGAAGGAGTTCAAGAAAAAAGGTATAACCCCCTAACCGAGTAGTTAACAACTCCTTGTTAGGTTGTTAGTTAGATGTTTAACCAAGATCCGGTTTTGAGTCCATGTTACCGCCTCTAGAAAATTGTTTTTCACCAAATTCCGCTGCCCGAAAGTACCGGGAGAGGTAGCATGGACTTACATGTGGAGAGATGGCATAAAAATATACGGTTACAGTTGTGAATCTAGATAATGGAAGAGACATTACTAGGAATACCCGGATACCCCTACAAAACATTTCAGTGTTTCAGTCTCACTGTGTACTGTTAAAAGAAAACTGATTTCCCAATTAGACACTTGCTCCAGGGTATGTATTTACCAGGTTTGATTCTCACATCTGTATGGTTTTACAGATGATGAGTGGGAGTAAGTTATTAGGAATTGGGTGATAATCCTCATTATATCGGGATTCGTTGTAATCGGTGATATTTGAGGAAGTCACCTAGGTTGTTTGCCGGACGGCGAATATTTGGTTTTGAATATCCGTTGTTATGCACCAATTTCAAATTGATATATCTGTACGTCTATTTTTATAGAGTGAGATATACCTTTTTGAAATTATGTCGATGACATTTACCTATATCAGTTGATGGTTAGGTTAGGAGCATTAAACAGCGGTGTAATTCTTCTTAACCATAAGTACAGTTTTCAACCTACGACACACAGGGAGTGAGTTATTAGACTCAAGGGACTTATACAGAGTATTGTATATTGTCTAGTGTCTATTAGAATAGAGGGGTTGGTACTCATACTAGATTCTGTTTACTTGTGACTTCTCTGGTTCTTAGACATGTGTTTCGTAGAAACATAAGGTCTGAGTTTTGAGAAGTTATAGGTATATGAATAAAGTAGAGAACCAGGTGTTGCAAGTATCGGGATTCTTCAAAGTGATCGAAGATGTAGATACTTGTGTGTGGTATACAGTTAATAGTAATGATTAAGAGAACTTGCTTCTTTTTCAGGTTACTCATAATTGGAAGTACTCCGAAGTTGAGTAATGCTGATCGGCCTCCTTCCATTTAGTTGACATGCACTGGAGACAGCTGCATGATTTGAATCTGGTTCAAATAAATCAGTGCCTTTGTTTCTGCATTGGATATAGAACAGTTCATATCTTAACGATGTTAAGGTACGGGGAGTTGTCCGGCTTATGCTTAAAACCAGACTCTGGATAACTCAAGGCACGTTTCCGTAATGGCTGTTTGTGGGTTGACCCAGGCTATCACGAGGGTTGACTTTCTACCATCTGGAAGATCAATTGTGATATTGCTCTAGACTCGCCCCAGTTTTAAAAAGAAATGGATTTTTTCAGAAAACAGTAGTGGGAGTATGGTAGAACTGGAAGTGATTCCAGAACCGCAAACGATTACTTGATAAGAACCTAAAGATTCAATCTGGTTTGACATTCCATTGGCCACTCCGCAGATAAGGTGGGTAACCTCAGGCACCCGAGAGGTACTCTGGTAGCCTCAAGGACTGTGGCAGGGAGGTTCTTGTTTACCCAGACTTGACACTACTATTGTTCCAGACTATGAGACCCGGCAGGAGATGAGTATAGTGTCGTTCTAAACTAGCTTTAGAAGTGCACGTGTATATGACTCTGCCAGAGGGTTGTCGTAGTCAGTGGGAGCAGCGGAAGCATGGTGGACAAGTGGCTTATGTCTATTTATAGACTAAAGCAGATATAGCGGAGATAGATCATCTATTTCTGATGTGACAGTCATAGGTTTGACTTCATCAGAATAAGGGATGGATCTGTTAAGAAGGTAGTAGGGTGTGATGTCCTAGTATTTGGATGACATACACAGAGTAGGAAGTGAAATTCCTTTACTATGGTCGGTTATACTTTGGTAGTCACACAGTGGTTTCTCCACAAAGGAAATGGATTTCATATCAGACATTCTGGTTACTAGATCTATGGTTTTAGATCTAGATTTGGGAAGTGTCCCAATTAGGGTACTTAGACAGCATTCTAAAGGTGTTTTTAGAATGGATGACTCCTGGCACGGTAGTATACCTGCAGGTGATGGAGTCACCCTCTCTAAAGGTGTCTTACAGACTAAAGGGGAGAGGGTTGTGCATGATTGGCAGATCACTTGCTTAGGCAATTGAGTCAATCATGAGATGTCAAGTACCACACCAGATGTTGTTTTTGTGTTAGTTATATGTATGCCCTAGAGGCCATTACTGTACATTGGATGTATATTGTAGTGGATGCTGGGACATATATAGGGAGGACTTTCTTGCTCGACATGATAGTATGCTATCTGGTTGATCTTTACCTTAACGTGTATACTGTTTGTCTCTCTGTTACATGTTGGTAAAGCCCTTAGGATGTGTGCTTGACTACCTGGACTATGATGCGGATCATACTAGTGGGGACATGGTAGTCCATAAGTACATCCTTCAAAGTCCCTAGTCGTGGGTGTATCGAGACGGGGCATCGATATAACAGAGTAGACTAGCGTATACCTTCTCGACCCATACAGATGGGCGATGGATGATCCTATATCCATCGGTGTTTGACATCAGAGATGATATACGGGTGCTCAGTAGAGACTGGGTACACTGGACGGACTCGCCGAGAACTCCCAGATGGTATTATACCTCACGTCAGAAGGCAGTTCTCTGGTGACACTGGTACAGAGTAGTCTGTTGACCCGAGATCGTCATAGAGTCTTGTGTGGTTCCCACTGTGCTTTGATTTCCATCTTACCACGTCCAAGAGGGCGTGCAAAACGGTGGTTTTTGGGTACAGTCCCGAGTCACATGGAGGCAATGAGCGATAGGAGGGGATTCGTCTCTCCCGGTATAGGGGGTTGATGTTGCGCTGTGTTCGATTGGCTATAACAGGAAATCCCTGGCCAGGGTTGCTGAGATTTACTGGTAAGTGTTACCAGTAGTTTCTCGAACAGTTATAGACCTCATATCGACACGACTTATCGAGCTATTGGGGTCTGACGTTTACCACCCCTAGGCGAGATATGCGACATATCAGACGATCAGACCGGACTGTACGGTAGTGTTACTGGTCGGATTCACTGGAGTGTGAGCGGGCTTGCTCGTCGATCTTCAGATCGCTCAATACCCGGGTGGCTGTTACGTTTAGCAGACCGCTTGCGGCTTGTGGGTGTTTGATATGATCATCATCTGCTGCCGGCGTATTGACGAGTCTTTAGAGTCCTACACAGAGGTTTCCTGGCTCAAGCGAAACGAAATAGGAGCGCATATGAGATATGTGCGGGACCGAGAATAATACGAGTATGTGATACTGTATTCGATTCTCGCGATGTGACATTGATCGGTTATATGCGATATAGCCGGGTTATCGGATAAAGTGTTGATTCGATAAGATGTTACTAATGATACCAGTCGGTTATGTGCGTCATGACCGGATCGTTAAATCAAGTGTTGATTTAATGATTTAATGCATAATTATATATTTGATATATTACTTTGCATTAACTAGTATTGGTTCACTTTAAATGGATTTTCTCACTCGGATGGGCGCATTGTATATGCGATATACTTTTGTGCACTTGATTGTATCATGTTTGATGATACATGTTTACTTGTGTTTTGTGTAAAGTTTAAACCATGGTTATGTAATGGTTAGGGTTTACATTTTCATATCTATTTATTTATTCATTCATTCTTTTTAGAAAATGAAAAGCAAATGAGAAAATGGTGGCTTCTTTTGTTTTGTTCATGAAGCTTCATGAAGATTTTGACCAAGTGACCATTTTGTCTCATGCTTAACCCTAACCATCCCACTAACCATGATTTATTCTCTACACTTGACCATGGTTCAATTATGATAAGTATTCTTTTTACTTTTCATTTTTAATTAACTCATCATATCATTTTCTTCTTCTTCTTCCTTGAACTCAAGAAGAAAAGCTTGTAGTCATCAATGGTGATTGATGATAAAGAGTGAGAAATCCAATTCTAAAGTCTACCCACTTCCTATTTCTTCATCCTCTACCTCTTGCCAAGTAGTAGAGTGTGTTTCCTTCACAAGTTTTCATGGCTTGGTGAAGGTGGAGCTTGATCTTGCGATGCTTCGACGTAGATCATCTTCGGCACGTCGTCGACGACCTAGCCCGTCCATTCTCCGATGAAGCCGACGCTAGAGCCCGGATTAGATTTGGACAGCGGAGAGTACCTCATCTCGGAGCCGTGGAGGTGGAGGACCGGATCTACAAAGGTTGTATATCCGTATTCTCATAGTTAAATGTTAACTAGTTAGCTTTTTCTCCTAGTTTTCTAGCAAACGATCCGTAGTCGGGTTTCTCGGCATCTAGATTTTTTGAAATTGGCATGGTTGATGCCTTGTGAGACCTCATTAGGATGCCTAGGAACCCTACAGTGGTATCAGAGCTACTAGGCATTGGATGTCGACCTATGGGGGGTTCTCACTGTGTGACAGTGTGGCGAAGCATAGGCTCTTACCCCCAGGGTGTCCCGAGACCGGAAGGTGTTCCGGTGGGTTGTAGTCCTCGCGAGGGGGCATGCGTAAAAAGTAGCGGCTGAGGGACCCGTTGGTGCCACGGCGACCCCATTGGATGGGGTGGCTGCCTGACCTACAGTGGTATCAGAGCCTAGCTAGAGCCTTAGGCGAAGTCCAGACGGAATTTGAAGTCCGAACGAACCCGAAACACCAAATCAATCTTGCTCTCTGTACTTTTTTGAAAACAGTGAGTTTTTCCAAATTAAAAATTGCTAAAAAATTCAGCAGGGAAAAATAAGAATTACGGTGCAAAAAGTTTCTGGTGAACAGTAAATTTCGCGGCGGATCAGCGGCATAAGCATGGCTTCTGCGGCGGATCAGCGGCCCTTTGGTGACGTCAGCCCTTATGTTTTGCACAGTAATTCCTGATAAATTATGCTGAGTTTTCTGGGAATTTTTAAATTGATTCAAGAGTTGAATTTTTCTGCTGTGTTTTTGGGGATTCGGTGTTTCGATCGGAGTATCAAATTTTGTCTGTGTGGCTTTCCGGATAAATTTTAGAATATGTTAAAAAGATCGACCGGATATAAATACCCAATTTTTCCCCTGTCGGAAAATTTCCAAGTGTTGGATTTTTCCGTAGTTTAACGACGTTCTAAGTAGTGCAAGTAACGCGATGGTCCCTCTAGAAGACAACAAACCTTAACTCGATTATGTGACCGTCTTGAACTGCCCTTTGAACCTTCGGGTTTGGGGCAGTACGGCGTGCCACATGTGAGGCGTGTTAGTGTATATGCCCTAGAGGCCATTACTGTATCATACTGGTTTGTATATTACTTAATGGATGCTTGGGATATTCACCTTGTATATACAATCTTGCTCAAAATAGTAGTATGCTACTTGGTTTGTTTCTACTTCAATGTGTACATGTGTTTATTTTTGTATATCGCCTATACACATTAGTAGAGCCCTTAGGATCTTTGCTTGATTACCAGCGATGTGATGGCCGTCACACTAGTGGGGCTGGGTAATCTATAAGCACATCCTTATGCAGGTCCCTGGTCGCAGGACTATCAAGACAGGGCATCGATACTCCGGAGTAGACCAGCGCATGCGCTTCTCATCCCAGTGTGGGAGACGGTCTGTCCCACAGCCGTCAGTACGTCGTACTTGAGATAGTATGCGGGTGCTCGTTAGGTTACGGGTACACTGGACAGGACTCGTCGGGAACTGACTAGTTGGTATTATACCTATCGTCAGTTATCAGTTCCCAGGTGACATGAGTACAGCTTAGTCCGCTGACTTGACACTGTCACTTCGCCTCGGGTGTGTTCCCACTGTACTTTGATCACTACCCTACCACGGCTCAAAGGAGTCGTGCAAACAGGTGGTGGTTGGGTGCAGTCCCGAAGCACTTGGAGGCAGTGACGGTTAGACATGATTCGTCTCTCCCGGTATTGGGGGTTGACATCGCGCTGTGTCTAGGAGAGCCATTACACGAGTAGTCCCTGGCCAGGGCAAACGAGATATACTGGTAGGTTTCCAGTGTTATCTCAGGGTGTTTTGGGCTTCGCTCCGGCACGACTTGTACCGCTATTGGGGGACTGACGTTTACCGCCCCCTAGGCCCGCCATGCGATGTATCAGACGAACAGACCGGACTGTACGGAGAATGTCACACTCAGGCTCAGTAGGAGTTCAGATGGGTTTCGCCTCGTCGGTCTTCTTGTCGGCATTACCTGGGGACCGTTACGCACAGCTAGTGCCGCTTGCGGTCTGTGGTTAAACCCACTGCCAGCGTAGTGTCGAGTCTTTAGAGTCCCACACAGAAAGCTTTTCGCCTTTAGGCAAAAGAGTAGAGGTCGCATGGTATTGCGACAGGTCGCATGGTTTTGCGACAGGGTTCGGTCACTTCCGTGCACTTGTGCACGTACAGTGTCCGGACAGTTTACACTAGCGGGCTTTGGTTTAAGCCAGATCCTAGTGTATCTTATGGGATTGGATTTATCCAGTTTGCATTCGTGTTCCTCGGAACGCGGATGCGGGTGTGTATACACAGTTGACAGGGAGGCACAGACAGCGGATTCTCATTAGGGTTGTTGACAGTTGACCGTTGACTTTTTGACTTTTTGCTCAACCCTAATGAGAATATGATATGCGATTAACTATTATATTAATTAAGTATTATGGTGACTTGGTTGTTGACTTGTTGACTTTTGTTGACTTGTTGACTTTGTTGACCGGTTGACTAGGCTTGACTAGTTGACCATCATGATAACCATGGTTATCATTTCATGCCAAAGACTTTTACTTGCTTGTTCATTTGAGTAAAATGAGTGCATGACATGATAAGGTTATGGTTGCTTCAACCATCACATAAGACTTTTATTGATATGATGAGTTATGATTACATTGGATTATGAGAGGGTGAGAGACAAAAAGAGAGCCTCATTCTTTCTTGCTCATTTTCTCTCTTGTTCTTGAGCTCTCCTCTTGCTCTCACCCTCAACCTCTTGCTCCCTCTCTTGATCTATGGTTCTCTTGTCTCATGAGTTGAGAATCAAGAACCATAGATAAAATCCCATTCTATTTCCTCTCTACTCATTCTAGTTCACTAGGTTTAGCAAACCAAGTGAACTAGTTTCTTCAAAGAACGAAGAAGGAGCTAAAGGTTGGAGCTTTCAAGTGGATCTATCTTCGGCGTACGGAGACGACGAGAAGGAGCCATCGGACCACCATCGGAGCTTGAAGAGAAGGAGTTCAAGACAAGTTTAGGTATAACCATCTCCATCCGAGTAGCTAACTCTCTTTAGCTAAGTATGCTAGTTTTAGTTTAGTCAAAGATCCCGACTTTGCTTAGTCCATGTTGCCCCTTGTGCTAATAATTTGATTTTTATACCGTTTCCGCCTCCCCGTAAGAACCGGGGGTCGCAACGTGGACTTACAGTGGTATCAGAGACTAACTAAACTTAAACTAGCTTGGTAGTGAAGTGTAACGAAGTTCGGAACCGGAAAAATCCAAAAAACAAACTTTTACAAAACCTGAGTTTCTGTTGAAATTTTTTTGGCTCAAAATGAAAAAATTTATACTCCTAAATTCGGCTCAGGGTTTTGTGTGAACACCCATGAAAAACGGTCCACTGTTTCGTTCAAACCGCCGCGCTTCCGCCGCACGAGGTAGGCATGTGCCGCGGAAGCGCCGCGGTTTGTCGTCTTCTCTGCATCGTTTTTCATGCAGTGTGTGTCTGTGTTGGTTTTGGGATTTTTGAAATATATTATATGTGCCCAGATTTTCCAGAAAAGAAATTTCCTTTTGGGGTCCTATAATTCCGTATTTTTTTCCGAACTTCACTGCACTTTGACTATGATGGTTATATCTGTGATGTTTGCATGTATTGAACGTCGGCTAATCGCTATAAGTCGATTGGTCGGGGTTATACATGATCTGTGTTTGATGCTGGAATGTGTATATAAATATGTTGGATTGTCGCGGGTGAATAGCCGGGGGTTGTGAGACGAGAGTTTTCTTTTCTTGCTTTTCATGTAAATTTGTAAATTGATGTAATAATTATTTGTATGGCCGCACAACCGGGTCGGGGTTGTAGCCGTCATTGTATAATTTCTTTTTACTGTTTTTGCTCCTAGGATAGACCCATGGAGGGGTGCACAAACTACCGGGTATGCCGAAGTGTCGAGTGGCCTACTCATGGAGATGAGGGAGGTTGCTACGCTTCGGGTACTTGCCGGGTAGTTTGCCGCACCCGTAGGGGTCTTGGGTGGGGTTTTGGCTATTCACCGCGACCGTGTAATCTGTTTTTGTTATAGGCTCGTACAAATTACAGATTCCTAGTATATCCAATGTATTTATCTGTGATCTGAAATGTTTATCATTGCAGTATATCTATATATGATATTATTTAGGCGTTGCTTATGTTTTACAGACGCGCTAGCCCAGCCCCCGCTCTGTCGTTAGTTAAGTAACCTAACGGGTAATGACGGGGCCCAGTGGCGAATGCGAATGGCATAAGCGTACGTCATATTTTGGTTGTTTTCTGCAATGGTAGGATTAAATGATGGGACGCATTAAAAGAACTAATGCAAGAATATCACGCATTAAAAGAACTAATGCAAGATAATAAACCAAGTTAAAGTCGTTGGAACACTTTCGAAAAACCACTCGGTTCTTTTCAAAACAAACTTTTAAAATACGGAGTTTGAGCCGCTCCATTTAAAAGCTATCTCGTTCCATCGACTAAATCAAGTTCACTACGTTCACGGTTTTGCCAAAACCATCCGTAGCCCTCCATCATTTCAGTTAAATATTCGGTAGTATTCAAGCTATGTATTTTGACCTCACGCCAAGGCATAGTGATTGGTAGCTGCCGGATATTTATCTGTTGCATAGATAGAATGCGTTGGTTTGAGACAGTCGTACTGCCATTTTGGCCTACGTCAAGGGTATGTACGGGTGGGTTCAAATTAACCTGGATAATGATGGGACGAACTTGACATGTGACTTATGATATTTTGACCTCACGCCAAGGTCATAAGAGCATGGGGCAAAAATCCACATCGGGAGTTTCATAAGTACTGAAACTTGCTAGATTTGCATACCATTTGGAGTGTGATGATTCTGGTAGGATTCCTTCAGTTTCGTCACGCAATGATATTTGGATCCCGATCCTACTGTGAGTATATGCTATTCCTCGGGAAATTTCTCACTTAACGATCAATGCTATAAACCTAGTAGGTGCCTAGAAAGGTGTTAGCGGGGCTACGCCCCCAGGGAAAAAAGGTTCTTTAATTAAGGAACTTCGTGAAAGCGTTGGAAAACCTCCCTCGAAGTACCGACACTGGCCTGGCTGAACGGTTAAGCAAGTATTGTACGGTGGGATTGGTGGGATTGATCCTGACTAATTCTTCCTTTATGGTTTGAGGAGGGATTCGAGAAACAGTGGGAGCCATCCTGTTTAGACAAACTAAAACCCACTCTAAACTTGCAAGAGCATCATGCTGAGTGTTTCTTCTTCTCTCTCTTAATTGCAGCGACCAATCAACATGACTGGACTTAAGTTACTCCTAGATAAAAACAAACTGACAGGGCCAAACTACAAAGATTGGCTCAGGAATGTCAAGATAGCAATCACTTATGACAAGCTGGGGTATCTTCTTACCACCAAAGCTCCCCCTGTCCCTGGTCCAACTTCCAACGTCGCGGATAAGGAAATCCGCAAGACTTGGGAGATTGATAGCGCGAAGGCCAAGTGCCTCCTGCTTGCCTCGATGGACAACGAACATCAGAGGAGGCATGAGAATATGGACATGGAGTCCATATTGCTTCATACAAAAGAACTGTATGGAGAGCAGTCTCGTATCGCAAGATACGAAGCGTCGAAAAAGTTATTTTCGACAAGAATGGCCCTCGGATCATCAGTAGCCGAGCACGTGCTAAAGATGATCGGCTACATTGAGGAGCTCGCTGACCTAGGGATCACATTGGAGAGTGAGCTATATACGGATATAGTTCTCCAGTCCCTTCCTTCCACTTACGCCCAGTTTATACTGAACTTCAACTTACAAGAAAAAGAGGTTGAACTTTCAGAGCTCCTCAACATGCTGAGGAGCGCAGAGGGCACCCTACAGAAAGGTAGGGATACATCCACTTTGTTTGTAGGAGGATCATCTTCTTCTAGGTCCAAGGCGAAAGCCAAGGGAAAGAAGAAGAAGGCCCCCGCCAAACCAAGGGGCGGTGTTAGTAAAGTGGATACGAAGGGAAAAGGTAAAGCAACAAAGATAGCGGGGAAGCTTGTGGATAAGGAAGAATGCTTCTATTGTCATAAGAAAGGACACTGGAAGAATGATTGCAGGGCCTGGAAGGCCAGAACACAGGAATTGAAGCAAGTTGCAGCTTCAGCTTCAGGTGTGTATGTTATTGAAAACTGTCTTTCAATAAACTCTACTTCCTGGGTATTGGATACCGGATCAGGATCTCATATCTGTAATTCTTTGCAGGCGTTGAGAAACCGTAGGGTTTTGAAAGCAGGTGACATGACCCTCAGAGTTGCAAACGGAGCTAGCATGGATGCTAAAGCCGTGGGGGACTATCACCTGGGAATGTCAGATGGACATGTTTTGGTTTTGCGTAATTGCTTTTTTGTACCCAACGCAACTTGTAATATCATTTCTGTATCTTTAGTTTCTAAAGAAGGTTATGAATTTGCGTTTGTAAGTAATGTTGTAAACATTCACCTTAATCAAGTTTTGATTGGGTCAGGTACATTGAGTAATGGTATATACGTGTTAAACCAACCACAGATTTTCAACGTCCAGAATACACACAAAAGAAAGTCTCCGGAAATGAATCAGACTTTCTTATGGCATTGTAGATTGGGTCACATCAATGAGAGAAGGTTGACTAAGTTACATACAGAAGGATATTTGAATGCGTTCGAATATCAATCGTATGCCACTTGTCAATCTTGTCTCAAAGGAAAGATGACAAAGACTCCGTTTACTGGACAAGGAGTAAGAGCGAGCGAGCTCTTGGGACTCGTACACAGTGACGTGTGCGGTCCAATGTCTACACATGCCCGAAGCGGACATTCTTACTTCATTACTTTTACGGATGACTTCTCAAGGTACGGTTATGTCTTCTTGATGAAACATAAGTCCGAGGCCTTTGGAAAATTCCAGGAGTATAAGAATGAAGTAGAGAAACAGACCGGCAAAAGTATTAAGATTCTAAGATCGGATCGAGGTGGAGAATACTTAAGTGCCGAGTTCCTGGTCTATTTAAAAGAGAACGGAATTCTCTCTCAGCTTACTCCTCCATACACCCCGCAACATAACGGTGTATCGGAGAGACGGAACCGCACCCTATTGGATATGGTGCGGTCCATGATGAGTAACGCTGAGTTACCGCGATCATTCTGGGGGTATGCGCTAGAATCAGCTGCATACCTTTTGAACCGAGTTCCGACTAAGACTGTGCCTACCACCCCATATGAAATGTGGAGTGGGAAGAAACCCTATCTTCAATATCTGAAGATCTGGGGATGTCCAGCTTTTGTCAAAAAGCAGCATGCGGACAAACTCGAGGCACGCTCAGTACTGTGCAAGTTTGTGGGATACCCAAAGAACACCAGGGGGTATCTTTTCTACTACGCAGAGGAACAAAAAGTCCTTGTTTCTCGTAATGCCCACTTCCTAGAACACCAGTTCTTGGAAAAGGAAAATAGTGGGAGCGCAGTGGAACTGGAAGAAATTCCAGAACCAAAGACTATTACTGAAAGGTTAGTGGAACCAGAGGGTTCAACAGAACAGGACATTCCTATGCCGCTCCGCAGGAGTAGTAGGCAGTCTCATCCGCCCCAGAGATACTGCGGTTTTCTCATACACGGGGATAGAGAGGATTGCATCATAGATTATGATGAGCCTACTAGCTTCCAGCAGGCCGTTCAGAGCGTTGACTCAGTGAAATGGCTGGATGCAATGCGGACCGAAATGGAGTCCATGTACACCAACAAGGTATGGACGTTGGACATTGCTCCAGACGGGGTAAAACCCGTAGGATGCAAGTGGATCTTCAAAAGGAAGATTGGTGTAGATGGACAGGTTGAGACCTATAAAGCTAGGCTGGTAGCAAAGGGTTTTCGTCAAAGACCTGGCTTGGACTATGACGAAACCTTTTCTCCAGTAGCCATGCTGAAATCCATTCGAATCCTTCTTGCCATTGCTGCCTTCCACGATTATGAGATCTGGCAAATGGACGTAAAGACAGCTTTTCTAAATGGAAATTTAGAGGAGTGTGTCTATATGGACCAGCCGGAGGGTTTCATTCAGAGTGGGAGCAGCGGAAAGGTGTGCAAGTTGCTTAAGTCCATCTATGGACTAAAGCAGGCGTCGCGGAGTTGGAACATCTGCTTTGATGAGACGGTCAAAGAATTTGGCTTTATCAAAAATCCAGATGAACCATGCATCTATAGTAGATTTGTAGCGAGAACTGTAGTATTCCTCGTTTTATACGTGGATGACATTCTCTTAATAGGAAATGACATTCCTATGCTACAATCTGTCAAGGGGTTCTTGTCACACAGGTTCTCCATGAAAGACCTGGGTGATGCCTCATACATTCTGGGTATCCGGATCTACCGTGACAGATCCAAGAGGATATTAGGACTATCACAGTCCAGGTACATCGACACCATACTGAAGAGATTCAGTATGGAAGATTCCAAGCGCGGTAACCTACCGGCTTGTCACGGGATCACCCTCTCTAAAGAGATGTCTCCCAAGACTGATTTGGAGAGGGATCGCATGTCTATTATACCCTACGCTTCTGCGGTAGGCTCTATAATGTATGCGATGTTGTGTACCAGACCGGATGTAGCTTATGCACTGAGTGTGGTAAGCCGGTATCAGTCAAACCCTGGGGAGAAACACTGGATAGCGGTAAAGAACATTCTCAAGTACCTGAGAAGGACTAAGGAGATGTTCTTGGTGTATGGCGGAAAAGACCTCCAGATCGAGGCCTTTGCTGACTCCAGCTTCCAGAGTGACAAGGATGATTCCAAGTCCATGTCGAGTTTTGTCTTTACCCTCAATGGAGGGGCGGTGTGTTGGAAGAGTTCCAAACAGGAAACCGTTGCAGACTCGACGATGGAAGCGGAATACATCGCTGCATCTGATGCCGCAAAAGAAGCTGTCTGGATGAGGAAGTTCTTGAAAGAACTTCAGGTGGTTCCGTCCATTGTTGATCCAATACCTCTGTATTGCGACAACAACGGGGCTATAGCTTTAGCGAAGGAACCCAGGTCCCATCAGAAATCCAGGCACATCTTGAGGCGGTATCACCTGATCAGGGAGATCGTAGATCGCCAGGAGATCGAGGTTCGGAAAGTCGCTTCAGAAGATAACACTGCAGATCCATTCACCAAGGCCCTGCCCCAGACTCAGTACGAGCGGCTGATCGAGATGATAGGTCTTCGATACGCCAGTACATGGCCTTAGTGCAAGTGGGAGATTGTTAGTGTATATGCCCTAGAGGCCATTACTGTATCATACTGGTTTGTATATTACTTAATGGATGCTTGGGATATTCACCTTGTATATACAATCTTGCTCAAAATAGTAGTATGCTACTTGGTTTGTTTCTACTTCAATGTGTACATGTGTTTATTTTTGTATATCGCCTATACACATTAGTAGAGCCCTTAGGATCTTTGCTTGATTACCAGCGATATGATGGCCGTCACACTAGTGGGGCTGGGTAATCTATAAGCACATCCTTATGCAGGTCCCTGGTCGCAGGACTATCGAGACAGGGCATCGATACTCCGGAGTAGACCAGCGCATGCGCTTCTCATCCCAGTGTGGGAGACGGTCTGTCCCACAGCCGTCAGTACGTCGTACTTGAGATAGTATGCGGGTGCTCGTTAGGTTACGGGTACACTGGACAGGACTCGTCGGGAACTGACTAGTTGGTATTATACCTATCGTCAGTTATCAGTTCTCAGGTGACATGAGTACAGCTTAGTCCGCTGACTTGACACTGTCACTTCGCCTCGGGTGTGTTCCCACTGTACTTTGATCACTACCCTACCACGGCTCAAAGGAGTCGTGCAAACAGGTGGTGGTTGGGTGCAGTCCCGAAGCACTTGGAGGCAGTGACGGTTAGACAGGATTCGTCTCTCCCGGTATTGGGGGTTGACATCGCGCTGTGTCTAGGAGAGCCATTACACGAGTAGTCCCTGGCCAGGGCAAACGAGATATACTGGTAGGTTTCCAGTGTTATCTCAGGGTGTTTTGGGCTTCGCTCCGGCACGACTTGTACCGCTATTGGGGGACTGACGTTTACCGCCCCCTAGGCCCGCCATGCGATGTATCAGACGAACAGACCGGACTGTACGGAGAATGTCACACTCAGGCTCAGTAGGAGTTTAGATGGGTTTCGCCTCGTCGGTCTTCTTGTCGGCATTACCTGGGGACCGTTACGCACAGCTAGTGCCGCTTGCGGTCTGTGGTTAAACCCACTGCCAGCGTAGTGTCGAGTCTTTAGAGTCCCACACAGAAAGCTTTTCGCCTTTAGGCAAAAGAGTAGAGGTCGCATGGTATTGCGACAGGTCGCATGGTTTTGCGACAGGGTTCGGTCACTTCCGTGCACTTGTGCACGTACAGTGTCCGGACAGTTTACACTAGCGGGCTTTGGTTTAAGCCAGATCCTAGTGTATCTTATGGGATTGGATTTATCCAGTTTGCATTCGTGTTCCTCGGAACGCGGATGCGGGTGTGTATGCACAGTTGACAGGGAGGCACAGACAGCGGATTCTCATTAGGGTTGTTGACAGTTGACCGTTGACTTTTTGACTTTTTGCTCAACCCTAATGAGAATATGATATGCGATTAACTATTATATTAATTAAGTATTATGGTGACTTGGTTGTTGACTTTTGTTGACTTGTTGACTTTTGTTGACTTGTTGACTTTGTTGACCGGTTGACTAGGCTTGACTAGTTGACCATCATGATAACCATGGTTATCATTTCATGCCAAAGACTTTTACTTGCTTGTTCATTTGAGTAAAATGAGTGCATGACATGATAAGGTTATGGTTGCTTCAACCATCACATAAGACTTTTTTTGATATGATGAGTTATGATTACATTGGATTATGAGAGGGTGAGAGACAAAAAGAGAGCCTCATTCTTTCTTGCTCATTCTCTCTCTTGTTCTTGAGCTCTCCTCTTGCTCTCACCCTCAACCTCTTGCTCCCTCTCTTGATCTATGGTTCTCTTGTCTCATGAGTTGAGAATCAAGAACCATAGATAAAATCCCATTCTATTTCCTCTCTACTCATTCTAGTTCACTAGGTTTAGCAAACCAAGTGAACTAGTTTCTTCAAAGAACGAAGAAGGAGCTAAAGGTTGGAGCTTTCAAGTGGATCTATCTTCGGCGTACGGAGACGACGAGAAGGAGCCATCGGACCACCATCGGAGCTTGAAGAGAAGGAGTTCAAGACAAGTTTAGGTATAACCATCTCCATCCGAGTAGCTAACTCTCTTTAGCTAAGTATGCTAGTTTTAGTTTAGTCAAAGATCCCGACTTTGCTTAGTCCATGTTGCCCCTTGCGCTAATAATTTGATTTTTATACCGTTTCCGCCTCCCCGTAAGAACCGGGGGTCGCAACGTGGACTTACAAGGCGTTGGCTTGACCCTTCTACGGCTGGACCGTCGGTACTGAGGCACGAACTGAATGTTGTTAGACTTATTTCATGTGTTGAGCTGTATCGGGAAAACTTGGGTGTTCGATTGTTCGATCGGAAAGTTTAACATTTTCTATTTATCTGGAATGGGATACAATAATTGGAATTCACAAAAAGTTATGAGATAACTGAATGAATATTATAAACATAGAAGTTTAGTCTCACTTGATCGGTTGCCACGGAATTTTGATGTGATCAAAAGTCCGTCGCAATCACGTAGCGTACGCGGATACTCGCCGGGTAAACTTAATAGACAGCCTCACGCCATTGCCCCGACCAAGTGACTGTAGGAGAACCCCGTCGCCGAAAGCATCCGTCCGGGTGCTCGCGGTGGCGGTGTTCCGCCTTGGTGCACTTCGTCGACGGTATCGGGGGTGCGGCCGCCTACTGAAGTTTGCGACGAGCATTCGATCAGGATGTCGGGAATCTTGTTGAATTGCCCGACTTGATATTGAAAAGAGTTTTCGATTTTGAGACTAAAATGCGGGGTTTATAATTGTTAGGCATGCGATGTCTAAATAATTCATTTGGTCAGGCATGCGATGTCTGAGGTGGTTGCGGATTCCAACTGTTGTAGTTTTACACTTTTTTTTCTGTGACCGTAAGTGTAATATATGATATCGCCGGTTTCGTTGCTATATGTCAACGACAATTGGGATGGACATATTTACTTACGTTGATGACATGTGATGTTATGTGTTGCTGGATATGTTATATTGGATCGTCGTGTTTGAATAGCCGGGGGTTTTTATGTGAGATGAGTGTTTTTCATTTTCATTCATGTAAAAACTTGTATGTAATATTCTTTTATTGGGGCGCTTCCAGGTTGCG
Source organism: Agapanthus africanus (assembly GCA_030015575.1). Classification (NCBI taxonomy): domain Eukaryota; kingdom Viridiplantae; phylum Streptophyta; class Magnoliopsida; order Asparagales; family Amaryllidaceae; genus Agapanthus; species Agapanthus africanus. Next base: position 406,372,727 of record CM057337.1, on the reverse strand, counting down.
GAAGTTGTCACCGTTTGTATATTATTTACTTTTCCGCACTAGAATAGACCCAAGGAGGAGGGCACAAGTAACCGGGTTCTGGAGTCCAGTGGGAGACCAAATCGAGGAGTCGAGTCTGGGCCTCCTAACTCTAGAATTGGTAGGGTTGCTTGCCGCTCTCGTAGGGGTCTAGGGGTGTGGGTTTGGCTATTCATCACAACCGTGGAATCCGTATTTTATACTGGCTCGTATTGAAAACACGGACGTCCTAGTATATCCAATATTTCATATGTTTCTTCTGCTGCGATATATGTGATGTGATCATGTGATGTTCTGTGATAGATACAGTAAATAGTATATATGATATATTATATAGACGTTACTTATGTTTTACACCCGCGCTAGCCCTGCCCTGCTCTGCCGTTAGTTACCTAACCTAACGGTGCATGAGGGGACATCGAGGCGAATGCGGATGGCATAAGTGTACGTCGTATTTATCTGTGATGTTTAGGTATTTAAATGATGGGACTTCATTAATGTGATTAATGAAATAAAAGAAACCTAAGATGTTGTAGAATCGAATTTCAAAATTAAAACAGGTAGCTACAGTTCTTGCTTTGCACAGCGGTATATATGATATATCCTGCACCTTATTCGAAGAGGAAAGGACCGAGATCCCTTCACCGGGAGTGACTCCTTTAGCAATAACTGGCAGATGCTACACACTCGGTTTGTCTTTTGATTGCTTTTAAGTGTTTTTGCTTTGCACAGTGATATATATGATATATCCCGCACCTCATTCGACGAGGAAAGGACCGACGATCCCTTCACCGGGAGTGACTCCTTTAGCAAAACTAGAAAAGCCTCAAAAGCACTCCATTTTTAAAATCATTTGATTCTATAACGATATCAAGTTCATTACGCAATAGGTTTTCAGAAAAACCTGTCGTAGCCCTCCGTCATTTCAGATAAGTACTAGTTAGTATTCGTGCTGCGTTTGTTGACCTCTGTCAAGGCGTAGTGTGCGGTAGCTGATTAGTGCTTATCTGCATATGCATATGATGTGATTGATTTAGGGTAGTCGTGCGACCTTGTTGACCTCTGTCAAGGGTCGTGCGGGTGGGTTTACTTCAATCAGGAAATGACGGGTTGAACTTGACTAGCAGCCTATGGTTTGTTGACCTCTGTCAAGGTCATAGGACGCTAGGGGCAAAATATTATCGGGAATTTCAAGTGTTGAAATTTGCAATGAGATTGCATACCTTCTATGAGATAGTTGGATCCCGATACCCGCTGCGAGTAAGAGTTACTCCTGGGAGAGTTTTACACATTACAATTAGCCGATCAAGTAGGTGTCTAGAAAGATGTCAACGAGGTTACGCCTCTGGGAAAATGAGGTTTACATTAATTAGGTTCGTGCGAAAGCACGGGGGACCTCCCTCAAAGTACCGACACTGGCCTGGCTGAAAGATTGGCGAACTTGTAGTGTGTAATTAATCCCGGCTAGTCTTTCCTTTTAGGGTTTGAAGGAAGATTTGATAAAAAGCAGTGGGAGCCATCCTGATTAGATAAAATAATAACCAATCTATTCTTGAAAGAGCGCACGCTGAGTGTTTTCTTCTCTCTCTCTCCAGGTAGCGACCATATCACGCCTTAATCAAGATAATAATACGGATGTTTTGACCGAACCCGCTTGTTATACTGAGCTGGGGAACGTTGGTCCCGCTCTAACTTATAATTGTTATAAGACAGAGCAGGAAATTGGGGAATACCAGATTTCCCGTGCCGCCCAAACGAAGAGAGTGCATGCTGATGCATCATCTTCGGGTGTGTTCATTATACAGAACTGTTTCTCTGTAACCTCTACGTCCTGGGTATGTGATACCGGATCAGGATCCCAGATATGTAATCTGTTACATAGGGCCACAGATAGGTAGAGAACTGAGAACGGGTGATAAGTTTCATGAGGCAGAAAACGGGGCAAGAGTTGCAGCCAAGTCTGTTGGTCACTGTCACCCTGTATTACAAATACATTGATTCTGAACGAATGTTATTAGATACCGAACCTGATATACAAAATCGTATCTATCTCTTTATTAGTAAAGAAATGATAAAATTTTGTATTGTTGGATAATGTTTTGAACATTTCCTATATCAAAAGTTGATCGGTTCAGGCACGTTATCTAAAAGCATTGCTGTTCTAAATCAAACTACAGTTCTTAGTATACAGAACACACACAAGAGGATGAGTTCAGAACTGAACGAATTCTTCTTGAGGCATTGTAGACTAGGTCAGATCAATGTGACCCGACTAGCTAGAGTTACATATAGATGCATATTTAAATCAGTTTGAATTTACATCTTGTGAAACTCGCCAGTCATGTCACAAAGATAAGATGACCATAGCTCCGTTTACTGGAAACAGAGAAAGAGTTAGTAAACTCTTGGGATGATACATGTTGATGTATAAAGGTCCCCAGTCTACATATGCCAAGACCGGTTCTTTGTACTTCATTACATTCTCTGATGATCTCTTTAGATTCAGACATATGTTCCTGTTGAAACACAAGTCCGAACCTTTTGAGATATTCACAGAATATAAGTTAGAAGTAGAGAACCAATATGGGTATAAGTATTATGTCCTTTGATGTGATCGAGGAGGAGAATACTTGAAAACGGAAATTCTTGAACTATTCTAAAGGAGAATGAGATTCTCTCTCAGAATTACTCCTCCGTATAAACCATAGCACGATGGTATATCGGGGCGGAGCAGATACACCCTATTTGGTATGGTGTGCTCTATGATGAGTACTACTGAGTCACCTATTTCCTTAAGGGAGTTATGCACTTATGAAGTTGCATACCTATTGAATAGGGTTCCAATCAAATCAGTTGCCTACCATTTCATATGTGATATAGAAAAGGAAGAGCCCATGTCTTAAGCTAGTTAAGATTTGGGGTTGTCCGGCCTATGTCTAAAAGCAAAATCTGGACAAGCTCGAGGCAAAGTCAGTTATGTAGAACTGGAAAGGTTCCAGCTATACAAACTGCAGCTGATGATTTGAAAGAACCAAAGGATTCAATAGTTACCAACGAACCTCAACCTCTCCGCCGATCTAGTAGGGTTCCTCACCCACCTGAGAGATACTTCGGTTTCTCTATGACAGTGGGAGCGAGGATTGCATCATGAGATGATGACCCAACTAGTTTCGAACTGGCCATCAGGAGTAGGACTCTGTAAGAATGGCTGGATGCTTAGCGATCTGAGATGGAATCCTTATACACCAACAAAGTATGGACTTTGGTTGCAATATCTGAAGGGTTAAATCCCCATCAGGAGCAAGTATATCTTGAGAAGATTACTTGGTGTACATCGAAAAGTTGAGACTTTCAAAGCTGGACTTGTTAAAAGTTTGCATCATTGACCAGCTGTGGATAATGATGAAACCTTTTCAAGTAGCTATGCTTAAGTCCATCCAGATCCTACTTGCTACGGCTACATACCATGACTACGATATCTGGCGGTTGGGTGCCATGACTGCTTTTCTAAATATTGATTTAGAAGAGAACGTCTATAAGTACACAGCCAGAGGGCTTCGTAAACAGTGGGAGCAGCGGAAACGTGTGCAAGATGTTTTATCTGATAAAGCAGGTATCGCGGAGTTGGAACGTCTGTTTTGATGCGTTAGTCAAAGAGTTTGACATCATCAAAATGGTAGATGAACCTTGTATAAACAAAAAGGTAGTAGGGAGTATGGTGACGATCCTCGTAGAGTACGTGGATGACATACTCTTGATGGGGAAGGAGTTTCCTATGCTACGCTCGATCAATATCCGCTTATCACAATGATTCTCCACAAAGGATCAAAGTGATACCTACTAAATCCTGGATTTTGGATCTATGAGATAGATCTAATTGGATGTTAGGATTCTCACTAGTTGTAGTGAGAAGGTATCAATCGACCCTGGGGAGAATCACTGGAAGTGTTTCAGGGTGATAAAGACGACTGAATGTCAGTCACAGGCATTGTCTTTACCCTCAGAAAAGGGACGGTATGTTGGAAGAGTTCCAAGCTAGATACCGTGACATACTAGACGATAAAGGCATGATACATCGCTACTTAAGATGCTACCAAAGAGACAGTCTGGATGTATATTAGTTCATAAGATGAACTTTGTTCCTCCCATTGTGTGACAATGGAGTTGTGGCTTATGCCAAGGAACGCCGGTCCCATCAGTGATCCAGACATATTCTAAGGCAGTATCACTTGATCATGGAGATGGTTGATCTCCAGGGTGATCGAGGTTTGGAGAGTAGACTCAGAGTACAACACAGCGGATCCACTCACAAAGGCCTGTTCCCAGAGAGAGACTTTTATGGGATGGTTGAGTATGAGATACTTCAAACCACTGCTACAGATGGCCCTAGTGCAAGTGGGAGATTGTTAGTTATATGTCTGCCCTAGAGGCCATTACTGTACGTTGGATGTATATTGTAGTGGATGCTGGGACATATATAGGGAGGACTTTCTTGCTCGACATGATAGTATGCTATCTGGTTGATCTTTACCTTAACGTGTATACTGTTTGTCTCTCTGTTACATGTTGGTAAAGCCCTTAGGATGTGTGCTTGACTACCTGGACTATGATGCGGATCATACTAGTGGGGACATGGTAGTCCATAAGTACATCCTTCAAAGTCCCTAGTCGTGGGTGTATCGAGACGGGGCATCGATATACCAGAGTAGACTAGCGTATACCTTCTCGACCCATACAGATGGGCGATGGATGATCCCATATCCATCGGTGTTTGACATCAGAGATGATATACGGGTGCTCAGTAGAGACTGGGTACACTGGACGGACTCGCCGAGAACTCCCAGATGGTATTATACCTCACGTCAGATGGCAGTTCTCTGGTGACACTGGTACAGAGTAGTCTGTTGACCCGAGATCGTCATAGAGTCTTGTGTGGTTCCCACTGTGGTTTGATTTCCATCTTACCACGTCCAAGAGGGCGTGCAAAACGGTGGTTTTTGGGTACAGTCCCGAGTCACATGGAGGCAATGAGCGATAGGAGGGGATTCGTCTCTCCCGGTATAGGGGGTTGATGTTGCGCTGTGTTCGATTGGCTATAACAGGAAATCCCTGGCCAGGGTTGCTGAGATTTACTGGTAAGTGTTACCAGTAGTTTCTCGAACAGTTATAGACCTCATATCGACACGACTTATCGAGCTATTGGGGTCTGACGTTTACCACCCCTAGGCGAGATATGCGACATATCAGACGATCAGACCGGACTGTACGGTAGTGTTACTGGTCGGATTCACTGGAGTGTGAGCGGGCTTGCTCGTCGATCTTCAGATCGCTCAATACCCGGGTGGCCGTTACGTTTAGCAGACCGCTTGCGGCTTGTGGGTGTTTGATATGATCATCATCTGCTGCCGGCGTATTGACGTGTCTTTAGAGTCCTACACAGAGGTTTCCTGGCTCAAGCGAAACGAAATAGGAGCGCATATGAGATATGTGCGGGACCGAGAATAATACGAGTATGTGATACTGTATTCGATTCTCGCGATGTGACATTGATCGGTTATATGCGATATAGCCGGGTTATCGGATAAAGTGTTGATTCGATAAGATGTTACTAATGATACCAGTCGGTTATGTGCGTCATGACCGGATCGTTAAATCAAATGTTGATTTAATGATTTTATGCATAATTATATATTTGATATATTACTTTGCATTAACTAGTATTGGTTCACTTTAAATGGATTTTCTCACTCGGATGGGCGCATTGTATATGCGATATACTTTTGTGCACTTGATTGTATCATGTTTGATGATACATGTTTACTTGTGTTTTGTGTAAAGTTTAAACCATGGTTATGTAATGGTTAGGGTTTACATTTTCATATCTATTTATTTATTCATTCATTCTTTTTAGAAAATGAAAAGCAAATGAGAAAATGGTGGCTTCTTTTGTTTTGTTCATGAAGCTTCATGAAGACTTTGACCAAGTGACCATTTTGTCTCATGCTTAACCCTAACCATCCCACTAACCATGATTTATTCTCTACACTTGACCATGGTTCAATTATGATAAGTATTCTTTTTACTTTTCATTTTTAATTAACTCATCATATCATTTTCTTCTTCTTCTTCCTTGAACTCAAGAAGAAAAGCTTGTAGTCATCAATGGTGATTGATGATAAAGAGTGAGAAATCCAATTCTAAAGTCTACCCACTTCCTATTTCTTCATCCTCTACCTCTTGCCAAGTAGTAGAGTGTGTTTCCTTCACAAGTTTTCATGGCTTGGTGAAGGTGGAGCTTGATCTTGCGATGCTTCTGTAAGTCCACGTTGCGACCCCCGGTTCTTACGGGGAGGCGGAAACGGTATAAAAAATGAATTTTTATCGCAAGAGGCAACATGGACTAAACTATGGTCGGGATCGTTGTCTAAACTAAAACTAGCAAACTAAGCTAAAGATATTTAGCTACTCGGATGAAGATGGTTATACCTAAACTTGAACTCCTTCTCTTCAAGCTCCGATGGTGGTCCGATGGCTCCTTCTCGTCGTCTCCGTACGCCGAAGATAGATCCACTTGAAAGCTCCAACCTTTAGCTCCTTCTTCGGTCTTTGAAGAAACTAGTTCACTTGGTTTGCTAAACCTAGTGAACTAGAATGAGTAGAGAGGAAATAGAATGGGATTTTATCTATGGTTCTTGATTCTCAACTCATGAGACAAGAGAACCATAGATCAAGAGAGGGAGCAAGAGGTTGAGGGTGAGAGCAAGGGGAGAGCTCAAGAACAAGAGAGAGAATGAGCAAGAAAGAATGAGGCTCTCTTTTCCTTTCACCCTCTCATAATCCAAAGTGATCATAACTCATCATATCAAAAAAGTCTTTTGGTAATGGTTAGAAGCAACCATAAGGTTATCATATCATGCACTCATTTTACTCAAAAAGCAAGCAAGAAAAAAGTCTTTGGCATGAAATGATAACCATGGTCATCATGATGGTCAACTAGTCAAGCCTAGTCAACCGGTCAACAAGTCAACAAAAGTCAACAAGTCACCAAAGTCAACAAGTCAACAAAAGTCAACAAGTCAACAACCATATCACCATAATACTTAATTAATATAATAGTTAATCACAAATCATATTCTCATTAGGGTTGAGCATAAAGTCAAAAAGTCAACGGTCAACTGTCAACAACCCAAATGAGAATCCGCTGCCTCTGCCTCCCTGTCAACTGTGCATACACACCCGCATCCGCGTTCCGAGGAACACGAATGCAAACTGGATAAATCCAATCCCATAAGGTACACTAGGATCTGGCTTAAACCAAAGCCCGCTAGTGTAAACTGTCCGGACACTGTACGTGCACAAGTGCACGGATGTGACCGAACCCTGTCGCAAAACCATGCGACCTGTCGCAATACCATGCGACCTCTACTCTTTTGCCTAAAGGCGAAAAGCTTTCTGTGTGGGACTCTAAAGACTCGACACTACGCTGGCAGTGGGTTTAACCACAGACCGCAAGCGGCACTAGCTGTGCGTAACGGTCCCCAGGTAATGCCGACAAGAAGACCGACGAGGCGAAACCCATCTGAACTCCTACTGAGCCTGAGTGTGACATTCTCCGTACAGTCCGGTCTGTTCGTCTGATACATCGCATGGCGGGCCTAGGGGGCGGTAAACGTCAGTCCCCCAATAGCGGTACAAGTCGTGCCGGAGTGAAGCCCAATACACCCTGAGATAACACTGGAAACCTACCAGTATATCTCGTTTGCCCTGGCCAGGGACTACTCGTGTAATGGCTCTCCTAGACACAGCGCGATGTCAACCCCCAATACCGGGAGAGACGAATCCTGTCTAACCGTCACTGCCTCCAAGTGCTTCGGGACTGCACCCAACCACCGCCTGTATGCACGACTCCTTTGAGCCGTGGTAGGGTAGTGATCAAAGTACAGTGGGAACACACCCGAGGCGAAGTGACAGTGTCAAGTCAGCGGACTAAGCTGTACTCATGTCACCTGGGAACTGATAACTGACGATAGGTATAATACCAACTAGTCAGTTCCCGACGAGTCCTGTCCAGTGTACCCGTAACCTAACGAGCACCCGCATACTATCTCAAGTACGACGTACTGACGGCTGTGGGACAGACCGTCTCCCACACTGGGATGAGAAGCGCATGCGCTGGTCTACTCCGGAGTATCGATGCCCTGTCTCGATAGTCCTGCGACCAGGGACCTGCATAAGGATGTGCTTATAGATTACCCAGCCCCACTAGTGTGACGGCCATCACATCGCTGGTAATCAAGCAAAGATCCTAAGGGCTCTACTAATGTGTATAGGCGATATACAAAAATAAACACATGTACACATTGAAGTAGAAACAAACCAAGTAGCATACTACTATTTTGAGCAAGATTGTATATACAAGGTGAATATCCCAAGCATCCATTAAGTAATATACAAACCAGTATGATACAGTAATGGCCTCTAGGGCATATACACTAACAATCTCCCACTTGCACTAAGGCCATGTACTGGCGTATCGAAGACCTATCATCTCGATCAGCCGCTCGAACTGAGTCTGGGGCAGGGCCTTGGTGAATGGATCAGCAGTGTTATCTTCTGAAGCGACTCTCCGAACCTCGATCTCCTGGCGATCTACGATCTCCCTGATCAAGTGATACCGCCTTAAGATGTGCCTGGATCTCTGATGGGACCTGGGTTCCTTCGCTAAAGCTATAGCCCCGTTGTTGTCGCAATACAGAGGTATTGGATCAACAATGGACGGAACCACCTGAAGTTCTTTCAAGAACTTCCTTATCCAGACAGCTTCTTTTGCGGCATCAGATGCAGCGATGTATTCCGCTTCCATCGTCGAGTCTGCAACGGTTTCCTGTTTGGAACTCTTCCAACACACCGCCCCTCCATTGAGGGTAAAGACAAAACCCGACATGGACTTGGAATCATCCTTGTCACTCTGGAAGCTGGAGTCAGCAAAGGCCTCGATCTGGAGGTCTTTTCCGCCATACACCAAGAACATCTCCTTAGTCCTTCTCAGGTACTTGAGAATGTTCTTTACCGCTATCCAGTGTTTCTCCCCAGGGTTAGACTGATACCGGCTTACCACACTCAGTGCATAAGCTACATCCGGCCTGGTACACAACATCGCATACATTATAGAGCCTACCGCAGAAGCGTAGGGTATAATAGACATGCGATCCCTCTCCAAATCAGTCTTGGGAGACATCTCTTTAGAGAGGGTGATCCCGTGACAAGCCGGTAGGTTACCGCGCTTGGAATCTTCCATACTGAATCTCTTCAGTATGGTGTCGATGTACCTGGACTGTGAAAGTCCTAATATCCTCTTGGATCTGTCACGGTAGATCCGGATACCCAGAATGTATGAGGCATCACCCAGGTCTTTCATGGAGAACCTGTGTGACAAGAACCCCTTGACAGATTGTAGCATAGGAATGTCATTTCCTATTAAGAGAATGTCATCCACGTATAAAACGAGGAATACTACAGTTCTCGCTACAAATCTACTATAGATGCATGGTTCATCTGGATTTTTGATAAAGCCAAATTCTTTGACCGTCTCATCAAAGCAGATGTTCCAACTCCGCGATGCCTGCTTTAGTCCATAGATGGACTTAAGCAACTTGCACACCTTTCCGCTGCTCCCACTCTGAATGAAACCCTCTGGCTGGTCCATATAGACACACTCCTCTAAATTTCCATTTAGAAAAGCTGTCTTTACGTCCATTTGCCAGATCTCATAATCGTGGAAGGCAGCAATGGCAAGAAGGATCCGAATGGATTTCAGCATGGCTACTGGAGAAAAGGTTTCGTCGTAGTCCAAGCCAGGTCTTTGACGAAAACCCTTTGCTACCAGCCTAGCTTTATAGGTCTCAACCTGTCCATCTACACCAATCTTCCTTTTGAAGATCCACTTGCATCCTACGGGTTTTACCCCGTCTGGAGCAATGTCCAACGTCCATACCTTGTTGGTGTACATGGACTCCATTTCGGTCCGCATTGCATCCAGCCATTTCACTGAGTCAACGCTCTGAACGGCCTGCTGGAAGCTAGTAGGCTCATCATAATCTATGATGCAATCCTCTCTATCCCCGTCTATGAGAAAACCGTAGTATCTCTGGGGCGGATGAGACTGCCTACTACTCCTGCGGAGCTGCGTAGGAATGTCCTGTTCTGTTGAACCCTCTGGTTCCATCAAGCTTTCAGTAACAGTCTGTGGTTCTGGAATTTCTTCCAGTTCTACTGCGCTCCCACTTATTTCTTTTTCTATGAACTGGTGTTCTAGAAAGTGGGCATGTCGAGAAACAAGAACTTTTTGTTCCTCTTCACAGTAGAAGAAATATCCCTTGGAATTCTTTGGATATCCCACAAACTTGCACAGTACTGAGCGTGCCTCGAGCTTGTCCGTATGCTGCTTTTTGACAAAAGCTGGACTTCCCCATATCTTAATGTGATTAAGATGGGGTCTCTTCCCACACCACATCTCAAATGGCGTGGTAGGCACAGTCTTAGTGGGAACTCGGTTTAAAAGGTATGCGGCTGATTCTAGCGCATACCCCCAGAATGATCGCGGTAACTCAGCGTTACTCATCATGGACCGCACCATATCCAATAGGGTGCGGTTCCGTCTCTCCGATACACCGTTATGTTGCGGGGTGTATGGAGGAGTAAGCTGAGAGAGAATTCCGTTCTCTTTTAAATAGTCCAGGAACTCGGCACTTAAGTATTCTCCACCTCGATCCGATCTTAGAATCTTAATACTTTTGCCGGTCTGTTTCTCTACTTCATTCTTATACTCCTGGAATTTTCCAAAGGCCTCGGACTTATGTTTCATTAAGAAGACATAACCGTACCTTGAGAAGTCATCCGTAAAAGTAATGAAGTAAGAATGTCCGCTTCGGGCATGTGTAGACATTGGACCGCACACGTCACTGTGTACGAGTCCCAAGAGCTCGCTCGCTCTTACTCCTTGTCCAGTAAACGGAGTCTTTGTCATCTTTCCTTTGAGACAAGATTGACAAGTGGCATACGATTGATATTCGAACGCATTCAAATATCCTTCTGTATGTAACTTAGTCAACCTTCTCTCATTGATGTGACCCAATCTACAATGCCATAAGAAAGTCTGATTTATTTCTGGAGACTTTCTTTTGTGTGTATTCTGGACGTTGAAAATCTGTGGTTGGTTTAACACGTATATACCATTACTCAATGTACCTGACCCAATCAAAACTTGATTAAGGTGAATGTTTACAACATTACTTACAAACGCAAATTCATAACCTTCTTTAGAAACTAAAGATACAGAAATGATATTACAAGTTGCGTTGGGTACAAAAAAGCAATTACGCAAAACCAAAACATGTCCATCTGACATTCCCAGGTGATAGTCCCCCACGGCTTTAGCATCCATGCTAGCTCCGTTTGCAACTCTGAGGGTCATGTCACCTGCTTTCAAAACACTACGGTTTCTCAACGCCTGCAAAGAATTACAGATATGAGATCCTGATCCGGTATCCAATACCCAGGAAGTAGAGTTTATTGAAAGACAGTTTTCAATAACATACACACCTGAAGCTGAAGCTGCAACCTGCTTCAATTCCTGTGTTCTGGCCTTCCAGGCCCTGCAATCATTCTTCCAGTGTCCTTTCTTATGACAATAGAAGCATTCTTCCTTATCCACAAGCTTCCCCGCTATCTTTGTTGCTTTACCTTTTCCCTTCGTATCCACTTTACTAACACCGCCCCTTGGTTTGGCGGGGGCTTTCTTCTTCTTTCCCTTGGCTTTCGCCTTGGACCTAGAAGAAGATGATCCTCCTACAAACAAAGTGGATGTATCCCTACTTTTCTGTAGGGTGCCCTCTGCGCTCCTCAGCATGTTGAGGAGCTCTGATAGTTCAACCTCTTTTTCTTGTAGGTTGAAGTTCAGTATAAACTGGGCGTAAGTGGAAGGAAGGGACTGGAGAACTATATCCGTATATAGCTCACTCTCCAATGTGATCCCTAGGTCAGCGAGCTCCTCAATGAAGCCGATCATCTTTAGCACGTGCTCGGCTACTGATGATCCGACGGCCATTCTTGTCGAAAATAACTTTTTCGACGCTTCGTATCTTGCGATACGTGATTGCTCTCCATACAGTTCTTTTGTATGGAGCAATATGGACTCCATGTCCATATTCTCATGCCTCCTCTGAAGTTCGTTGTCCATCGAGGCAAGCAGGAGGCACTTGGCCTTCGCGCTATCAATCTCCCAAGTCTTGCGGATTTCCTTATCCGCGACGCTGGAAGTTGGACCAGGGACAGGGGGAGCTTTGGTGGTAAGAAGATACCCCAGCTTGTCATAAGTGATTGCTATCTTGACATTCCTGAGCCAATCTTTGTAGTTTGGCCCTGTCAGTTTATTTTTATCTAGGAGTAACTTAAGTCCAGTCATGTTGATTGGTCGCTGCAATTAGGAGAGAGAAGAAGAAACACTCAGCATGATGCTCTTGCAAGTTTAGAGTGGTTTTTAGTTTGTCTAAACAGGATGGCTCCCACTGTTTCTCGAATCCCTCCTCAAACCATAAAGGAAGAATTAGTCAGGATCAATCCCACCGTACAATACTTGCTTAACCGTTCAGCCAGGCCGGTGTCGGTACTTCGAGGGAGGTTTTCCAACGCTTTCGCGAAGTTCCTTAATTAGAGAACCTCTTTTCCCTGGGGGCGTAGCCCCGCTAACACCTTTCTAGGCACCTACTAGGTTTATAGCATTGATCGTTAAGTGAGAAATTTCCCGAGGAGTAGCATATACTCACAGTAGGATCGGGATCCAAATATCATTGCGTGACGAAACTGAAGGAATCCTACCAGAATCATCACACTCCAAATGGTATGCAAATCTAGCAAGTTTCAGTACTTATGAAACTCCCGATGTGGATTTTTGCCCCATGCTCTTATGACCTTGACTTTGGCCAAAATATCATAAGTCACATGTCAAGTTCTACCCGTCATTATCCAGGTTAATTTGGATCCATCCGTACCTACCCTTGACTTTGGCCAAAATGGCAGTACGACTGTCCCAAACCAACGCATCTATCTATGCTACACATGAACACCCAATAGCTACCAATCACTGTGCCTTGACTTTGGCCAACATACACAGCTTGAATACTATTGACTATTCATGTGAAACGACGGAGGGCTACGGATGGTTTTGGCAAAACCGTGAACGTAGTGAACTTGATATGGTCGATGGAACGAGATAGCTTTTAAATGGAGTGGCTCAAACTCCGTATTTTAAAAGTTTGTTTTGAAAAGAACCGAGTGGTTTTTCGAAAGTGTTCCAACGACTTTAACTTGGTTTATTATCTTGCATTAGTTCTTTTAATGCGTGATATTCTTGCATTAGTTCTTTTAATGCGTCCCATCATTTAACCCTACCATTGCAGAAAACAACCAAAATATGACGTACGCTTATGCCATTCGCATTCGCCACTGGGCCCCGTCATTACCCGTTAGGTTACTTAACTAACGACAGAGCGGGGGCTGGGCTAGCGCGTCTGTAAAACATAAGCAACGCCTAAATAATAAGCAATGATAGACATTACAGATCACAGATGAATGCATTGGATATACTAGCAATCCGCAATCCTTTCGAGCCTGAAACGAAAAGCGGATAACACGGTCGCGGTGAATAGCCAAATACCCCACCCAAGACCCCTACGGGTGCGGCAAACTACCCGCCAAGTACTCGGTAGTTTGTGCACCCCTCCATGGGTCTATCCTAGGAGCAAAAACAGTAAAAAGAATTATACAATGACGGCTACAACCCCGACCCGGTTGTGCGGTCAAACAAATAATATTATTACATCAATTTACATTTACAATGAATGAAAGAAAAACAAAAGCTCATCTCACATCCACCCCGGCTATTCACCCGCGACAGTCCAACACATTCATATACACATTCCAGCACATTACAGATCATGTATAACCCCGACTAATCGACTTATAGCGATTAGCCGACGTTCAATACATGCAAGCATCACAGATATAACCATCATAGTCAAAGTGCAGTGAAGTTCGGAAAAAATACGGAATTATAGGACCCCAAAAGGAAATTTCTTTTCTGGAAAATCTGGGCACATATAATATATTTTAAAAATCCCAAAACCAACACACAAACACACTGCACGAAAAACGATGCAGAGAAGACACCAAGTCGCGGCGGTTCCGCGGCGTCTAAGAAGGATCACGCGGCGGAAGCGCGGCACTTTAGGCGAATCACTGTATCGTTTTTCTTGGGTGTTCACACAAAACCCTGAGCCGAATTTAGGAGTATAAAGTTTTTCATTTTGAGCAGAAAAAATTTCAACAGAAACTCAGTTTTTGTGATTATCCGGTTTTGTGATTTTTTTTCGGTTCCGAACTTCGTTACACTTCACTACCAAGCTAGTTTAAGTTTAGTTAGGCTCTGATACCACTGTAAGTCCACGTTGCGACCCCCGGTTCTTACGGGGAGGCGGAAACGGTATAAAAAACGAATTTTTATCGCAAGAGGCAACATGGACTAAACTATGGTCGGGATCGTTGTCTAAACTAAAACTAGCAAACTAAGCTAAAGATATTTAGCTACTCGGATGAAGATGGTTATACCTAAACTTGAACTCCTTCTCTTCAAGCTCCGATGGTGGTCCGATGGCTCCTTCTCGTCGTCTCCGTACGCCGAAGATAGATCCACTTGAAAGCTCCAACCTTTAGCTCCTTCTTCGGTCTTTGAAGAAACTAGTTCACTTGGTTTGCTAAACCTAGTGAACTAGAATGAGTAGAGAGGAAATAGAATGGGATTTTATCTATGGTTCTTGATTCTCAACTCATGAGACAAGAGAACCATAGATCAAGAGAGGGAGCAAGAGGTTGAGGGTGAGAGCAAGGGGAGAGCTCAAGAACAAGAGAGAGAATGAGCAAGAAAGAATGAGGCTCTCTTTTCCTTTCACCCTCTCATAATCCAAAGTGATCATAACTCATCATATCAAAAAAGTCTTTTGGTAATGGTTAGAAGCAACCATAAGGTTATCATATCATGCACTCATTTTACTCAAAAAGCAAGCAAGAAAAAAGTCTTTGGCATGAAATGATAACCATGGTCATCATGATGGTCAACTAGTCAAGCCTAGTCAACCGGTCAACAAGTCAACAAAAGTCAACAAGTCACCAAAGTCAACAAGTCAACAAAAGTCAACAAGTCAACAACCATATCACCATAATACTTAATTAATATAATAGTTAATCACAAATCATATTCTCATTAGGGTTGAGCATAAAGTCAAAAAGTCAACGGTCAACTGTCAACAACCCTAATGAGAATCCGCTGCCTCTGCCTCCCTGTCAACTGTGCATACACACCCGCATCCGCGTTCCGAGGAACACGAATGCAAACTGGATAAATCCAATCCCATAAGGTACACTAGGATCTGGCTTAAACCAAAGCCCGCTAGTGTAAACTGTCCGGACACTGTACGTGCACAAGTGCACGGATGTGACCGAACCCTGTCGCAAAACCATGCGACCTGTCGCAATACCATGCGACCTCTACTCTTTTGCCTAAAGGCGAAAAGCTTTCTGTGTGGGACTCTAAAGACTCGACACTACGCTGGCAGTGGGTTTAACCACAGACCGCAAGCGGCACTAGCTGTGCGTAACGGTCCCCAGGTAATGCCGACAAGAAGACCGACGAGGCGAAACCCATCTGAACTCCTACTGAGCCTGAGTGTGACATTCTCCGTACAGTCCGGTCTGTTCGTCTGATACATCGCATGGCGGGCCTAGGGGGCGGTAAACGTCAGTCCCCCAATAGCGGTACAAGTCGTGCCGGAGTGAAGCCCAATACACCCTGAGATAACACTGGAAACCTACCAGTATATCTCGTTTGCCCTGGCCAGGGACTACTCGTGTAATGGCTCTCCTAGACACAGCGCGATGTCAACCCCCAATACCGGGAGAGACGAATCCTGTCTAACCGTCACTGCCTCCAAGTGCTTCGGGACTGCACCCAACCACCGCCTGTTTGCACGACTCCTTTGAGCCGTGGTAGGGTAGTGATCAAAGTACAGTGGGAACACACCCGAGGCGAAGTGACAGTGTCAAGTCAGCGGACTAAGCTGTACTCATGTCACCTGGGAACTGATAACTGACGATAGGTATAATACCAACTAGTCAGTTCCCGACGAGTCCTGTCCAGTGTACCCGTAACCTAACGAGCACCCGCATACTATCTCAAGTACGACGTACTGACGGCTGTGGGACAGACCGTCTCCCACACTGGGATAAGAAGCGCATGCGCTGGTCTACTCCGGAGTATCGATGCCCTGTCTCGATAGTCCTGCGACCAGGGACCTGCATAAGGATGTGCTTATAGATTACCCAGCCCCACTAGTGTGACGGCCATCACATCGCTGGTAATCAAGCAAAGATCCTAAGGGCTCTACTAATGTGTATAGGCGATATACAAAAATAAACACATGTACACATTGAAGTAGAAACAAACCAAGTAGCATACTACTATTTTAAGCAAGATTGTATATACAAGGTGAATATCCCAAGCATCCATTAAGTAATATACAAACCAGTATGATACAGTAATGGCCTCTAGGGCATATACACTAACAGCTTCGACGTAGATCATCTTCGGCACGTCGTCGACGACCTAGCCCGTCCATTCTCCGATGAAGCCGACGCTAGAGCCCGGATTAGATTTGGACAGCGGAGAGTACCTCATCTCGGAGCCGTAGAGGTGGAGGACCGGATCTACAAAGGTTGTATATCCGTATTCTCATAGTTAAATGTTAACTAGTTAGCTTTTTCGCCTAGTTTTCTAGCAAACGATCCGTAGTCGGGTTTCTCGGCACCTAGATTTTTTGAAATTGGCATGGTTGATGCCTTGTGAGACCTCATTAGGATGCCTAGGAACCCTACATTTTGCACGAGATGCAATATGTTGATATTGATCCAATCCTGGAGGAACGAACGGAAGCAGTTTTAGAACATAAGTGGATGTTCTAGGGATATGATAACGTCAGCTTCATTCGGGAGACGGTTATCATTCCAGGCTTCCAAGGTGACCTGGACGACAGAGTGACTGTCAGAGTTATATTTTTCCCTCTGACGAGGGGCAGTGTTTTGGAGAGGTGATCCAAGCGGACACTGAGGGAGGCATGATGCAGGATACAGATTAAGTTCAGTTGAAGATACAGTCTAAGAAGTTTTGATTTGGAGTTCATTTATGAGCTAGGTCCCATCAGACATCCAGACACATTCTAAGACAGGTATTGCTCATTTCGGGAGATGGCTTTCTCCGCGAACTTGAGATAAAGAGAGACATAGAAAGAAACATTAGAGCGGATCCACTCACTGAGGCTATTCCTCGAACGCATTAGTTTCGCAAATTGTTTTTGTGAGACTGATTAGTAGAGGAGTTGGGTGTTCCGTATCGCACGGACTGTGAGTATGCGACATCGCAATAATTAGCCTTGAGTGTAAGTGGGAGACTGTTGGAGATAGTGCCCTCAGAGTCAATTATTGGATCGCAGGCACGTGATTGCAATGATTGATGGAGGACTTATGCCGGTAGGACAGTCTTACTCAAGATGATAGTATGCTATCTGGTTTATCTTTATCATTGTGTACTGCTTTAGGTGACCTGATAGGTCGCTATTACACGTTGATAGAGCCCCTAGGATTCTTGCTTGACTGCCAGTAGTATGAGGGCGATCATATACGTGGGAGATGGGGTTTATAAGCACATCCTTAAAAGGTCCCTAGTCATGGGAGTTTTCGAGACAGGGCATCGATACTCCAGAGTAGACTAGTGTATACAGTCGAGACCCCGATGAGGGGCGGTGGCTGGTCTGACAAGCCACTGGTGTCAGTTGGTTCACCTAAGATGTATACATGTGCTCATTGGGTTATGAGTATACCGGACATGACTCGCCGGGAACATGCTAGTTGGTCTTATACCAGACGTCAGATAGCAGTTCCCTGGTGACATGTGTACAGGTTAGTTCATCGACCTGAGATCGTCATTTGTCTCGTGTGAGTTCCCACTGTACTTTGATTACTACCCTACCACGCTCAAAGGAGACGTGCAAACAGGTTTTAGTTGGGTACAGTCCCGAGCCACATGGAGGTAGTGAGCGGATCTGCAGGAGTTCGTCTCTCCCGGTATTGGGGGTGAGGTCGCGCTGTGTCTAGAAGAGCCATTACACGAAGTCCTTGGCCAAGGCAGGAGATTTATTGGTAGGTATTCCAGTAGTATCTCAGGGTGTTCTGGGCTACACTCCGACATGACTTGTACCGCTTTTGGGGGTCTGATTTTTACCAACCCTTTAGGCCCGCCATGCGATGCACATAGACGAACGGGCCGGACTGTACGGATATTGTCACTGACAGGCTCAGCAGGGTGTCAGGATGAGTTCGCTCATCGACGTCCCTTTTGGTCAATACCTTGTAGCCCGTTACGTATGGCTAATACCTCTGACGTGCTAGTGGTTAAATCCACAACCAAAGTATTGACGAGTCTTTAGAGTCCCCCACAGACCGTTTTCTCAAGTTTCGGGCGAAACGTTGTAGAGGCTGTATGGAGATATGGCAGGGTTCGATCAGATACGTGCAGTATTGCACGGATCATGATCGGACGGATAATACCAGCGGGCTTTGGTTTAAGCCGGATCCTGGTATTGTACAGTGTAGATTTTGTCTCATTGCATTTGTATTCGGTCGGAATACAAATGCGGGTATATACAGTAGCGGGGTTTTCCTGTAATTTATTACGGGATCAGTTTTCTGAAGTTGCCAGTTTGCATTCCGTTTCGGCCATTTTCCTTTGTTTCTTTCATTGGCTGAAAATTGGTGGAGGAGGGCTTATTTGCAATTGTGCAAATTAGCATTGTGGAGGGTGGTCTTTGCATATTGTTGCTTCATGATGGTTGCACCATCATTTGACTTCTTCACTCATCATTGCTTTACTTTTGTGGTTTGATGATGGGTTTATGAGTGTTGGACTTGGTTTGTGATCATGGTTGATCATGATAACCCTTTCTCTTTCTTGCATTATTTGGCTCACTCATTTTTGATCCACTCACTCTCTCCATTCATTCTCTCCTTGATCATGGCTGGCCAAACTTCTCGAGTGGTGAGGGATTTATTTTGTGAGGGATTTGGTTCTCATTTGCTTACTACAAAAATTCCCAAAAGCCACCACAAATGTTCATAGTTCATTACCTCCACTGAAAAGGGCAACTTCATACAACCCCATGAGACATAGAGTTCCACACTAATCTACAGCAATTCTTAGACACGTCGGCTCGCCAACTTCGTGCCCGAGTTGCCTCGGTCCAGAGGTGGGAGCCCGTAAAAGAACCCGGCGATGTGGTGCCCTTCCGACAAGGAGATGAAGACCGGAGATTCCGCGGGGAGATCGGGACGACGACGAGAAGACTGAAGGACACAGATCGCTCGGTATATCTCTTTACCCCTTCTCTTGTTAGCCAGGATTAGATTAATGGCCCGATCCGGGATTTTTGTGCGCGGTGGTGCCGGTTTCAAAAGTTAAAGTAAAGTATCGTTTCCGCATTTTGGCCTCGTTCAGACGGCCGGAGCGCCGCCGTGCACTTACAAGAGCCACGCCATTAACCTTTTTTAGCTTGCTCTAACGTGTTTAGAACTTCGATCGACCGAAAATTCCAAAAACCACATTTTCAAGAATCAGTTTCTGTCAAAATTTTTTAGTTGTCAAAAAATTATTTGGTATGTTGCAGAAATACGTGCAGGGCTTTTTAAGACATCTGGTAAAATTTGGTAGCAAGATGCTACAGTATAGCCGCGGAACCACGGCCATACCCTTGTTTTGGCCGCGGTTCCGCCGCCATTTAGTGGCCTCTCTGCTTCAAAATTTCTACAGTGATCTTAATCATGGAAATAGGGTTTCTGGAATATTCTGTTTGGGCCCAGATTTATTTTGAGTGCTACAGTTGTGCTTGGGGCCCACTTCGGAAAATCTAGTCGATCGAAAATTTTAAACTTGTTAGTTCACAGTATTTACATTATATCTGCGACCGTGAATGTCATTTGATCGGTAAATCCTGTCTAATTGCTATAGTTCTTTTAGACGGATTTGCGAACGTGACATTCACGTTGATGTTCTGTGTTGTGCTGTGATGTTGCGGATTTGTCGTGGTGGATAGCCTGGATGCAATGGTAGTACAGTTTGGTTGTATTTGTACATTTGATATTGCGGGGCGAGCGTCCGACATGTGGACTGCCGTCACTGCCTGTTTGTATATTATTCTTTTGGGGCACGACCGGGCTGAGGTCGATGTACCCGTTGTATATATTTTACTTTCTGTACTAGGATTACCCCACGGAGGGGTGCACGGGTAGCCGGGTTCTAGAGGGCAACGGGCCCGCATCTCATGGCTTTGAGACGGAGGGGGCTTTACTCTAGAATTGGCGGGCTATTCGCCGCACTCGTAGGAGGTATAGGTTGACCCAAGGAGGGGTGCTCAAGTTACCGGATTCCGTGAAGTGCTGGGTGGTCCATTCACGTTGTTGAAGGGGGCTGCCTCGCTTCAGGTTTTGGCGGGTAATTTGCCGCGCCCGTAGGGGTCTAGGATTTCATTGCACAGGCTATCCACACGACCAGGGGAACGTCGGGTTTTAGTAGCGGCTCTATGAAACCCGGGGATCCCAGATTATCTGTATTGTTCTGTGATGCTTATTACATTTCTGTGATGTTGCATTTTATCACGCCTTGAGCGAATATTATATATTGATATATATACTAGTAGATGTTGTATATGTTTTACACCCGTGCTAGTCCAGTCCCCGCTCTGTCGTTAGTTAAGTAACCTAACGGGTGATGACGGGACCCAGTAGCGAATGCGGATGGCATATACGTACATCATTATTTTCGTTCTTTATTGGTGTGATCAATGATGGGACTGCGTTGATTCGGATCAATGCAAGATAAACAAACCTGTTTGATGTTGTTGGAACATTTTTCAAAAAAAAGCTGTTATTGCAAGGGCGTTCTCTTTTATTTTGCACAGTGGTATTCGGTTATGAATATCCAGCACCTCAGTCGACGAGGCAAGGGCCGAGATCCCTTCACCGGGAGGGACCCCTTGGACAGAAGTTTGCGTCAGAGTAATAACTTCACTATAGTCGATTATTTTTGCTTTGCATCGTGGTATTCAGTTGGAATATCCTGCACCTCATTCTACGGGGAAAGAGCCGAGATCCCTTCACCGGGAGTGACCTCTTTAGCAAAGGTTTTCGCCACTATATTTTTATAAAAAGCTATTCGGTTCCTTCAATGATATCAAGTTCATTACGTTAAAGGTTTTTCGCCAAAAACCATTCGTAGCTCTCCGTCATTTTAGAAAGGTAGCACTTAGTATTCATTCTATGTATGTTGGCCTTCGTCAAGGCATAGTGTATGGTAGCTATTTGTTACTTTTCAGCAGCATAGATAGATGCGTTGGTTTGGGACAGTCGTACTACTATTTTGGCCTTCGTCAAGGGTATGTACGGGCGGGTTCAAATTAACCTGGATAATGATGGGTAGAACTTGACATGTGACTTATGATATGTTGGCCTTCGTCAAGGTCATAAGAGCATGGGGTAAAAATCACATCGGGAGTTTCTAAAGAAACTGAAACTTGCCAGATATGCGCATACCTTCTAGAGTGTGATAACGTGAGTGGATTCCATCACGTTATCATGCGATGATAGTTGGATCCCGATTCCCACTGATGAGTTGGTTTACTCCTCGGGTGATCCCGACTAATTCTTCTTTCAGGTTTGGAGGAGAATTTGAGGCTACAGTGGGAGGTTTCCTGATTAGATAAAGTGATAACCATTCTGATCTAGGTTAGAGTGCACGCAGAGTGTTTCTTTTCTCTCTCTCTTTGGCAGTAACCATGGCCCGACCCTTGACTATGACTCAGTGACCAAGTTAACCGAACCTTCTTAAAACACTGGCTTTTGGATTGTCAGAGTTTCATACCTCATTGCCACTCCTACTCTTACCCTTTTCTCCAGGACACCCCGTATTATTACGAACATCCACTTCCATTGGATAAAACCATCGTATGGTTATATACGAACTCGAAGGAACTTATTACAGATTTGAGGATGGTTCCGGTTCTGGAGAAAACGAATTGGACTATTCAGTTGTCTTTTCCTTTTACCTTCTCTCAGGTTGCGAGTGTTCCTTGGATTAGGGGATAGTACACCTGTTACGCTTATTGGATAGTCTTCTTCCAAACCTTAGGCTGGTGCCGAACGGTAGGGAATGAAGAAAACCATTTAGCCTAAAAGGTGTACAGAAGGTATTAAGTAAAGACAAATAAAGGGATTAGTAAGAGGGCAAAGTAAATTGCGATTGCTATTCACGACCAAACCAAGTATTTCATCGCTACTCCTACTTCACCTTTGTATTTCTCCAGGACACTCCGTATCACTACGAAGATCCACAGTTATTTGGATACTCCATCGTATGGTTAGATACGAACTCGAAAGGAACTTGTTCCAGTTCGGGGATGGAATCTGGTTCAGGAGAAATAGGAATAAGGTTTTATTCAGTTGTCTTTTATCTTTACCTACTCTCGGGTTGCGAGTGCTCCTAGGATTAGGACAGTACACCCATTATGCTTATTGGATAGTCTTCTTCCAAACCATAGGCTGGTGCCAAACGGTAGGGAAGGAAGAAAACCATTTAGCCTAAGAGGGTGTACAGAAAGTAATGACTAAAGACATATAAAGGGATTTGGAGAGATGGCAAAGAAATATACGGTTATAGTTGTGAATCTGGATAATGGAAGAGGCATTATTAGGAATACCCGGATACCCCTACGAAACATTTCAATGTTTCAGTTTCACTATGTACTGTTAAAAGAAAACTGATTTCCCAATTAGCCCTTACTCCAGGGTATGTATTTACCAGGTATGATTCACACATCTGTATGGTTTTACAGATGATGAGTGGGAGTAAGTTATTGGGAATTAGGTGATCATCCTCATTATATCGGAATGCGTTGTAATTGGTGATATTTGAGGAAATCGCCTGGGCTGTTTGCCGGACGACAAATATTTGGTTTTGAATATCCGTTGTTATGCACCAATTTCAAATTGATATATCTGTACGTTTATTTTTATAAAGTGAGATATAACTTTTTGAAATTATGTCTATGACATTTACCTATATCAGTGGATGGTTAGGTAAGGAGCATTAAACAGCGGTGTAATTCTTCATGACCATAAGTACAGTTTTCAACCTACGACACACAGTAAACGAGTTATTAGACTCAGGGGACTTATACAGAGTATTGTATGTTGTCCAGTGTCCATTTGGACAGAGGAGTTGGTACTCGTACTATATTCTGTTTAATTGTGACTTCTCTAGTTCTTAGACATGTGTTTCATAGAAACACAGGGTCCAAGTTTTGAGAAGTTATAGGTATAAGAATAAATTAGAGAACCAGATGTTGCAAGTATCGGGATTCTTCAAGGTGATCGAAGATGTAGATACTTGTGTATGGTATTCAGTTGATAGTAATGCTTAAGAGAACTTGCTTCTCTTTCAGGTTACTCTTAATTGGAAGCATTCCTAAGTTGAGTAATGCTGATCGGCCTCTCTCCATTTTGTTGACATGCACTGGAGGCAGCTGCATGATTTGAATCTGGTTCCAATTAAATCAGTGCCTCTGTTTCTATATTGGATATAGAATAGTTCATATCTCAGCAATGTTAAGGTACGGGGAGTTGTCCGGCTTATGCTTAAAACCAGATTCAGGATAACTCAAGGCACGTTTCTGTAATGGCTGTTTGTGGGTTGACCCGGGCTATGACGAGGGTTGACTTTCTACCATCTGGAAGATCAATAGTGATATTGTTCTTGACTCGCCACAGTTTTAGTAAAATGGATTTTTTCAGAAAACAGTAGTGGGGGTATGGTAGAACTGGAAGTGATTCCAGAACCGCAAACGATTACGGAAAATTTGATAAGAACCTAAATATTCAATCTGGTTTGACATTCTATTGGCCACTCCGCTGATATGGTGGGTGACCTCAGGCACCCGAGAGGTACTCTGGTAGCCTCAAGGACGGTGACAGGGAGGTTCTTATTTACTCAGACTTGCCATTGTTGTTGTTCCAGGCTATGAGACCCGGCAGTAGGATGAATATAGCGTCGTTCTGAACTGGCTTCAGAAGTATACGCGTATATGACTCTGCCAGAGGGTTGTCGTAGTCAGTGGGAGTAGCGGAAGCATAGTGGACAAGTAGCTTGTGTCTATTTATAGACTAAAGCAGATATAGCGGAGATAGATCATCTATTTCTGATGTGACGGTCATAGCTTTGACTTCATCAGAATAGGGGATGGATCTGTTAAGAAGGTAGTAGGGTGTGATGTCCTGGTATTTGGATGAAATACACAGAGTAGGAAGTGAAATTCCTGTACTACGATCGGTTATACTTTGGTTGTCACACAGTGGTTTCTCCACATAGGACATGGATATTATATCAGATATTCTAGTTACTAGACCTATGGTTTTAGATCTAGATTTGGGTAGTTTCCCAATCTGGGTACTTAGACTGCATTCTAAAGGTGTTTTAGAATGGACGACTCCTGGCACGGTAGTGTACCTACACGTGATGGAGTCACCCTCTCTAAAAGTGTCTTACAGACTAAAGGGGAGATGGATGTGCATGATTGGCAGATCACTTGCTTAGGCAATTGAGTCAATCATGAGATGTCAAGTACCACACCAGATGTTATTGCACTAGATGCAATAAGTTGATATTGATCCTATCCTGGAGAAACATTCGGAAGCAGTTTTAGAACATAAGTGGATGTTCTAGGGATATGATAACATCAGCCTCATTCAGGAGACGGTTATCATTCCAGGCTTCCAAGGTGACCTGGATGACAGAGTGACTGTCAGAGTTATAGTTTTCCCTTTGACGAGGGGCAGTATTTTGGACAGGTGGTCCAAGCGGATACTGAGGGAAGCATGGCGCAGGATACTGATTAAGTTTTGTCGACGATACAGTCTAAGAAGTTTGGATTTGGAGTTCATTTATGAGCTAGGTCCCATCAGATATCCAGACACATTCTAAGACAGGTATTGCTCATTTCGGGAGATGGCTTTCTTCGCGAAGTTGAGATAAAGAGAGACATAGAAAGAAACACCAGAGCAGATCCACTCACTAAGGCTATTCCTCGAACGCATTGGTTTCGCAAACGGGTTTTGTGAGACTGATACGTAGAGGAGTTGGGTGTTCGGTATCGCACGGGCTGTGAGTATGCGACATCGCAATAATTAGCCTTGAGTGCAAGTGGGAGATTGTTGGATATAGTGCCCTTAGAGTCAATTATTGGATCACAGGCACGTGATTGCAATGATTGAGGGAGGACCTATGCCGGTAGGACAGTCTTACTCAAGATGATAGTATGCTATCTGGTTTATCTTTATCATCGTGTACTGCTTTAGGTGACCTTACAGGTCGCTATTACACGTTGATAGAGCCCTTAAGATTCTTGCTTGACGACCAGCAGTATGATGGCGATCATATACGTGGGAGCTGGGGTCTATAAGCACATCCTTAAAAGGTCCCTAGTCGTGGGAGTTTCGAGACAGGGCATCGATACTCCGGAGTAGACTAGTGTATACAGTCGAGACCCTGACGAGGGGCGGTGGCCGGTCTCACAAACCATTGGTGTCAGTTGGTTCACCTAAGATGTATACATGTGCTCATTGGGTTATGAGTACACCGGACAGGACTCGCCGGGAACATGCTAGTTGGTATTATACCTAGCGTCAGATAGCAGTTCCCTGGTGACATGTGTACAGGTTAGTTCATCGACCTGAGATCATCATTTGTCTCGTGTGAGTTCCCACTGTGCTTTGATTACTACCCTACCATGGCTCAAAGGAGTCATGCAAACAGGTTTTAGTTGGGTATAGTCCCAAGCCACATGGAGGCAGTGAGCGGATCTGCAGGGGTCGTCTCTTCCGTTATTGGGGGTGAGGTCGCGCTGTGTCTAGGAGAGCCATTACATGAAGTCCTTGACCAAGGCAGGAGATTTACTGGTAGGTATTCCAGTAGTATCTCAGGGTGTTCTGGGCTACACTCTGACACCACTTGTACCGCTTTTGGGGGTCTGACTTTACCAACCCCCTAGGCCCACCATGCGATGCTCATAGACGAACGGACCGGACTGTACGGATATTGTCACCGACAGGCTCAGTAGGGTGTCAGGATGAGTTCGCTCATCGACCTCCCTTTTGGTCAATACCTGGTAGCTCGTTACGTACGGCTAATACCTCTGACGCGCTAGTGGTTAAATCCACAGCTAATGTATTGACGAGTCTTTAGAGTCCCCCACAGACAGTTTCTCAAGTTTCGGGCGAAACGTTGTAGAGGCCATATGGATTTATGGCAGGGTTCAAACGTACGCGTGCACTTGTGCATGTGTTATGGTTCGGACGGATAATACTAGCGGGCTTTGGTTTAAGCCGGATCTTAGTATTATACAGTGTAAATTTTGTCTCATTGCATTTGTATTCGGTTGGAATACAAATGCGGGTATGTATATACAGTCGCGGGGTTTTCCTGTAATTTATTACCGGATCAATTTTTGAAGTTGCCAGCTTGCTTTCCCTTTTCGGCCATTTTCCTTTCTTTCTTTCCTTGGCTGAATTTTCCATGGAGAGGCTTATTTGCAAATGTGCAAATTAGCAAAGTGGAGGGGTTTTCTTGTGGTAAGAGTTGATGGTTGATGCTGAGTGTTGAGGTTGATTCCTTTTGAATCATTTCCTTGCTTTATGAGATGGGATTGAGATGGATATTGAGGTGACTCATTTTCCTTGAGATCATACACTTTTATTTTGCTTTAGCTCACCCTTTTTCCTCCTCCATTTTGTAATGGCCAGCCACTTTTTTTTGGGGAGCCCCATTCATTGTGTGAAAATGGTTCATCTCATTTTGCACCAGAAACTCTTTAGTTCATCTTCAAAGTTTTTTTATCCACCACCATCCAAAATGGCAACTTCGATTAACCTTGAGACATAGCGTTCTACACTTAGTCTACAGCAATCTTGGACACGTCGGCTTGCCAACTTCGTGTCCGAGTTGCCTCGGTTTAGAGGTGGGAGCCCGTAAAAAGACTCGGTGATGTGGTGCCCTTTCCGACGAGGAGATCGAGACCGGAGATGCCGTGAAGAGATCGGGATGGTGGCCGAAGACCGAAGGACACGGATCGCTCGGTATAGCTCTCTACCCTTTCTCTAGTTAGCTAGTAGTGTTAGTTATATTATGCCCTAGAGGCCATTACTGTACATTGGATGTATATTGTAGTGGATGCTGGGACATATACAGGTAGGACTTTCTTGCTCGACATGATAGTACGCTATCTGGTTGCTCTTTATCTTAACGTGTATACTTTCTGTCTCTCTGATGACGTGTTGATAAAGCCCTTAGGATTAGTGCTCGACTTCCAGGACTATGATGCAGATCATACTATTGGGGCCTGGGTAGTCAATGAGTACATCCTTCATTGTTCCTAGTCGTGGGAATATCGAGACGGGGCATCGATATTCCAGAGTAGACTAGCGTGTATCTTCTCGACCCATGTGATGGGCGATGGATGATCCCATATCCATTGGTGTTTGACATCAGAGATGGTATACGGGTGCTCAGTGGAGACTGGATACACTGAACGGACTTGCCGAGAACTCCCAGATGGTATTATATCTCACGTCAGATGGCAGTTCTCTGGTGACACTGGTACAGCTTAGTCTGTTGACCCGAGATCGTCATAGAGTCTTGTGTGTCTCCCACTTTGCTTTGATTTCCACCCTACCACGGCTCTACTGAGTCGTGCAAACAGGTGGTTTTTGGGTACAGTCCCGATTCACATGGAGGCAATGAGCGATAGGAGGGGATTCGTCTCTCCCGGTATTGGGGGTTGATGTTGCGCTATGCTCGACTGGCCATAACAGGAAATCCCTGGCCAGGGTTGCTGTGATGTACTGGTAAGAGTTATCAGTAGTTTCACGATTGTCATGGACCTCAAGTCGGCATGACTTATCGAGCTACTGGGGTCTGACGTTTACCACCCCTAGGCGAGATATGCGACATATCAGACGAACAGACCGGACTGTACGGTAAGTGTTACTGGTTGGATTCACAGGAGTGTGAGCGGGCTTGCTCGTCGATCTTCTGATCGCTCAATACCCGGGTGGCCGTTACGTTTAGCAGACCGCTTGCGGCTTGTGGGTGTTTGATATGATCATCATCTGCTACCGGCGTATTGACGAGTCTTTAGAGTCTTACACAGAGGTTTCCTGGCTCAAGCGAAACGAAATAGGAGCGCATATGAGATATGTGCGGGACCGAGAATAATGCGTGTATGTGATACCGTATTTCATTCTCACGATGAATGTGTCGAATGGTTGTATGCGATATAACCTAGTTATCGAATCAAGGATTGATTCGATAAGCCGATACATTGGATACTAGCCGGTTATATGCGACATGACCGGATCGTTAAATCAAGTGTTGATTTAATGATTTAATGTATAATTATATATTTGATATATTACTTTGCATTAACTAGGATTGGTTCACTTTAAATGGATTTACTCACTTGGTTTGTGCACATTGTATATATGATATATTTTGTGCACATGATTGTATCATGTTTGATGATACATGCAAGCTAGGGTTAGTGTAAAGAATTAGACCATGGTTAAGTTTATGATTACGGTTTTCTTTTTATTTACTTATTCATTTATTTATTCTTTTTGTTTATTTTGGAAAAAGAAAATGATAAAGAATATAGAATGGTGGCTTGATTTGTTTGTAGTTGAAGTTTCTTGAAACTTTGACTAAGTCACCATTCTTGTCTCATCCTTAACCCTAACCATTCAAGTTAACCATGGTCCATTCTCTACAACTAACCAAGGGTTAGTAAATGATAAGTATTGATTTATTTATCATTTACATAATACTTATCATATCTTCTTCTTCTTCTTCATCTTCTTCCTTCATGAAGAAAGCTTGCTACTCCAATGGCAAGTGATGAAAACTAGTGAGAAATCCAATTCTAAAGTGAACCCACATCCTATTTCTTCATCCTCTACCTCTTGCCAAGTAGTATAGGGTGTTTCCTTCACAAGTTTTCAAGGCTTGGTGAAGTTGGAGCTTGTTCTTGTGATGCCTCGACGTAGATCATCTTCGGCATCGAACCGACGATCAAGCCCGCCCATTCTTCGATGATGCCAATTCTAGAGTCAAGGGTTCGATTTGGACAGCGGAGGGAGATCATCGCGGAGCTTAGGAAGTGGTGGACTGGATCTACAAAGGTTGTAGTCACTTTCCTTTAGCATTTAATTCGATTACATGCTTGCTTCGCCTATATATCTAGTTAACGATCCGTATTAGGTTTTCTCGGCACATGTAAAATTTCAATTGGGCATGTTTGATCACTTGTGAAACTTCATTAGTGTGCCTAGGAACCCTACAGTAGTATCAGAGCCTAGCTAGAGCCTTAGGCGAAGTCCCGACGGAGTTAGAAGTCCGATCGACCCAAAACCCCGACTTTGAAATGCTCTCTGGACTTTTTTGTAAAATGTGGATTTTTGCAGATTAAAAATATTCAGAAAAATCAGCAGGAAGATCTAAGGATTACGGTAAAATTCTATGACCTGATTCCATAAAAGCACCGCGGATCCGCGGCATGAGCATGCTCATGCGGCGGTTCCGCGGCCAGTTTGTCGTTTTATGCATCCAATTTTGCACAGTAATCCTTAGTTGTCTGTGCTGGTTTTCCTGGAGATTTTTAATAATTTTTTCCAGAGTTTCATTTTCTGGGTTGTATTGGGGACTCAGTGTATCGATCGGATTGTCTAATTTTGTCAGTGTGTTTTTCCGGATAAATTTTAGAATATGTTAAAAAGTTCGACCGGATATAAATACCCAATTTTTCCCCTGTCGGGAAATTTCCAAGTGTTGGATTTTTCCGTAGTTTAACGACGTTCTAAGTAGTGCAAGTAATGTGATGGACCCTCTAGAAGACAACAAACCTTAACTCGATTATGTGACCGTCTTGAACTGCCCTTTGAACCTTCGGGTTTGGGTCAGTACGGCGTGCCACATGTGAGGCGTTGGCTTGGCCCTTCTACGGCTGGACCGTTGGTACTGAGGCACGAACTGAATGTTGTTAGACTTATTTCATGTGTTGAGCTGTATTGGGAAAACTTGGGTGTTCGATTGTTCGATCGAAAAGTTTAGCATTTTCTATTTATCCGGAATGTGATACAATACTTGGAATTCGCAAATAGTTATGAGATGACTGGATGAATGTTATAAACATAGCAGTTTAGTCTCACTTGATCGGTTGCCACGGAATTTTGATGTGATCAAAAGTCCGTTGCAATCACGTAGCGTACGCGGATACTCGCCGGGTAAACTTAATAGACAGCCTCACCCCATAGCCCCGACCAAGTGACTGTAGGAGAACCCCGTCGCCGAAAGCATCCGTCCGGGTGCTCGCGGCAGCGGTGTTCCGCCTTAGTGCACTTCGTCGACGGTATCAGGAGTGCGGCCGCTTACTAAAGTTTGCGACGAGCATTCGATCAGTTTTTCGGGAATCTTGTTGAATTGCCCGACTTGATATTGAAAAGTGTTTTCGATAACGAGACTAAAATGCGGGGTTTATAATTGTTAGGCATGTGATGTCTAAGTAATTCATTTGATTAGGCATGTGATGTCTAAAGAGGTTGCGGATTCCAACTGTTGTAGTTTTACACTTTCTTTTCTGTGACCGTAAGTGTAATATGTGATATCGCCGGTTTCGTTGCTATATGTCAACGACAATTGGGATGCGCATATTTACTTATGTTGATGACATATGATGTTATGTGTTGCTGGATATGTTATATTGGATCGTCGTGTTTGAATAGCCGGTGGGGTTTTTTTTATGTGAGATGAGTGCTTTTCATTTTCATTCATGTAAAAAACTTGTATGTAATATTCTTTTATTGGGGCACTTCCAGGTTGCGGAAGTTGTCACCGTTGTTGTATATTATTTACTTTTCTGCACTAGGATAGACCCAAGGAGGGGAGCACAAGTAACCGGGTTCTGGGGTCCAGTGGGAGACCAACTCGAGGAGTCGAGTCCGGGTCTCCTAACCCTAGAATTGGTAGGGTTGCTTGTCGCTCTCGTAGGGGTCTAGGGGTGTGGGATTGGCTATTCATCACGACCGTGGAATCCGTGTTTTATACTGGCTCGTATTGAAAACACGGACGTCTTAGTATATCCAATATTTCATATGTTTCTTCTACTGTGATTTATCTGTGATGTGATCATGTGATGTTCTGTGACAGATATTATATATAGTATATATGATATATTATATAAACGTTGCTTATGTTTTACACCCGCGCTAGCCCTGCCCCGCTCTGCCGTTAGTTACCTAACCTAACGGTGCAGACGGGACATCGAGGCGAATGTGGATGGCATAAGCGTACGTTATATTTATCTGTGATGTTTAGGTGGACTTAAATGATGGGATATTCATTAATGAGATTAATGAAAGAAAATAAACCTAATTGATGTTGTGGAATCGAATTTCAAAATAAAAACAGGTAGCTACAGTTCTTGCTTTGCATCGCGGTGTTCATTATAGAACATCCAGCACCTTATTCGATGAGGAAAGGACCGAGATCCCTTCATCGGGAGTGACTCCTTTAGCAATAACTGGCAGATGCTACAACCCTCGGTTTGTCATTTGATCGCTTCTATAGTTTCCGCTTTGCACAGTGATATATATGATATATCTCGCACCTCATTCGACGAGGAAAGGGCCGACGATCCCTTCTCCGGGAGTGACCCCTTTAGCAAAACTAGAAAAGCTTCAAAAACATTCCATTTAAAAACCATTTGATTCCGCAACGAGATCAAGTTCAAAGCGTTAAAGGTTTTCACAAAAAACCATTCCCAACCCTCCGTCATTTTAGGAAGTAGAGTACTTAGTATTCGTGCTGTGTTTTGTTGACCATAGTCAAGGCACAGTGTACGGTAGCTAAGTGATGTCTTCCTACACCGCATATGATGCGATTAGTTAGGACAGTCGCGTGACTTTGTTGACCTTAGTTAAGGGTCATGTGGGTGGGTCTAATTAATCACGAAATGACGGGTAGAACTTGACTAGTACTTATGATTTGTTGACCTTAGTTAAGGTCATAAGTGCTAGGGGTAAAAACCATTATCGGGAGTTTCAAGTGTTGAAACTTGCAATGAGATTGCATACCTTCTATATGATAGTTGGATCCCGATACCCACTGCGAGTAATTGTTACTCCTGGGAGAGTTTTGCACTTTACAATTAGCCGATCAAGTAGGTGTCTAGAAAGGTGTCAACGGGGTTACGCCTCTGGGAAAACGAGGTTTACTGTAATATTGTCCGTGCGAAAGCACGGGGAACCTCCCTCAAAGTACCAACACTGGCCTGGCTGAAAGATTGACGAACTTGTAGAGTGTAATTAATCCCGGCTAGTCTTTCCTTTTAAGGTTTGAAGGAAGATTTGATAAAAACAGTGGGAGCCATCCTGATTAGATAAAATATATAACCAATCTAATCTTGACAGAGCGCACGCAGAGTGTTTTCTTCTCTCTCTCTCCTGGTAGCGACCATATCACGCCTTAGTCAAGATAATAATATGGATATTGACCGAACCCGCTTGTTATACTGAGCTGTGGAATGTTGGTCCCGCTCCAACTTATAATTGTTATAAGACAGAGCAGGAAATAGGGGAATACCAGAATTCCTATGCCGCCCATACGAAGAAAGTGCATATGATGCATCTCCTTCGGGTGTGTTCATTATGCAGAACTATTTCTCAGTATCCTCTGCATCCTGGGTATCTGATACCCGATCAGGATCCCAGATATGTAATCTGTTACATAGGGCTACAAAAAGGTAGAAAACTGAGAACGGGTGATAAGTTTCATGAGGCAGAAAACGGGGCAAGTGTTGCAGCCAAGTCTGTTGGTCACTGTCACCCTGTATTACCAATACATTGATTCTGAACAAATGCTATTAGATACCGAACCTGATATACAAAATCATATCAGTCTCTTTATTAGTAAAGAAATGATAAAATTTTGTATTGATGGATAATGTTTTGAACATTTCCTATATCAAAAGTTGATCGGTTCAGGCACGTTATCTAAAAGCATTGACGTTCTAAATCAAACTACAGTTCCTAGTATACAGAACACACACAAGAGGAAAAGTTCAGAAATGAACGAATCATTCTTGAGGCATTGTAGACTAGGTCATATCAATGCGACCCGGCTGGCTGAAATTACATTTTAGATGCATATTTAAATCAGTTTGAATTTACATCTTGTGAAACTTGCCAGTCATGTCACAAAGATAAGATGACCATAGCTCTGTTTATTGGAAACAGAGGAAGAGTTAGTAAACTCTTGGGACTGATGCATGCTGATGTATGTAAGGTCTCCTGTCTACATGTCACGCCCCGCTTCCCAGAGTACGCAAGATTGGGCACGTGACATAGCCAACCATGCTACCTGTGGGTAGGAAGTATCCATCCACAGTCACATTACGGCTGTAGAGATATCAAGAACAAGATAATAAACTATCTATCACATGTCCAAATCCATAATAACAAGAGTCAATGAAAAATAAGTGCGGAAGCAAATGATCCAATGCAATAATAGAAAGGTACGTCCCGTAATGCGGGAACACACCTGGAAATAAAATGCAATAAATAAACTAACCACTACAGAACTCACAAATCAGCCTGCTGGCTGCAGTACTCCTGCTCAGTCGTCGACAGTGGTAAAGAATCTGGGCCATGCAAAACCCAGACGTCAGCGCGTCATGTCAACAAATAATATAATATGAACATGGTAATAAGCAATGCAGAAAGTAAGCATGAATAAGCAGTAATATGAAATAATAGTGCAGGGTAGTGTGCAGTGGGTAGCTATACTGTTCTATCGGGTTTCTATTCTAAAGTCTTTGAAATCAATTGGTGACTCGTCGATGTAACTCAATAGTATCCCATGCATGCCCAGGTCCACGGTCAAGACCCTCGGGGCTGAATCCGAGACGTGCCGCTAGGCAGAAAACAGGTAGCAGGATGGACGAGTGATGTCAGCATCATCACTCCCGGACTGGCCAAGCCCGTAAGACTGATCAGAACAGGTATCGAACTGTTGAGTTACAAGTCGGTTTCACCTTTGATTTCCCCATACCCCCAAGTTATGTATGTCAGGTCAGGTATTCAGTAATCAAGGACTAATGCCAACACAGGATCAGGTAACAGGTCAGGTTTGTCTGGATAGACAACAGGAATGGTCCATGGGGACCCCAAGTCAGGTTTGTTGGCATTAGGCATGAGATCAGGTAACAAGTCAGGTCGTGGTACAACAGGTTGAGTCGGTATGTATATATATGTCATGTGTAGCAAGGTCAGGTCAATATGTAGTGCAGTCGAGTATGTGCTCACAACAGGTATACAATCGAATAATGAACAGCAGCAAGAATTTAAAGTAAACAGCAATAATAGTCACTTAATCACAATGGTGCTTTGTATTATCTTATTAACAGATTCGAGCACCCTTGGGGTGCAATAATCACAGGGTAGCGCAATATTAATTAGAGCAGGTAATGAAGATATAAGTGTAGGACTATCGTCCTCTAAATAACAAAATGATTAACAGGTAGTTGTTATTAAGGTTATGGTGGCAAAATACGATTTGGATGGCAGTATTATGATGTATATCATATTTCGTTCAATGAGACAAGTAACTATACTTAGTTAATATTGCAAGTTTTATGAGTCAAACACTTAATTAGTTTAACGTAGCATGTAGCAAGAAATCTTGCCTCGACGGTTTCGCAAACCGGAAAATACGAAAGCAACGTCGGCGGAAAACACGCGACGGATGCACGGGCCACGGATCGAGTCCAAACAGCGAACAGCGGGACCACACGGACCAGAGTACTTCGCTGGAGAGTCGGGTCCAGTCGTCGGCACGGCCGGAATCCGGCGAAATGTCAAAACGGCGACTAATTAGCAAAAATACGACACACGGACACTAAAGACCAGCGAGGGGTTAACACGAATGGAAAAGGTAAAGAGGTGCTTACAGGGGTGGCAAAGGTGGCAACCGTGACGGGTTCGACGGCGAAGGGGCCGCCGGCGGTGAGGAACAGTGGCGCGGCATGGATTGAAGGTGGTAGGATCGGGGTGCAGTGAGTAGGGGAGAGGCAATGGCCTGGTCTGGGCTGCAGGGGAAAGAGGAGGTGGTCGGCGGTGCGCTGGCGACGACGAGGAGGGTCGACGGGGCTTTTCCGGTGAACTAGGGTTTGGTGCTAGGGTAGGCTCGGGTTTGTGGCAGCGCCGGTGAGGGAAGGAGGAGGAAGATGAGGAGGTCGGGACGAGGGTGAAGGGAGGAAGTCGTGGACGTCGACGATGGGAGGCGGCGACGACGGCGAGCACCACGTGCAGGTGGCGGTGGCGTCGGGTGCTGCTGCAGGCTCTGGAAGGAGGGAGGAAGTCGTTGCGGTCGAGGCTGTGGAGGTGAGGATGATGACGGCGAGGTCGCGGAGACTGCGGCGGTGACGGCGGCGAGATGGCTCGGGTTAGGGTTCGTGGGTTCTGCGATGGTTTTGCGAGGACGAGGGACTTGGGTTTATAAAAAAGATAGAGAGAGAGAGAGATTATAGGAGAGAGAGAGAGAAAGAGATTAGAGAGAGATAGAGAGAGACGGAGAGAGAGAGAAGCGGAGAGAGAGAGACAGTTAGAAACGAGGTGGGGCCCACAAGAGAATGGATGCTCGTGATAGGCTGGAAGTGGGTACGGAAAGCTTAAAAGAAAATTTTAAGAGATTTAAAAAGATTTTAAACGTTATATATATAACAGAATTATGTATTATGTGGTTTTAATATATTTAATTAAATGGGCATTTCGGCGCTAAAAGAAACATTTCCAAATCGCGCCCGGGTTGCGCCCAAATGTTTCAAATTCAAATTATAGGATTTTAAGCGAGTTCCAAATTTTGAAATGAGGTGTTTTATGATTAAAATGCATGCCCCCAAGTCGAACACTTGCACGCGCGCGTAGTCGTCCAAACCTGCCCGTTTCACCGAACGGGACGAAATCTCGACGCGCGGACGCTACCACGCGACTAGTGGCGACGAGTAGGCCAGTATGGATATTTTTAATTTCATTTTAGGTGTTAAAATTTGTTATAGGCGAAAATGACTTAGCCGGTTAAAATTTAGCAAAATCACCAAACAAGCAAGATAATTGAAATGAGCAATGTATAACACTCAACTAGTATCAGAAATAGTATTATTGGGCTCGGGTGTTACACTACACATGCCAGGACTGGTTCTTTATACTTCATTATATTCTCTGATAATCTCTCAAGATTCTGACATATGTTCCTGTTGAAACACAAGTCCGAACCTTTTGAGATATTCACAGAATATAAGTTAGAAGTAGAGAACCAATAACCGGGTATAAGTATTATGTCCTATGATGAGATCAGGGAGGAGAATACTTGTGCATGGCATTCCTGGACCATTCTAAAGGAAAATGAGATTCTCTCTCAGTATTACTCCTTTGAATACACCACAACACAACGGTGTATCGGGGCGGAGCAATCACACAATATTAGATATCGTGTGCTCTATGATGAGTATTACTGAGTTACCTATTTCCTTTTGGATGTTATGCGCTTGAGAAGCTGCATACCTATTGAATTAGGTTCGAATCAAATCACTGCCTACCACTTCATATGTGATATGGAAAGGGAAAATCCTATCTCTTAAATAAATTAAGATTTGGGATTGTCCGGCCTATGTCAAAAGCAAAATCCGGACAAGATCAAGGCAAGGTCAGTTCTGTAGAACTGGAAAGGTTCCAGCTATACGAAACTACAGCTGAAGATTTGACAGAACCAAAGGATTCTATAGTCCCCGACGAACCTCAGCCTCTCCGCCGATCTGGTAGGGTTCCTCGCCTGCCTGAGAGATACCTCGGTTTCTCGATGACAGTAGGAGCGAGGATTGCATCATGAGATGATGACCCAACTAGATTCGAGCAGGCCATCAAGAGTAGGGACTCTGTAAGAATGGCTGGATGCTTAGCGGTCTGA
The DNA here is from genome assembly GCA_030015575.1 of Agapanthus africanus. Lineage (NCBI taxonomy): Eukaryota > Viridiplantae > Streptophyta > Magnoliopsida > Asparagales > Amaryllidaceae > Agapanthus > Agapanthus africanus. The sequence continues at coordinate 406,335,436 of CM057337.1, read as the reverse complement.
GATGGAATCCATATACACCAACAAAGTATGGACTTTGGTTGCTATATCTGAAGGGTTAAATCCCCATCAGGAGCAAGTATATCTTGAGAAGATTAATTGGTGTACATGGAAAAGTTGAGACTTTCAAAGCTAGACTTGTTAAAGTTTTTCGTCATCAACCAGGCACGGATAATGATGAAACTTTTTCCAGGGACTATGTTTAAATCCATCCAGATCCTACTTGCCACGGCTACATACCATGACTACGATATCTGGTGGTTGGGTGCCATGACTACTTTTCTAAATATTGATTTAGAAGAGAACGTCTATAAGAACATAGCCAGAGGGCCTCGTAGACAGTGGGAGCAGCGGAAACGTGTGCAAGATCCTTTATAAGATAAAGCAGGCATCGCGGAGTTGGAACATCTATTTTGATGGATTAGTCAAAGAAGTTGACATCATCAAAATGGTAGATGAACCTTGTATAAACAAAAAGGTAGTAGGGAGTATGGTGACGATCCTCGTAGAGTACGTGGATGACATACTCTTGTTAGGGAAGGAATTTCCTATTCTACGCTCGATCAATCTCCGCTTATCACAATGATTTTCTATATAGGATCAAAGTGATACCTACTAAATCCTAAGCTTTGGATCTATGAGATAGATCTAATTGGATGTTAGGATACTCACTAGTTGTAGTGAGATGGTATCAATCGATCCTGGGGAGAATCACTGGAAGGGTTCCAGGGTGATAAAGACGACTGAATGTCAGTCACAGGCACTGTCTTTACCCTCAGTAAAGGGACGGTATGTTGGAAGAGTTCCAAGCTCGATACCGTGGCAAACTAGACGATAAAGGCCGGTAACATCGCTATTAAAGATACTGCCAAAGAGGCAGTTTGGGTGTATATTGGTTCATAAGATGAACTAGGTTCCTGCCATTGTATGACAATGGAAGTGTGGCTTCGGCCCTGGAACCCTGGTCCCATCAGTGACCCAGACAAATTCTGAGGCAGCATCACCTGATCATGGAGATAGTTGATCTCCAGGGTGATCGAGGTTAGGAGAGTAGACTCAGCGGACAACACGGCGGATCCACTCACGAAGGCCTTTTCCCAGAGAGAGACTCCTATGGGATGGTTGAGTATTAGATACTGCAACCACTGCTACAGATGGCCCTAGTGCAAGTGGGAGATTGTTAGTTGTATGTATGCCCTAGAGGCCATTACTGTACATTGGATGTATATTGTAGTGGATGCTGGGACATATATAGGTAGGACTTTCTTGCTCGACATGATAGTACGCTATCTGGTTGCTCTTTATCTTAACGTGTATACTTTCTGTCTCTCTGATTACGTGTTGATAAAGCCCTTAGGATTAGTACTCGACTTCCAGGACTATGATGCAGATCGTACTATTGGGGCCTGGGTAGTCAATGAGTACATCCTTCATTGTTCCTAGTCGTGGGAATATCGAGACGGGGCATCGATATTCCAGAGTAGACTAGCGTGTATCTTCTCGACCCATGTGATGGGTGATGGATGATCCCATATCCATTGGTGTTTGACATCAGAGATGGTATACGGGTGCTCAGTGGAGACTGGGTACACTGAACGGACTCGCCGAGAACTCCCAGATGATATTATACCTCACGTCAGATGGCAGTTCTCTGGTGACACTGGTACAGCTTAGTCTGTTGACCCGAGATCGTCATAGAGTCTTGTGTGTCTCCCACTGTGCTTTATTTCCACCCTACCACGGCTCTACTGAGGCGTGCAAACAGGTGGTTTTTGGGTACAGTCCCGATTCACATGGAGGCATTGAGCGATAGGAGGGGATTCGTCTCTCCCGGTATTGGGGGTTGATGTTGCGCTATGCTCGACTGGCCATAACAGGAAATCCTTGGCCAGGGTTGCTGTGATGTACCGGTAAGAGTTATCAGTAGTTTCACGATTGTCATGGACCTCAAGTCGGCATGACTTATCGAGCTACTGGGGTCTGAGGTTTACCACCCCTAGGCGAGATATGCAACATATCAGACGAACAGACCGGACTGTACGGTAAGTGTTACTGGTTGGATTCACAGGAGTGTGAGCGGGCTTGCTCGTCGATCTTCTGATCGCTCAATACCCGGGTGGCCGTTACGTTTAGCAGACCGCTTGCGGCTTGTGGGTGTTTGATATGATCATCATCTGCTACCGGCGTATTGACGAGTCTTTAGAGTCCTACACAGAGGTTTCCTGGCTCAAGCGAAACGAAATAGGAGCGCATATAGATATGTGCTGGACCGAGAATAATGCGTGTATGTGATACCGTATTTCATTCTCGTGATGAATGTGTCGAATGGTTGTATGCGATATAACCTAGTTATCGAATCAAGGATTGATTCGATAAGCCGATACATTGGATACTAGCCGGTTATATGCGACATGACCGGATCGTTAAATCAAGTGTTGATTTAATGATTTAATGTATAATTATATATTTGATATATTACTTTGCATTAACTAGTATTGGTTCACTTTAAATGGATTTACTCACTTGGTTTGTGCACATTGTATATGTGATATATTTTGTGCACATGATTGTATCATGTTTGATGATACATGCAAGCTAGGGTTAGTGTAAAGAATTAGACCATGGTTAAGTTTATGATTAGGGTTTTCTTTTTATTTACTTATTCATTTATTTATTCTTTTTGTTTATTTTGGAAAAAGAAAATGATAAAGAATATAGAATGGTGGCTTGATTTGTTTGTAGTTGAAGTTTCTTGAAACTTTGACTAAGTCTCCATTCTTGTCTCATCCTTAACCCTAACCATTCAAGTTAACCATGGTCCATTCTCTACAACTAACCAAGGGTTAGTAAATGATAAGTATTGATTTATTTATCATTTACATAATACTTATCATATCTTCTTCTTCTTCTTCATCTTCTTCCTTCATGAAGAAAGCTTGCTACTCCAATGGCAAGTGATGAAAACTAGTGAGAAATCCAATTCTAAAGTGAACCCACATCCTATTTCTTCATCCTCTACCTCTTGCCAAGTAGTATAGGGTGTTTCCTTCACAAGTTTTCAAGGCTTGGTGAAGTTGGAGCTTGTTCTTGTGATGCCTCGACGTAGATCATCTTCGGCATCGAACCGACGATCAAGCCCGCCCATTCTTCGATGATGCCAATGCTAGAGTCAAGGGTTCGATTTGGACAGCGGAGGGAGATCATCGCGGAGCTTAGGAAGTGGTGGACTGGATCTACAAAGGTTGTAGTCACTTTCCCTTAGCATTTAATTCGATTACATGCTTGCTTCGCCTATATATCTAGTTAACGATCCGTATTAGGTTTTCTCGGCACATGTAAAATTTTAATTGGGCATGTTTGATCACTTGTGAAACTTCATTAGTGTGCCTAGGAACCCTACAAGTAGTAGGTTAATGGTCCGATCCGGGTTTTATAGTCCGCGGTAGCGCCGGTTTCTAGTTTGAAAAAGTTTTGTTTTTCGCATTTTGGCCTCGGACAGATGACCGGGGCGCTACCGTAGACTTATACTTTTCTCTCTCTCTCTGGCAGCGACCATGACCCGACCCTTGATTATGACTCAGTGACCAAGCTAACCGAACCTTCTTAAACCACTGGCTTTTGGATTGTCAGAGTTGCATACCTCATTGCCACTCCTACTTTTACCCTTTTCTCCAAAACACCCTGTATTACTACGAACATCCACTTCCATTGGATAAAACCATCGTATGGTTATATACGAACTCGAAGGAACTTGTTCCAGATTAGAGGATGGCTTCCGGTTCTGGAGAAAATGAATAGGACTATTCAGTTGTCTTTTCCTTTTACCTTCTCCCAGGTTGCGAGTGCTCCTTGGATTAGGACAGTACACCTATTACGCTTATTGGACAGTCTTCTTCCAAACCATAGGCAGGTGCCGAACGGTAGGGAATGAAGAAAACCAATTAGCCAAACGATGGTGTACAAAAGGTAATAAGTTAAGACAAATAAAGGGATTAGTAAGAGGTCAAAGTAAATTGCGACTGCTATTCACGACCAAACCAAGTATTTCTTCGCCAATTCTACATCACCTTTGTATTTCTCCAGAACACTCCGTATCTCTACGAAGATCCATAGTTTATTGGATACTCCATCGTATGATTATATACGAACTCGAAGGAACTTGTTCCAGTTCGGGGATGGATTCTGGTTCAGGAGAAATAGGAATAAGGTTTTATTCAGTTGTCTTTAATCTTCAGCTTCTCTCAGGTTACGAGTACTCCTAGGATTAGGAGAGTACACCTATTACGCTTATTGGATAGTCTTCTTCCAAACCATAGGCTGGTGCAGAACGGTAGGGAAGGAAGAAAACCATTTAGCCTAAAGGGGTGTACAGAAGGTAATGACTAAAGTCATATAAAGGGATTTGGAGAGATGGCAAAGAAATATACGGTTACATTTGTGAATCTAATAATTGAAGAAGCGTTACTTAGAATACCCGGATACCCCTTCGAAACATTTACATGTTTCAGTTTCACTGTGTATTGTTAAAAGAAAACTGATTTCCCAATTGGTTCTTGCTCCAGGGTATGTATTTACCAGGTTTGATTCTCATATCTGTATGGTTTTACAGATGATGAGTGCGAGTAAGTTATTGGGAATTGGGTGATCATCCTCATTATATCGGGATTCATTGTAATTGGTGATATTTGAGGAAATCGCCTGGGTTGTTTGCCAGACGGCAAATATTTGGTTTTGAATATCCGTTGTTCCGCACCAATTTCAAATTGATATATCTGTACGTTTATTTTTATAAAGTGAGATATAACTTTTTGAAATTATGTCTATGACATTTACCTATATCAGTGGATGGTTAGGTAAGGAGCTTTAAACAGCGGTGTAATTCTTCTTAACCATAAGTACAGTTTTCAACCTACGACATACAGAGAATGAGTTATTAGACTCAGGGGACTTATACAGAGTATTGTATGTTGTCCAGTGTCCATTTGGACAGAGGGGTTGGTACTCGTACTATATTCTGTTTACTTGTGACTTCTCTAGTTCTTAGACATGTGTTTCGTAGAAATGCTAGGTCTAAGTTTTGAGAAGTTATAGGTATATGAATAAAGTAGAGAACCAGGTATTGCAAGTATCAGGATTCTTCAAGGTGATCGAAGATGTAGATACTTGTGTATGGTATTCAGATGATAGTAATGATTAAGAGAACTTGCTTCTCTTTCAGGTTACTCATAATTGGAAGCATTCCTAAGTTGAGTAATGCTGATCGGCCTCTCTCCATTTAGTTGACATGCACTGGAGAAAGCTGCATGATTTGAATCTGGTTCCAATTAAATCATTGGCTCTGTTTCTATATTGGATATAGAATAGTTCATATCTTAACAATGTTAAGGTACGGGGAGTTGTCCGGCTTATGCTTAAAACCAGACTCTGGATAACTCAAGGCACGTTTCTGTAATGGCTGTTTGTGGGTTGACCAAGGTTATGACGAGGGTTGATTTTCTACCATTTGGAAGATCAATAGTGATATTGTTCTTGACTCGCCACAGTTTTGATAAAAATGGATTTTTTTTCAGAAAACAGTAGTGGGAGTATGGTAGAACTGGAAGTGATTTCAGAACCGCAAACGATTACTGAAAATTTGATAAGAACCAAAAGATTCAATCTGGATTGACATTCCATTGGCTACTCCGCAGATATGGTGGGTAACCTCAGGCACCCGAGAGATACTCCGGTAGCCTTAAGGACGGTGACAGGGAGGTTCTTGTTTACCCAGACTTGCCATTCCTGTTGTTCCAGACTGTGAGACCCGGCAGGAGGATGAGTATAGCGTCGTTCTAAACTAGCTTTAGAAGTGTACGTGTATAAGAATCTGCCAGAGGGTTGTCGTAGTCAGTGGGAGCAGCGGAAGCATAGTGGACAGGTAGCTTATGTCTATTTATGGACTAAAGCAGATATAACGGAGATAGATCATCTGTTTCTGATGTGACAGTCATAGGTTTGACTTCATCAGAATAGGGATGGATCTGTTAAGAAGGTAGTAGGGTGTGATGTCCTGGTATTTGGATTACATACACAGAGTAGGAAGTAAAATTCTTATACTACGATCGGTTATACTTTGGTTGTCACACAGTGGTTTCTCCACATAGGAATTGGATATTATATCAGATATTCTGGTTACTAGACCTATGGTTTTAGATCTAGATTTAGGTAGTTTCCCAATCTGGGTACTTAGACAGCATTCTAAAGGTGTTTTAGAATGGATGACTCCTGGCATGGCGGTGTACCTGCAGGTGATGGAGTCATCCTCTCTAAAGGTGTCTTACAGACTAAAGGGGAGAGGGATGTGCAAGGTTGGCATATCACTTGCTTAGGCAATTGAGTCAATCATGAGATGTCAAGTACCGTACCAGATGTTGTTTTTGCACTAGATGCAATAAGTTGATATTAATTCTATCCTGGAGAAACGTTCGGAAGCAGTTTTAGAACATAAGTGGATGTTATAGGGATATGATAACAACAGCCTCTTTTAAGAGACGGTTATCATTCCAGGCTTCCGAGGTGACCAGGATGACAGAGTGACTGCCAGAGTTATAGTTTTCCCTCTGACGAGGGGCAGTATTTTGGACAGGTGGTTCAAGCGGGTACTGAGGGAGGCATGGCGCAGGATACTGATTAAGTTCAGTTGACGATACAGTCTAAGATGTTTGGATTTGGAGTTCATTTATGAACTAGGTCCCATCAGATATCCAGAAATATTCTAAGACAGGTATTGCTCATTTCGGGAGATGGCTTTCTCCGCGAACTTGAGATAAAGTGAGACATAGAAAGAAACATCAGGGCGGATCCACTCACTGAGGCTATTCTTCGAACGCAATAGTTTCGCAAATGGGCTTTGTGAAACCGATCAGTAGAGGAGTTGGGTGTTCGGTATCACACGGGTTGTGAGTATGCGACATCGCAATAATTAGCCTTGAGTGCAAGTGGGAGATTGTTGGATATAGTGCCCTCAAAGTCAATTATTGGATCACAGGCACGTGATTGCAATGATTGAGGGAAGACCTATGCCGGTAGGACAGTCTTACTCAAGATGATAGTATGCTATCTGGTTTATCTTTATTATCGTGTACTGCTATAGGTGACCTTATAGGTCACTATTACACATTGATAGAGCCCTTAGGATTCTTTCTTGACGGCCAACAGTATGATGGCGATCATATACGTGGGAGCTGGGGTCTATAAGCACATCCTTAAAAGGTCCCTCGTCGTGGGAGTTTCGAGACTGGGCATCGATACTCCATTAGTAGACTAGTGTATACAATCGAGACCCCGACGAGGTGCGGTGGTCGGTCTCACAAGCCATTAGTGTCAGTTGGATCACCTAAGATGTATACAGGTGCTCATTGGGTTATGAGTACAACAGACAGGACTCGCTGGGAGCATGCTAGTTGGTATTATACCTGACGTCAGATAGCTGTTCCCTGGTGACATGTGTACAGGTTAGTTCATTGACCTGAGATCGTCATTTGTCTCGTGTGAGTTCCCACTGTGCTTTGATTACTACCTTACCACGGCTCAAAGGAGTCGTGCAAACAGGTTTTAGTTGGGTACAGTCCCGAGCCACATGGAGGCAGTGAGCGGATCTGCAGGGGTTCGTCTCTCCCGGTATTGGGGGTGAGGTCGCGCTGTGTCTAGGAGAGCCATTACACGAAGTCCTTGGCCAAGGCAGGAGATTTACTGGTAGGTATTCCAGTAGTATCTCAGGGTGTTCTGGGCTACACTCCGACACGACTTGTACCGCTTTTAGGGGTCTGACTTTTACCAACCCTCTAGGCCCGCCATGCGATGCTCATAGACGAACGGACCGGACTGTACGGATATTGTCACTGACAGGCTCAGTAGGGTGTCAGGATGAGTTCGCTCATCGACGTCCCTTTTGGTCAATATCTGGTAGCCCGTTATGTATGGCTAGTACCTCTGACGTGCTAGTGATTAAATCCACAGCCAAGGTATTGACGAGTCTTTAGAGTCCCCCACAGACAGTTTTCAAGTTTCGGGCGAAACGTTGTAGAGGCCGTATGATATATGGCAGGGTCCGATCATATACGTGCAGTAGTGCACGGATCATGATCGGGCGGATCATACTAGTGGGCTTTGGTTTAATCCGGATCCTAGTATTAGATTGTTGGATTACTTTAGTCTCATCGCATTCGCATTCAGTCGGAATGCTGATGCAGGTATGTATATACAGGTGAGGGGTATCCTTTTGATCCATCACGAGTTTACTTTAGATGTTGCCGTATCTTTTTATTGTTGTAAACATTTGGTTTATTGTTTACAAATGGAAATTATGAGCTAGAATCATCATGAGGTGCATTTAATGTGACACATGCAACCTAGTGACTCATGGTCTCTTTTATTGTGCATATGTCACATTGTGTGATGGATGTGTGGGTTGAAATGAGAGGAGGAGAGAGAAGGGAAGCCATGTATGAGGGTTAGCTCTTTTATTTTTCATTCTTACACTACTCACTCTCTCATTTTATCACACATACAACAAAAGAAAAAGAAAGCTTCTTCTTCTTCTTCTTCCTCTAGCTCACAACCTCCATTGATGGCTTCATCTTCAACCTCCATCCATGTAATGGATGCAAGAGAAAAAGTTGTCACAAACATTCTCTACTTCGCCTTAGGCACGTCGGCTAGCGAACTTCGTGCCCGAGGTGCTTTGGATGAAGCGGGAGCCCGTAAAATGACTCGAAGATGTGGTGCCCTTTCCGACGAGGAGATCGAGACCGGAGATACCGCGAGGAGCTTGGGATGGTGGCTAAAGACCGAAGGACACGGATCGATCGGTATAGCTTTCCAACCCTTTTTCTAGTTGCTAGTTGTGGATTAATGGTTCGATCCGGGTTTAAAGTATACAATAGCGCCGGTTTCTAGTTTTGAAAAAGTTTTCGTTTCCGCATTTTGGCCTCGGACATACGGCCGGGGCGCTACCGTACACTTACAGCTCTGTCATGTACTCGATGCTATGTACCCGACCCGTTGTAGCATACTCACTAAATGTAGTGAGTAGGTATCAATCAGATCCTGGAAAGAATCACTGGACAGCTGTGAAGAACATTCTCAAGTACTTGAGAAGGACTACAGAGATGTTCTTGGTGTATGGTAACGGAGAACTCCAGGTGGAGTCCTTTACCGATTCGAGCTTTCAAAGTGATAAGGACGACTCTAAGTCACACTCAGGATTTGTCTTTACCCTAAATGGAGGGGCGGTTTGTTGGAAGAGTTCCAAACAGGAAACCGTGGCAGACTCGACGATGGAGGCTGAATACATTGCTGCCAACGATGCTGCCAAAGAGGCTGTCTGGTTAAAGAAGTTCATCACTGAACTTGGTATGGTTCCATCCATTGAGCATCCAATACCTCTGTATTATGATAACAATGGAGCTGTGGCTTTATCCAAGGAACCCAGGTCCCATCAGAAATCCAGACATATTCTGAGGCGGTATCACCTGATCCGGGAGATAGTTGATTGCCGCGAGATCGAGGTCAGGAGAGTTGACACGAAGGACAACACTGCGGATCCACTCACAAAGGCCATTCCCCAGATACAATTTGAGAGACTCTTCGGGATGTTGGGTATTGGATACTACAACAGCTGGCCTTAGTGCAGGTGGGAGATTGTTAGTTGTATATATGCCCTAGAGGCCATTGTTGTACATATGATGTATATTATAGTGGATGCTTGGATATATATAGTGAGAACTTTCTTGATCGATATGATGGTATGCTATCTGGTTTCACTTTGTCTTAACATGTTGACTTGTATTGGTTTACTGTCTTGCTCTCACATGTTGATAAAGCCCTTAGGATATGTACTTGATTACTGGGATTATGATGAGATCATACTAGTGGGGCCAGGATAGTCAACAAGTACATCCTATAACTGTTCCTAGTCGAGGGTGTATCAAGACAGGGCATCGATACAACAGAGTAGACTAGCGTATACGTATCTTGACCTATATGATAGGCGATGGATGATCCTATATCCATCGGTGTTTGACATCAAAGGTGGTGTACGGGTGCTCAGTGGAGACTGGGTACACTGAACGGACTCGCCGAAAACTCCTAGATGGTATTATACCTATCGTCAGATAGCAGTTCTTCAGTGACACTGGTACAGGTTAGTCTGTAGACCCGAGATCGTCATAGAGTCTTGTGTGATTCCCACTGTGCTTTGATTTCCACCTTACCACATCCAAGAGGGCGTGCAAAATGGTGGCTTTTAGGTACAGTCCCGAATCACATGGAGGCAATGAGCGATAGGAGGGGTTTCGTCTGTCCCGGTATTGGGAGTTGATATTGTGCAGTGTTCGATTGGCTATAACTGGAAGTCCCTGGCCAAGGCTGATATGGAGATTTACTGGTAAGAGTTATCAGTAGTTTCTCGACCCGTTATGAGCCTCACATCGACACGACTTATCGGTTACTGGGGTCTGACGTTTACCACCTCTAGACTGGATATGCGACATATCAGATGAAGAGACCGGACTGTACGGTAGTGTTACTGATTGGATTCGCAGGAGTATGTACAGGCTTGCTTGTTGATCTTCTGGTCGTTCAATACCCGGGTGGCTGTTACGTTTAGCTGACCGCTTGCAGCTTGTGGGTGTTTGATATGATCATCACTTACTGCCGGCGTATTGACGAGTCTTTAGAGTCCTACATAGAGGTTTCCAGGCTTAGGCGAAACGGAGTAGGAGCACATATGTGATATGTGCGGGGACCGAGATTAATACGATATGTGATACCGTATTCTACTCTCGTGATATATGATATCGGCCGGTTATATGTGATATAGCCAGGTTTTTGGATCAAGTGTTGATTCGATAAAATTATATATATATATATATATATATATATATTATATGCTCACTTAAGTATTTATTATTCTCACTTATGATACATTTAACATATATGTGATATATGTTTATTGTATTGTTTTCTTTTGTTACATAAATATTATATATGCGATATATAATATTGTAGCATGCTAGGTTATACATGCAACATGTATGTATGAGAATTATACCATGCTATATGTAATGTTTGGGTTTAAATATCTAAGTAATTAAAATTGTGGAAATGAGTCATGGATTCAGCTTCATGAAGCTTGTAGATTACCATTGACCAAGTCCACCTTTTTGTTTTGCCCTAGATATTTCTAACCCAACCATGACACACAGCCATGGTTAATTCTCTACAATAGTTAAGGATGATATACTTGACCCATGGTTGCATTTCTAACCTCACTCTCATTCATTCTTCTTCTTCTTCCTCATTCTCATTTTGCTTTCTAGCTTTTGAGATCAAGATGAAAAAATTGTGAGAAATTAAATAATAAAGTTAGCAAAATTCCTATTTCATCATCCTCTTCTATACTAGCTATATAGATTAGTGTGTTAGCTTCACTAATTCATAATTAGTGAAGTCATAGCTTGAGTTCGTGTTTTCTCGAAGTAGATCATCTTGGATTTCGAAGTCTTTAAGCAAGCATGGATCATTCGACTTGTGGAGCCTCTCTAGAGTCCGGGAGTTCATGTATCGCGGTGAAGGGACTACTACTCGGAGCTTATGAAGCGAAGGAATGGACTACAAAGGTTGTAATCCCTCTCTCTTAGATGTAAAGTTGTTTACATGCAAAGTTAACCCTAATTCTCTAGTTAAGATCTTGGTTAGGGTTTCATAGCACCCCAAAAATTTTCAATATGGCATGTGTGATGCCTTCCTAAACCTTATGGTGGTGTTACGCAACCTTACATAGTGTACCTTTCATGACTATTGCATACATATGACCATTTATTGCTATTAGCTTGCATATGTTAGATTCGCGCTGTACGTGCATACCTGCGATTACCTGCATATGTTATTTACTATTCACGAGTTAGCAACTCACCCCCATTGTGCCACAGTATTTTGCAGGTTGTTCCCCAGAGTAGTCGAGGTAGGCTATTCGTCTATCTTATCATCTTTTGTTGCGGATACCGCTTCAGCTCATAGTGTGCAGTTTTGCCTTAGGTGGGTTTTATGGTTATCCGTTCATTTTGCTTATTGTATATTTGTTGTATCCTGTACTCTCCATCTACCATTATCTTGTATGACTTAGAGACTTGATGTGAGGACGGTTTTGTATATTTTTCTGGCTTGGATGTCTTTTATACAGTTTCTTTTTCTCGTCTTTTATTTCTTCGCTATGGCGTCGTATATCTGTTATGGTGGTTGTTTCCGCTTTTGGGCATGTTTTTGCTCCCGTTTGGGGATGCTTTACTTATATTTATGTTATACCCATTTTTGGGGCTGGTTTTTACAAAGGAGGTGCTGCCAAAATTTTAAAGGAAATAAAGTTGGACTTTTAAAGAATTTCGGTTGAGATTTTAAAGGTTTTAAAAATTGTTCTTATTTCTTATTACTTTTGATGTTTAGATTGCTGGTTTTTCGGCTTACTTAAATTGCGTTATGCCTGTAGACATTGCGTAGTTTAAGGGCCATCACGTGCCAATTTCGGGTCGTGACAGATCAGGATGTCGGGAATCTTATTGAATTGCTTGACTTGATATTGAAAAGTGCTTTCGAGATCGAGACTAAAATGCGGGGTTTATAATTATTAGGCGTGTGATGTCTAAGGAATTCATTTGGTTAGGCATGAAATCCGAATATGAGATATTTCGGGGTTATGATGTCTAAGGTGGTTGCGGATTCCAATTGTTGTAGTTTTTCACTTTCTTTTCTGCGACCGTAAGTGTAATATGTGGTGTTTCGCCGGTTTAGGTGCTATATGTCAACGACAATTGGGATACGCATATTTACTTACGTTGATGACATGTGATGTTATGCGTTGCTGTGATATGTTATATTGGATCGTCGTGTTTCGAATAGCCGGGGGTTTTATGTGAGATGAGATTTTTTCATTTTCATTCATGTAAAATTCATTGTATATAATATTATTTTATTGGGGCACTTCCAGGTTGAGGATGATGTCACCATCGTATATTATTTATTTTTCCGCATTAGGATAGAGCCAAGGCGGGGAGCACAAGTAACCGGGTTCTAGGGTCCAGTGGGAGACCATCTCGAGGAGTCGAGACCGGGTCTTCTAACTCTAGAATTGGTAGGGTTGCTTGCCGCTCTCGTAGGGGTCTAGGGATGTGGGATTGGCTATTCATCTTGGCCGTGGAATCCGTGTTTTATACAGACTTAATTTAAAACACGGAAATCCTAGTATATCCAATATTTCATATATTTTATTCTTCTGCGATATTCTGTGATGTGATCATTGATTATATTCTGAGACGAATGCCTATATATTATATATATGAGATATAATTAATATTGCTGCTTTCGTTTCATATCTGATGCTTGAGAAGCATAATAAATGGGACTTCATTAATGAGATTAATGAAATAAAGAAACCTAAAGATGTTATGGAATCAAATTTTCAAAAAAAGGTAAATCTAGTTATTGCTTTGCATAGCGGTATTCCTTATAGAATATCCAGCACCTTATTCGATAAGGGAAGAGCCAAGATCCCTTCACCGGGAGTGACCTCTTTAGCAATAACTGGCAGATGCTACAACCCTCGGTTTTGTCTTTTGATTGCTTCTATAGTTTTTGCTTTGCATAGTGGTCTTTGTGAAATATCTTGCACCTCATTCGATGAGGAAAGAGCCGACGATCCCTTCACCGGGAGTGACCTCTTTAGCAAAACTAGTAAAAACATCAAAAACACTCCATTTAAATCATTTGATTCTATAACGATATCAAGTTCATTACGCAAAAGGTTTTCTTAAAAACCTGTCGTAGCCCTCCGTCATTTCAGATAAGTACTTCATAGTATTCGTGCTATGTTTGTTAGCTTTCGTTAAGGCGTAGTGTGCGGTAGCTATTTATGCTTATCTGCATAAGCATATGATAAGATTGAGTTAGGGTAGTCGTGTGACTTTGTTGGCTTTCGTCAAGGGTCGTGCGGGTGGGTTTAATTCAATCGGGAAATGTACGGGTTGAACTTGACTAACAGCCTATGGTTTGTTGGCTTTCGTCAAGGTCATAGGATGCTAGGGGTAAAATATTATCGGGAATTTCAAGTGTTGAAATTTGCAATGAGATTGCATACCTCCTATAAGATAGTTGCATCCCGATACCCACTGCGAGTAAGAGTTACTCCTGAGAGAGTTTTACACATTACAAATTGCCGATCAAGTAGGTGTCTAGAAAGGTGTCAACGGGATTACGCCCTTAGGAAAACGAGGTTTATTTTAATTAGGTCCGTGCGAAAGCACGGGGAACCTCCCTCAAAGTAACGGTACTGGCCTAGCTGAAAGATTGGCGAACTTGTAGGGTGTAATTAATTCCGGCTAGTCTTTCCTTTTAGGGTTTGAAGGAAGATTTGATTAAAACAGTGGGAGCCATCCTGATTAGATAAAATAATAACCAATCTAATCTTGCAAGAGCATACGCTGAGAGTTTTCTTCTCTCTCTCTCCAGGTAGCGACCATGTTACGCCTTAATCAAGATAATAATATGGATGCATTGACTGAACCCACCTTTTATACTGAGCTGGGGAACGTTGGCCCCGCTCCAATTTATAATTGTTACAAGACCGAGTGGGAAATAGGGGATTACCAAGAATTCCCGTGCCGCCCAATCAAAGAAAGTGTATGTTGATACATCATTTTCGGGTGTGCTCATTACCGAGAACTGTTTCTCAGTATCCTCTACGTCCTAGGTATGAGATACAGGATCAGGATCCCACATATGTAATATGTTATATGGGCTACAGATAGATAGAGAACTGAGAATGGGTGATAAGTTTTAAGAGTTGGAAACGGTGCAAGTGTTGTAGCCAAAGCAGTTGGCAGTTATCACCCTGTATTACCAAATACATTGATTCTGAATGAATATTATTAGATACCGAATCTGATATACAATATCATATCAGTCTCTTTATTTAGTAAAGAAGGATATAATTTTGTATTGTTGGATAATGTTTTGAACATTTCCTATATCAAGAGTTGATCGGTTCAGGCACGTTATCTAAAAGCATGTATGTTCTAAATCAAACTACAGTTCTTAATGTGCACAACACACACAAGTGGAAGAGTTCAGATATGAACGAATCCTTCTTGAGACATTGTAGACTAGGTCATATCAATGCGTCCCGATTAGCTAAGTTACATTAAGATGCATATTTAAATCAGTTTGAACTTACATCTTGTGAAACTTGCTAGTCATGTCACAGAGATAAGATGACCATAGCTCTGTTTGTTGGAAACAGAGAAAGAGTTGTTGAACTCTTGGGATTGATACCTGTTGATGTATGTAGGTCCCCTGTCTACACATGCCAGGACAGGTTCTTTGTACTTCATTACATTCACTGATGATCTCTCAAGATTCGGACATATGTTCCTGTTGAAACACAAGTCTGAAGCTATTGAGAAATTCAAAGAATATAAGTTAGAAGTAGAGACCAAAATGGGTATAAGTATTATGTCTTTTGATGTGATCAGGGAGGAGAATACTTGAGCACGGAATTCCTGGACTATTCTAAAGGAGAATGAGATTCTCTCTCAGCATTACTCCCCCGTATACACCACAGCACGTTGGTATATCAGGGCGGAGCAATCGCACCCTATGTGATATGGTGTGCTCTATGATGAATACTACTGAGATGCCTATTTCCTTTTGGGGGTTATGCACTTATGAAGCTGCATACCTATTGAATGAGGTTCCAACCAAATCAGGTGCCTACCACTCCATATGTGATATGGTATGGGAAGAGCCCATCTCTTAAGGATGTTAAGAATTGTGGTTGTCCAGCCTAGGTCAAAAGAAAAATCCGGACAAGCTCGAGGTAAGGTCAGTTCTGTGGAAGTTTGTTGGATATCCCAAGCATTTGCAAGGGAATATCTTCTACCGCATTGAGGAGAAAAAGGTGTTTTGTTTCTCAGCATGCCACCTTTTGGAAAGGGAATTTCTTGTGAAGAAATTAGTGGTCATGAGGTAGAACTAGAAGAAGTTCCATCTATACAAACTGCAGCTGATGATTTGGTAGAACCGGAGGATTCAATAGTTCCCAACGAACCTCAGCCTCTCCGCCGATCTAGTAGGGTTCCTCACCCACCTGAGAGATACTTCAGTTTTCTCTATGACAATGGGAGCGAGGATGGCATCATGAGATGGTGACCTAACTAATTTTGAGCAGGCCATCAGGAGTGGGGACTCTGTAAGAATGGCTGGATGCTAAGCGATCTGAGATGGAATCTATATACACCAACAAAGTATGGACTTTGGTTGCTATATATGAAGGGTTAAATCCCCATCAGGAGCAAGTATATCTTGAGAAGATTACTTGGTTTACATGGAAAAGTTGAGACTTTCAAAGCTAAGACTTGTTGCAAAAGGTTCTCGTCATCGACCGGATGTGGATAATGATGAAACCTTTTCTAGTCCCTATGCTTAAATCCATCCAGATCCTACTTTCCATTGCTACATACCATGACTATAATATCTGGCAGTTGGGTATCATAACTGTTTTTCTAAATGGTGATTTAGAAGAGAGTGTCTATAAGTACACAGCCAGAGGGCTTCGTAGACAGTGGGAGCAGCGGAAACGTATGCAAGTTGCTTTATGGGATAAAACAGGCATCGCGGAGTTAGAACATCTGTTTTAATGTGGTAGTCAAAGCGTTTGACTTCATCAAAATGGTAGATGAACCTTGTATATACAAAAAGGTAGTAGGGAGTATGGTGGTGATCCTTGTAGTGTACGTGGATGACATACTCTTGATAGGAAAGGAGTTTACTATATTATGCTCGGTCAATCTCTTCTTATCACAAAGATTCACCATATAGGATCAAGGTGATACCTCCTAAATCCTGAGTTTTGGATCTATGAGATAGATCTAAGTGGATTTTAGGATTCTCACTAGGTGTAGTGAGTTGGTATCAATCGATCATGGGGAGAATCACTGGATAGCTTCCAGGGTGGTAAGGTCGATTGAATGTCAGTCACAGGCATTGTTTTTACTCTCAGTGGAGGGACGGTATGTTGGAATAGTTCCAAGCTAGATACCGTGACAAACTAGACAATTAAGGCTAGATACATTGCTACCAAGGATACTACCAAAGAGGTAGTCTGGATGTATATAAGTTCATGAGATGAATTTCGTTCCTACCATTGTGTGACAATGCGGTTGTGGCTTTGGCCTAGGAATCCCCATCCCATCAGAGATCCAGACAAATTCTTAGGCAGTATCACTTGATCATGGAGATGGTTGATCTCCAGGGAGATCGAGGATAGGAGAGTAGACACAGAGGACAACACGGCGGATCCACTCACGAAGGCCTATTCCCAGGAGAGACTTTTATGGGATGGTTGAGTATGGGATACTACAACCACTGCTGATTGTTGGGTATGAGATGCTGCAACAGATGGCTCTAGTGCAAGTGGGAGATGTTAGTTATATGTATGCCCTAGAGGCCATTATTGTACATACGATGTATATTGCAGTGGATTCTTGGACATATATAGGGAGGACTTTCTTGCTCGACATGATATTATGCTATCTGGTTGCTGTTTATCTTAACATGTACTCTGATTGTCTCTATGTTACATGTTGATAAAGCCCTTAGGATGAGTACTTGACTACCAGGACTATGATGCATATCATACTAGTAGGGACAGAGTAGTCGTTAAGTACATCCTTCAAATGTTCCTAGTCGAGGGTGTATCGAGACAGGGCATCGATATACCAGAGTAGACTAGCGTATAGCTTCTCGACCCGTGTAGATGGGCGATAGATGATCCTATATCCATTGGTGTTTGACATCAGAGACAGTATACGGGTGCTCAGTGGAGACTAGGTACACTGGACAGACTCGCCGAGAACTCCCAGATGGTATTATACCTCACGTCAGATGGCAGTTCTCTGGTGACATTGGTACAGGTTAGTCTGTAGACCCAAGATCGTCATAGAGTCTTGTGTGATTCCCACCATGCTTTGATTTCCACCTTACCACGTTCAAGAGAACGTGGAAAACGGTGTCTTTTGAGTACAGTCTTGAATCACATGGAGGCAATGAGCGATAGGAGGGGTTTCGTCTTTCCCGGTATTGGGAGTTGATGTTGCGCTGTGCTCGATTGGCTATAATAGGAAGTCCCTGGCCAGGGCTGCTTCAGAGATATACTGGTAAGTGTTATCAGTAGTTTCTCGACCCGTTATGAGCCTCATATCGACACGACTTATCGAGTTACTGGAGTCTGACGTATACCACCCCTAGACGAGATATGCGACATATCAGACGAAGAGACCGGACTGTACAGTAGTGTTACTGATTAGATTCGCAGGAGTGTGAGCAGGCTTGCTTGTTGATCTTCTGATCGCTCAATACCCGGGTGGCAGTTACGTTTAGCAGACCGCTTGCGGCTTGCGTACCCTCACAACACTTGTGGGGAGGCAGAAGGAGAAAACAATAATTTTGTAGCATGCAACATCGACTTTTGAACCCGGATTGTATCCTAAACCATAACTAGTACTTTATCTTGGAGTTTTAGCTACTATGATAGGGGTTATACCTTCGTGAATCGGTCCTTCGGGTATTCTTTCCGCTGCGTTTGTGAGGTCCTTGAGTGCTTGGGATGATCTCGATCTCCAGTCACCTTTAAGACATAGATGATTCACCCGAGAGCTTTGGATCAAGCTTCAACTCTTATAAAGAGGTAACTAAGAAGTCAAGCTTGCTAAGAGAGACTACTTAGATGATGTAGAGTTAATGTAGAGAATTAATTGAACTCAAAAACCTATGTTTCACAACTCATGTGAAGGTTTAGGTTTTTGCTTGAGGGAGGAGATATTTGGAGAGAGAATGCGTATGTTAGAATGAGCTAGGTCAAGCATGAATGAAATGATATGGCTCAAAATCAAATAATTGAAGCATGGATTATTTTATGGAAAAATAATCCACCATGCTTCAATAGTGAAGCCAAATGAATACAATATTCATTTGCCATGCTTTCATCCATGCTTGGAAAAGTCTCCAAATTTCACCTCATCATTTTTATTTTCAAAAATAAAAATCCATATATGAGGTGTCTCCTTCTAGAATGTATTCTTGTACAATTACAAGAATGCTCCATCACTGTATATCATATAAATATACCCGTATTCGTATTCCGAAAAATACGAATACAATGAGATACCAATAATCCAATAATATGATACTGGTATCCAGCTTAAACCAAAGCCTACCAGTATTATCCTTCCGAACATTATCCATGTAGCCAGTACACGTATATGTTCGAAACCCTGCCTTTACAACTTACGGCCTCTACATCGTTTCTCCTGAACCAGGGAACCCTCTGTGTGGGAATCTAAAGACTCGATAGTACGCCGTCAGCGGGTTTAACCACAAGCCCGTCAGCGGCACTAGCTGTGCGTAACGGCTACCTAGGTATATGTTGAAAGAGGTGGCCGATGAGTGAACTCATCCTAACCCCAACGAGCCTATGAGTAACACTTACCGTACAGTCCGGCCTCTTCGTCTGATATGTGGCATATGAAGTCTAGGGGTGGTAAACGTCAGACCCTAGTAACTTGATAAGTCATGCCAATGTATGGCTCATAACAGTTCGAGAAACTATCGATAACTCTTATCAGTAAATCTCAGCATCCCTGGCCAGCTGTTTTCAGTTATAGCCAATCGAGCATAGCGCAACATCAACTCCTTATACCGGGAGAGAAGAAACCCCTCCTATCGTTCACACACCTCCATGTGATTCGTGATTGTGTCCAAAATCCACCTGTTTGCACGGCTCTGAAGAGCCGTGGTAGGGAGGAAATCAAAGCACAGTGGGAACCACACAACACACTATGACGATCTCGGGTCTACAGACTAACCTGTACAAGTGTCACCAGAGAACTGCTATCTGACGATAGGTATATATACCATCTTGGAGTTCTCGACGAGTCCTTTTCCGTGTACCCATTCTCCAATGAGCACCTGTGTACAATCTTTGATGTCAATCACCAATGATTGTGGGATCAACCATCTCCCCAGGGTCATGAAACGTACACACTAGTCTACTCTGGAATATCGATGCCCTGTCTCGATATTCCCTCGACTAGGAACTGTTAAAGGATGTTCTTGTAGACTACACAAGCCCCACTAGTATGATCTACATCATAATCCTGGTAGTCAAAGCTTCATCTTAAGGGCTTCATCAACATGTATACAAGATATGAAATACAGCACATCACATGTTAAGATGAAGATAGACCAAATAGCGTACTATCATATTGAGCAAGATTTTTTCTGTATATATATATCCCTAGCATCCTATACAATACAGGCCTCTACGGCATACATATCCAACAATCTCCCACTTGCACTAAGGCCTGTAGTTGGTGCAATAAGTACCCACTGTCTACACTAGACCTAGTTGCCGGCGTATCGCAAGCTCAACATCTCGAACATTCTTTCAAACTGGACTTGAGGGATGGCCTTGGTGAATGGATCTGCTGTGTTTGTCTTTTGTGTCCACTCTCCGCACCTCGATCTCCCTGGAGATCCACTATCTCCCTGATCAAATGATACTGCCTCAAGATATGTCTGGATTTCTGATGGTACCGCGGTTCCTTCCTTCGCCATGCTATGGCTCCATTGTTATCCCAATACAAAGGTATTGGATTAACAATGGATGAAACCACCGGAAGTTCAGAAATGAACTTCATCATCCAGATTGCCTCTTTTGCGGCATCATTTGTAGCAATATACTTAGCTTCCATAGTAGAGCCAGCGTTTGTAACGTTTTGAAAATTGTTTAGATGAAATTTCGGAGAATCGGTAAAAAAAACGGGTGTTTTCCGTAAAAACCAAGATATAAATATCTTTTATAAAAAATTAAATATACCCATTCTAGCTATGCAATTGCTAGTATATGGTGTTTATTGAGTCACTTGTAAAATTTCTAGTTGACTGAAATTTTTTCCGAAATTAATTATTTTTAATATTATTTTAAGCCGTCACTAATACATTTAATTAGGGATAATTACAAATTGGAATGGGTTAATACAAGTTTTGTGCACTATAACATATTAAACCAAATTGTAACATGTTGTTTTTGAAATGAAATGAAATTGTTAAGATGTTTCAAAAAAAAATATGATAGAAAAGGCTTAAATAGTGAAATTTATGTAAATGGAAATTGATGTAACTTGTATTTAATGAACTTGGGAGATCTTTTTTTCACTAGAACCATCTACCCAAACTCACACACACCGTCTTCCTTAGTTGGCCGAGCCTATTAGGCTGCTCCCACACTCACTCATCACACTTCAAAATCACAAAGAAAAGGAAATTAAAGTGAGAGGAGTATTTTGGTCTTAAGTCAATTTGAGGTATGGGCTTCATTTGACTTGGACTCTCTCTCTCATCCTCTCCCCACTCCATTGCTCGGCCACTCCCACAGCAGGCCCTCCCAAATCTTTTTCCTCTCATTTCCATTGCCAAAAAGCCTCATTTCCTTATCAAAAATCCACAAATTAACTCACAAATTCAAAGCAAACTCAAAATCCAAGCCCTACCCATTTTACCTTAGCCTATCTAGTATAAATCTTGGTGAAAAGTTTAGCATTTTGGAGACAGTTGCATGTTGGATCTCTTGAAATTGTGAGGTATAATCTAACCCTTTAGTTAAATTGTTGTTAAATACTTAAATCAAACTAAATTAGTTAGTAATATGGCTTTAATTTCAAGAATTTAGTTTTCAAGAGAAGAGTTGAATTCAAGTTAGGGTTTTGAGTAATGAGATTATGATTGTGTGATATATTTAACATGTTAATGCTATACTAAAAACTAATCTAGTTGCTAGTTTACTAATTGTTGCTTGTAAATTGTTAAAATTGGATTTTTAGCAAACTAGGTTTTTGAAATTAATTCAAAATATGAGATTAAAATATGGTTAAGGTTTTCATCACATCATTAACAATATAATGGGTAGTTTTTCATTTTAAGACATGTAAAATATAAGTTAGTTTCTAGTTTGCCAATTGTTATTTTAAAAATTGTCCAAATCAAATATTTTGTAAACTAGATTTTTAGAATTTTGAAAATAAGTGGGATTAAAAATCTAGTAATGGTTTGGGTGGCTTAGTTAAGATATTTAGTGAGCATTGTAGCCACTAAAATCATTAAAACATTTAGTTTTGAACTAAAATGGAAAAGTTTGCTTACTAGGTTTTAGGAAAAATAGTTTTAAAGTGAGTTTGAGGTTTTGGTGAATTACAACCTATTGCATATTATAATTAGTGTTTTGTGAATGTGCAAATGGGTACTTTGGGGTTTTTCTCGATCAATCGGCGTTTGTACACCGATGTCGAGGGTTATTTGGTTCTTTTGCATGAGCGGGCCATAGGTTTTGACCTATGTGAGATTCGTGTGTCATTGGGTCATGAGTCGGATTTTAAGGCGATACGATGTATTATGACATGTAGGTACCATCACGAGGACTTCGAGATGACAAGCAAGCGCATGCCGACATCGGCATCGGCAAGCGAAGATCAAGGTGAGTAGATATATATCTACGGGGAGAAGTCGGGTGGATGGCGTATAGCACCCCCACAATGTCGTAAGACATGATATGTTGTGATATGGATATACTTAAATGTGTTATGGAGGGATATGAACACTTAGCAAGAAAATCTTTAGAAGATCATGAGTTAGTGTTAGCGAGAATTGAGGAAAGTGATTTAGTTGGTTTCATAGTCCTGAAACCTAGAGTAAGGTTGTTACACATACACATACACACACAAGATATGGGTTTGGGTGTATATGTATATGTATATGTATATAGATAGATGTGGATGCATGGGTTTATATATATATATATATACATATACGTATACACGGATGATTGAGGATAGTATATGGCATTTGGAGATGAGTCGATGAGGTTGGACATGGTGCCATGAGATCGGTGATGTGATTTGGTTCGTATTAGGAGATACGACATGATATTATAGCGGATCTTTATGTTAGTTATATGTATGCCCTAGAGGCCATTATTGTACATATGATGTATATTGTAGTGGATGCTTGGACATATATAGGGAGGACTTTCTTGCTCGACATGATAGTACGCTATCAGGTTGCTCTTTATCTTAACATGTACTCTGATTGTCTCTATGTTACATGTTGATAAAACCCTTAGGATGAGTACTTGACTACCAGGACTATGATGCGGATCATACTAGTAAGGACAGTGTAGTCGCCAAGTACATCCTTCAAATGTTCCTAGTCGTGGGAGTACCGAGACAGGGCATCGATACTTCATAGTAGATTAGCGTATGCGCATCTTGACCCATATGATGAGCGATGGATGATCCCATATCGATCGGTTTTTGACATCAAGGATGCTGTACGGGTGCTCAGTAGAGACTGGGTACACTGGACGGACTCGCCGAGAACTCCCAGATGGTATTATACCTCACGTCAGATGGCAGTTCTCTGGTGACACTGGTACAGAGTAGTCTGTAGACCCGAGATCGTCATAGAGTCTTATGTGATTCCCACCGTGCTTTGATTTCCATCATACCACGTCCAAGAGGGTGTGCAAAAAGGTGGCTTTTTGGTACAGTCCCGAATCACATGGAGGCAATGAGCGATAGGAGGGGATTCGTCTCTCCCGGTATAGGGAGTTGATGTTGCGCTGTGTTCGATTGGCTATAACTGGAAATCCCTGGCCAGGGTTGCTGAGATTTACTGGTAAGTGTTATCAGTAGTTTCTTGAACTGTTATAGACCTCATATCGACACGACTTATAAAGCTACTGGGGTCTGACGTTTACCTCCCTTAGGCGAGATATGCGACATATCAGACGGAGAGACCGGACTGTACGGGAGTGTTACTGATTGGATTCGCAGGAGAATGTACAGGCTTGCTTGTTGATCTTCTGATCGCTCAATACCTGGGTGGCTGTTATGTTTAGCTTACCGATTGCAGCTTGTGGGTGTTTGATATGATCATCACCTGCTACCGGCGTATTGACGATTCTTTAGATTCCTACACAGAGGTTTCTTGACTCAGGCAAAACGGAGTAGGAGCACATATGTGATATGTGTGGGACCGAGAACAATACGTGTATGCGATACCATATTAGATTCTCGCGATATGAGATATCGGCCGGGTATATGAGATATAGCCGGGTCATCGGATCAAGTGTTGATTCGATGAACTGATACAGATATATTAGTCGGTTATATTCGATATAGCTGGATTGTCGGATCAAGTGTTGATTCGATAATTTAATGTATAATAATATATATGATATATTGAATTACATTATCTATTATTGGCTCACTTTATTGATTCATTTTCTGGGTAATACATTGATATATATGCGATATATGTTAATTGTATTATTTTCTTTTGTTACAAATATATATTATATATGTGATATATAATATTGAAACATGATATGATTACTAATGCAACATGTTTAGTGGAGATTAAACAAGGTTAGGTTTTGAATTGGGTTAGTTCTTTCATGAACCTTCTAGAAGGTTTTCTTTTGTTTTGTGCTAAGATATTTTTTAGTGACTCATTCTTAACCCAACCCAAACCCTTAGCCCTAGTTAAATCTCTATATGAGTTAGCCTTGTCATAGTTGGCATGGTTGCATTTGTAATGATATTATCATTTTGCATTATTCATCAAAAAAGGATTATTCATTGTTCATCTTCTTCTTCCTTCTTGCAAAGCTTTCTAGCTTTGATTCTTGTGATGAAAATGGGTGAGATTATGAAAATAAAATAGAGTTAAATTCCTACTTCATCATCCTAATCTATCCTAGCCATTTCGATTTGGGTGTTCACTTCATTTGTGAGTGAGAGCTTGTGTTTAAGAAACTTCAAGGTAGATCATCTTAGTTATCGAAGATCGGAAGCAAGTTGCAACATTCACTTCGTGGAGCCTCTCGAGAGTCCGGAACTTGATGATCGCAGCGAAGGGACCTCAACACGGAGCTTATGAAGTGAAGGACCGGACTACAAAGGTTGTAATCCCAAACTCTTAGATGTTAAAGTGTTTAACATGCTTAGTTTCGCCTAATCTCTAGTTTAAAGATCTTGTTAAGGGTTGTTCGGCACGTCTAAATTTTAAATCAGGTATGGTTGATACCTCGTAGACCCTTGTGAGAGTGCCTAGTAACCCTGCAGTGGTATCAGAGCCAAGCTAAAGTTTTAGGCGAAGTTTAGGCGAAGTTTAAAGTCCGATCGTATCCCGATACCCCAAAACTTACCCTTCTCTGGAAATTTTGTAAAAATGTTGATTTTTTCATATTAAAAATACTCAAAAAATTCAGCAGGGAAATACAAGAATTACTGTGAAACACGTGACACTAATCCCACTAAAGCGCCGCGGAACCGCGGCCGTACCATGGCTTGCACGGCGGTTCTACGGCCAAACAGTGGAGTTAGGGTTTATTGTTTGCACAGTAAAATCCGTTGTTACTTCCTGATGTTTCTGGGAATTTTTAATTTACTCAAGTGTTGAGTTTTCTGGGTTGTATTGTGGACTCGTTGATTCGATCGGACAATTTAACTTCGTTTATTTTTTTCCAGATAATTTTAGAACGTGTTAAAAAGTTCGAACGGATAACAATAACTCACTTTTTCCCCTGTCGGAAAATTTTCAAAAGTTGGATTTTTCTCGAGTTTGAAACTTTCGGAAAATCGTGCAAGTAACACGATGGACCCTCTAGAAGACAACAAAGCTTAACTCGATTATGTGACCGTCTGAACCGCCTCTGAACCATAGGGTTTGGGGAAGTACGGCGTTGCCACATGTGAGGCGTTGGCTTGACCCTTCTACGGCTGGACTATTGGTACTGTGGCATGTGATGGATACTTTTTGAACTCCGCTCAAGTGTTGAGCTATTTGGAAAAACTTGGGTGTTTGATTATTCGATCGGAAAGTTTAACATTATCTATTTATCTGGAATGTGATACAATATTTGGAATCCACAAGTAGTTATGAGATAGCTAATTTGAATGTTATAAATCTAGCAGTTTAGTCTCAGATGATCGGTTGCCACGGGATTTTGATGCGATCAAAAGTCCTTCGCAATCACGTAGCGTACGCGGATACTCGCCGGGTAAACTTAATAGATAGCCACACCCCATAGCCGCGACCGAGTGACTTTAGGAGAACCCCGTCGCCAAAAGCATCCGTTCGGGTGCTCGCGGCAGCGGTGTTCCGCCTAAGTGCACTTCGTCGACGGCATCCGGGGGTGCGGCCGTCTACTAATGTTTGCGACGAGCTTCCGATCAGGATGTCGGGAATCTTGTTGAATTTCCCGACTTGATATTGAAAAGAGTTTTCGATAAAGAGACTAAAATGCGGGGTTTATAAATGTTAGGCATACGATGTCTAAGGAATTCATTTGGTTAGGAATGCGATATCTAAGGAGGTTGCGGATTCTAACTGTTGTAGTTTTACACTTTCTTTTCTGCGACTGTAAGTGTAATATATGGTGTATCGCCGGTTTCGTTTCTATACATCAACGACAATTGGGATACGCTTATTTACTTACGTTGATGATATGTGATATTATGTGTTGCTGTGATATGTTATATTGGATCGTCGTGTTCTGAATAGCCGGGGGTTTAATGTGAGATGAGAGTTTTTCTTTTTCATTCATGTAAAATTCATTTGTATGTAATATTCTTTTATTGGGGCACTTCCGGGCTGAGGATGATGTCACTATTGTATATTATTTACTTTTCCGCATTAGGTAGACCCAAGGCGGGGAGCACAAGTAACCGGGTTCTAGGGTCCAGTGGGAGACCATCTCGAGGAGTCGAGACCAGGTCTCCTAACCCTAGAATTGGCAGTGTTGCTTGCCGCTCCGTAGGGGTCTAGGGATGTGGGTTTGGCTATTCATCGTGACCGTGGAATCCGTGTTTTATACAGGCTCGTATTAAAACACGGACGTCCTAGAATATCCAATATTTCATATATGTTCTTCTGCTGCAATGTTCTGTGATGAGATCATATTACTGCCTGAGACGAATGTTTATATTATATATATGAGATATATGTTATATTGCAGATTTTGTTTCAAATGTGATGCTTGTGAAGCATAATAAAATGGGACTTCATTAATGAGATTAATGAAAATAAAAGAAACCTAAAGATGTTGTAGAAACTTGTCTCAAAAATAGGTAGCTCTAGTTCTTGCTTTGCATAGCGGTGTTCCTTGTAGAACATCCAGCACCTTATTCGATAAGGAAAGAGCCGAGATCCCTTCACCGGGAGTGACCTCTTTAGTGAAACTAGTAGATGCTACAAACTCGGTTTATCTTTTGATTGCTTCTATAGTTCTTGCTTTGCACAGCGGTATTTATGAAATATCCTGCACCTTATTCGATGAGGAAAGAGCCGACAATCCCTTCACCGGGAGTGACCTCTTTAGCAAAACTAGAAAAGGCCTCAGAAACATTCCATTTAAAATCACTCGATTCTATAATGATATCAAGTTCATTACGCAAAGGGTTTTCTTAAAAACCTATCGTAACCCTCCGTCATTTCAGATAAGTACTTCATAGAATTCGTACTATGTTTGTTGGCTTTCGTCAAGGCGTAGTATGCGGTAGCTATTTATGCTTATCTGCTTATGCATATGATGCGGATTGAGTTAGGGTAGTCGTGCTACTTTGTTGGCTTTTGTCAAGGGCCGTGCGGGTGGGTTTAATTCAATCGGGAAATGAAGGGTTGGACTTAACTAGTAGCCTATGGTTTGTTGGCTTTCGTCAAGGTCATAGGATGCTAGGGGTAAATATATTATTGGGAATTTCAAGAGTTGAAATTTGCAATGAGATTGCATACCTTCTATGAGATAGTTGGATCCCGATACCCGCTGCGAGTAAGAGTTACTCCTGGGAGAGTTTTACACATTACAATTAGCCGATGAAGTAGGTGTCTAGAAAGGTGTTGACGGGGTTACGCCCCTGGGAAAACGAGGTTTACTTTAATTAGGTCCGTGCGAAAGCACGGGGAACCTCCCTCAAAGTACCGGCACTGGCCTGGCTGAAAGATTGACGAACTTGTAGAATGTAATTAATCCCGGCTAGTCTTTCCTTTTAGGGTTTGAAGGAAGATTTGACTAAAACAGTGGGAGACATCCTGATTAGATAAATTGATAACCAATCTAATCTTGTAAAAGCGCACGCTGAGTGTTTTCTTGTCTTTCTCTCCTGGTTGCGACTATGTCACGCCTTAATCAGATAATAATACGGATGTATTGACCGAACCCGCTTGTTATACTACGCTAAGGAACGTTGGTCCCGCTCCAACTTATAATTGTTATAAGACAGCAGGAAATAGGGGATTACCAGAATTCCCGTGCCGCCCAAACGAAGAAAGTGCATGTTGATGCATCTTCTTCGGGTGTGTTCATTACATAGAACTGTTTCTCAATATCCTTTATGTCCTGGGTATTTGATACCAGATCAGGATCTCGCAAATGTAATTTGTTACATGGGTTACAGATAGGTAGAGAACTGAGAACGGGTGAGAAATTTCATGAGATAAAAACGGTGCAAGTGTTGCAACCAAGTCTATTGGTAGTTATCACCCTGTATTACTAGAATATATTGATTCTGAACGAATGTTATTAGATACCGAACCTGATGTACAACATCATATCAGTCTCTTTATTAGTAAAGAAGGATATAATTCTGTACTGTTGGATAATGTTTTGAACATTTCCTATATCAAGAGTTGATCGGTTAATGCACGTTATCTAAAAGCATTGATGTTCTTAATCAACCTACAGTTCTTAACGTACAGAACACACACAAGAGGAAGAGTTCAGAAATGAACGAATCCTTCTTGAGGCATTGTAGACTAGGTCATATCAATGCGACCCAACTAGCTGAAGTTACATATAGATGCATATTTAAATTAGTTTGAATTTACATCTTGTGAAACTTGCCGGTCATGTCACAGAGATAAGATGAGCACAGCTCCGTTTATTGGAAACAGAGAAAGAGTTAGTGAACTCTTGGGATTGATACATGCTGATGTATGAAAGTCCCCTGTCTACACATGCCAAGACCGGTTCTTTGTACTTCATTACATTCTCTGATGATCTCTCAAGATTCAGTCACATGTTCCTGTTGAAATATATGTCCGAAGCTTTTGAGAATTCACAGAATATAAGTTAGAAGTAGTGAACCAAAAACGGGTATAAGTATTATGTCCTTTGATGAGATCAGGGAGGAGAATACTTGGGCACAGAATTCCTGTACTATTCTAAAGAAGAATGAGATTCTCTCTCAGCATCACTCCTCCGTATACACCATAGCACGATGGTATATCGGGACGGAGCAAAAGTACCCTATGTGATATGGTGTGCTCTATGATGAGTACTACTGAGTTTCCTATTTCCAATTTGGAGTTATGCACTTGAGAAGCTACATACCTATTGAATAGGGTTCAAATCAAATCAGTTGCCTACCACTTCATATGTTATATGGAAAGGGAAGAGCCCATATCTTAAGTTTGTTAAGATTTGGGGTTGTCCAGCCTATGTCTAAGAGCATAATCTGGACAAGCTCGAGGCAAAGTCAGTTCTGTGGAAGTTTGTTAGATATCCCAAGCATTCGTAAGGGAATATCTTCTACCAAACCGAGGAACGAAAGATGTTTTGTTTCTCAACATGCCACCTTTGTGAAAGGGAATTTCTTGTGAAGAAATTATTGGTCATGAGGTAGAACTGGAAAAAGTTCCAGCTATACAAACTGCAGCTGATGATTTGGTAGAACCAAAGGATTCAATAGTTTCCAACGAACCTCAGCCTCTCCACCGATCTAGTAGGGTTCCTCACCCACCTGAGAGATACTTCGGTTTCTCTATAATAGTGGGAGCGAGGATTGCATCATGAGATGATGACCCAACTGGTTTCGAGCAGGCCATCAGGAGTGAGACTCTGTAAGAATGGCTGGATGCTTAGCGATCTGAGATGGAATCCTTATACACCAACAAAGTATGGACTTTGGTTGCTTTATCTGAAGGGTTAAATCCCCATCAGGAGCAAGTATATCTTGAGAAGATTACTTGCTGTACATGGAAAATTTGAGACTTTCAAAGCTATGCTTAAGTCCATCCAGATCCTACTTGCCACGGCTACATACCATGACTACGATATCTGGAGGTTGGGTGTCATGACTGCTTTTCTAAATGATGATTTGGAAGATAGCGTCTATAAGTACACAGCCAGAGGGCTTCGTTGACAGTGGGAGCAGCGGAAACGTGAGCAAGATGTTTTATGTGATAAATCAGGCATCGCGGAGTTGGAACGTCTGTTTTGATGTGGTAGTCAAAAAGTTTGACTTCATCAAAATGGTTGATGAACCTTGTATATACAAAAAGGTAGTAGAGAGTATGGTGATGATCCTCGTAGAGTACGTGGATGACATACTCTTGATAGGGAAGGAGTTTCCTATGCTATGCTCGGTCAATCTCCTCTTGTCACAAAGATTCTCCATATAGGATCAAGGTGATACCTCCTAAATCCTGAGTTATGGGTCTATGGGATATATCTAATTGGATGTTAGGAATCTCACTAGTTATAGTGAGATGGTATCAAACGATCCTGGAGAGAATCACTGGAAAGGTTCCAGGGTGATAAGGTCGACTGAATGTCAGTCGCAGGCATTGTCTTTACCCTCAGTGGAGGGACAGTATGTTGGAAGAGTTCCAAGCTAGATACCATGACTTACTAGACGATTAAAGGCAAGATACATCGTTACCAAGGATGCTACTAAAGAGGCAGTCTTGATATATAAGTTCATGAGATGAGCTTCGTTCCTACCATTGTGTGACAATGGAGTTATGCCTTTAGCCAAGGAACTACCGTCCCATCAGAAATCCAGATATAATTCTTAGGCAGTATCACTTGATTATGGAGATGGTTGATCTCCAGGGAGATTGAGGTTAGGAGAGTAGACTAAGAGGACAACAGCGCGGATCCACTCACAAAGGCCTTTTTCCCAGTAGAGACTTTTATGGGATGGTTGAGTATGAGATACTTCAACCGCAGCTAATTGTTGGGTATGCGATAGCACAACAGATGGCCCTAGTGCAAGTAGGAGATTGTTAGTTATATGTATGCCCTAGACGCCATTACTGTACATACGATGTATATTGTAGTGGATGCTTGGACATATTTAGGGATGACTTTCTTGCTCGACATGATAGTACGCTATCTGGTTGCTCTTTATCTTAACATGTACTCTGATTGTCTCTATGTTACATGTTGATAAAGCCCTTAGGATGAGTACTTGACTACCAGGACTATGATGCGGATCATACTAGTGAGGACAGTGTAGTCGCCATGTACATCCTTCAAATGTTCCTAGTCGTGAGAGTGCCGAGACAGGGCATCGATACTCCAGAGTAGACTGGCGTATGCGCATCTTGACCCATATGATGGGCGATGGATGATCCCATATCCATCGGTGTTTGACATCAAGGATAGTGTACGGGTGCTCAGTATAGACTGGGTACACTGGACGGACTCGCCGAGAACTCCCAGATGGTATTATACCTCACGTCAGATGGCAGTTCTCTAGTGATACTGGTACAGAGTAGTTTGTAGACCCGAGATCATCATAGAGTCTTGTGTGATTCCTACTGTCATGACCCGCATGGTACGGAACGTGACTGGCACTTAAGTTACGAAACGTCTCAAGGCGTCCGTAAAATAAGTAAGCCAAAGCCCAGAAAACAAAACCCGATTAAGAATTATAGTGAAAGAGAAACCAATTTATTGAAAGCGATTTAGTCCATTAAGTCACATCAAACTTTTTAAAAGCGACATCCCTTTTTCCAAGAATTCCGGCAGAGTCTCCCTTGTAAAAATAGGCCCCCAAACGGGTACAAAACTGGAGTATAAATGAATACATGAAATATGGCATCCCCAAGCGGGAGCTAGCTCTTTCGCCCCAAGGCGGTCACAAATCCCACGCAATATAAATCAACAATGTGCAAAAATAAGCATGAGAAGCACAAGTAATTATCATGTCGACTCAAGTGAGCTCGACCCCAAATACAGCATAAAAAGTCAACAAATCTCACAGTCTCGTCTCGAGGTCAATATACAACAATACAAATGACAGGTGCAGCTGATATAGTAGATGGAGTACTCCAGATACAATGAATATATAAGGTGGTACAAAATAATAACATAACCCACCTACGAGCAAAAGCCTCGAGTCCAGGCAAAGGAGGCAAAAGAAGCTAGTGCGCCCGCCGCTACGGTGCTGACGGAGCGGACCTGCAGAAAGGCTGTGGCACAACGGGGGTGAGTTGCCAACTCGTGAGTAGAAAAAAATAACATCTATAGAGGCTATCGCATGCATGCACGCAAGTATCCTAGCATCTATAATACAAATATGGCAGGATATACTAGCAGCTATCTATGCACATGAATGTACTGGCAGGTATGTATGCAACATGAATCAACTCGTGATCTGAATATGTAAGTAAAAGAAATCATTCTTTTCTTTTGGAAACTCTTTTAAATATCAGCATAATCTTAATAGAATCAATAAGAATCCGTGTCCAATAGCGACACCTCGAAACTGTCTCAAATCTCATATCATAGTATCTCTGGCCTCAGCCGTCCGGTTGACCCATCACGAATATCAATATCTCACCATCTCGCGGCCACGGTCGGTATTCTCTGGATATCCGCCGTGCCAAAAAGTCACCGGTAGGTAGTCCATCCCCTGCCAGGCTCATCGTCTACTACTCGAACTTCTTGTCCCGGGGTGCCTTACCGGGCCCACCATGTACCCGAGACAGTTCATCCAACTCCTTTAAACGGGTCTCGAAAACTACAGCAAACTCATGGTGGACGACACTTAAATCACTAGAGAACCGCAACTTTACATATTTTTAAAAGGGGGAATAAGTTTAGAAATTCTTGCGGCTTTTCCCCGAAATCCAGAAATATCATAAATCTCAAGAAAACATCATAAGTGCTTATGCTAATGATAATGAATGCATATGGTATCAATAATCAAGTTGCAATGTATGATTAATAGACTAGGCATGAACGATATAAGGTAATGAGGTACATGCACATGAATAGCAATTCGACAATTTCATTTTAAGGATTTAATTCAATAGCACGGGTTTAAGCATCAATTATGGTGACAATATTCTAGATTATAAGTTATCTAGTGTCGTGACATAGCAATTACCAGGGCGTGTATGTACACACGAATAGTGCTCGTGCTGCATATAAAAACCCTAGCAATGGTGCAGGTGTCCTATAGAATAAGTTCACATATGTAGGTAAAACATAGATCATGAATAGCAGATAACATGCAAGTATTATACTCCTAATTACTAACATCACAGGGAATCTTTTAAGTTATTAAAACTATCGGGCGACTTGCGCCATCCAAACGATTGTCCCCCGTAGATGTTACATCTACTCATCCGTGATCTCTCGCTAGGTATGTCCGACCACCTGCTTTTCTTTTTCCGCGGCGCTCGAAGTTCCCGCCTGCAAACCTAGAATTTACATAAAGTAACACATAAGCTAAAATCCTGCAAAACGCGATATTAAAACCAAATGAGAAACTCGCGTCGCGAACTAAACGCGCGCGTATACGTAATGTGTATGCATACGCCAAAACCAACGCGACACGCTGTGGCACACAGCGACACGCCGTGACACACAACAAACCAACTCGACATGCATCGTACGTGTCGCGCAAGTCCCGCTATGCTAAAAATAGGTAAATGGTGCCAGATTTGATCAGGATCAAAAACAAGAAAATCAAACAAGGGGAAACCCTTCACCCTACCTACAGACAACTACCTAACAAAACCCAAATCACTTCACCAAAATTTGGCCGGCGGCAAGGGGGGAATAAGGCCAAAACCCGGTGGAGTGTGGCCAGGTCTCTACCCTAGGATCCTAACACCATTCACAGCCTAGTGTATGTAAGTCCACGTTGCCCACCCCGGTGCTTGCAAGGAGGCGGAAACGGTATAAAAATCGGATTTTTATCGAACTAGGCAACATGGACTATCAAAAGGAGGATCTTTGCTAAACAAAAACTAACTACAAAGCTAAGTTTTAGCTACATGGAAGAAAGGTTATACCTAGGGCTTTATGTCCTTCTCTCCTTGCTCCTTGGAGTGAAAGATATGATCTTCTTGTTACCTTCTCTAGTCGAAGAAGGATCCACTCGAGAGCCTCAACCTTTGGCTTCAACTTCAAGCTAGAAGTAACTAAGATGCTAGAAGTGCTAATCCTAGAACCTTAGAAGAGAGTAGAGATTATTTTAGAGTGATTTATCTCATGCTCAAGTGTTTCTCAACTCATGAGAGGGGAGAGCTAGAGAGAGAGGAAG
Source organism: Agapanthus africanus (assembly GCA_030015575.1). Taxonomy (NCBI): domain Eukaryota; kingdom Viridiplantae; phylum Streptophyta; class Magnoliopsida; order Asparagales; family Amaryllidaceae; genus Agapanthus; species Agapanthus africanus. The sequence goes on along the minus strand of CM057337.1, from coordinate 406,300,952 downwards.
AGGAGGAGAGAGAATCTATATGATAGAATGAGGAGAAATAATGAACCATTCTCTCATATATGGGTGAATTATGAAAATAGATAATTAGCAAGATAATTGTCATGGTTAATCAAGACTTGACCATTATCATTTCACATTAAATGCAAATTGCAAGGATCAAAGAGCATCTTTCATATGGAATGATGATGGTCAACATGTCAACCTAGGTCAACAAGTCAAGATAGTTAAATGGTCAACAACCCTAACCATGCACAATTATAATTAACTAATATCAATTAATCATAATACACACATAAGCATTAGGGTTAAGAAAAAGACAATGGTCATCAACCCTAATCAAAGTCCTCTCCCTCTGTCTCAGTCAACTGTGCATACGCACCCGTATTCGTGATCCGAGGAACACGATTACAATGAGATAAAACCAATCCCAAATCATATACTAGGATCTGGCTTAAACCAAAGCCCGCTAGTATAAGCTGTCCGGACAGCAAACGTGCACAAGTGCACGGATGTGAACGAACCCTGTCGCAAAACCATGCGACCTCTACTCATTTTGCCTAAAGGCGAATAACTCTCTGTGTGGGACTCTAAAGACTCGACACTACGCTAGCAATGAGTTTAACCACAGACCGCAAGCGGCACTAGCTGTACGTAACGGTCCCCAGGTAGATGCCGATAAGAAGACTGACGAGGTGAACCCATCTGAACTCCTACTGAGCCTGAATGTGACAGTCTCCGTACAGTCTGGTCTGTTCGTCCGATACATCGCATGGCGGGCCTAGGGGCGGTAAACGTCAGTCCCCTAATAGCGGTACAAGTCGTGTCAGAGTGTAGCCCAGAACACCCTGAGATAACACTGGAAACCTACCAGTATATCTCGCTTGCCTTGGCCAGGGACTACTTGTGTAATGGCTCTCCTGGACACAGCGCGATGTCAACCCCCATTACCGGGAGAGACGAATCCTGTCTAACCGTCACTGCCTCCAAGTGCTTCGGGACTGCACCCAACTACTACCTGTTTGTACGACTCCTTTGAGCCGTGGCAGGGTAGTAATTAAAGTACAGTGGGAACACACTAGAGGCGAAGTGACAGTGTCAAGTCAGCGGACTAAGCTGTACTCATGTCACCTGGGAACTGATAACTGACGATAGGTATAATACCAACCAACAGTTCCCGACGAGTCTTGTCCAGTGTACTCATAACCTAACGAGCACCCGCATACTATCTCAAGTACGACGTACTGACGGCTGTGGGACAGACCGTCTCTCACGCTGGGATGAGAAGCGCATACGCTAGTCTACTCCGGAGTATCGATGCCCTGTCTCGATAGTCCTACGACTAGGAACCTGTATAAGGATGTGCTTATGGATTACCTAGCCCCCACGAGTGTGAGCGCCATCACAACGCTGGTAATCAAGCAAAGATCCTAAGGGCTCCACTAATGCGTATAGGTGATATAATAAAAGAAACACATGTACACATTAAAGCAGAGACAAACCAAGTAGCATACTACCATTTCGAGCAAGATTGTATATACAACTATGAATATCCCAAGCTTCCATCAAGTAATATACATACTAGTATGATACAGTAATGGCCTCTAGGGCATATACACTAACAATCTCCCACTTGCACTAAGGCCATGTACTGGCGTATCGAAGACCTATCATCTCGATCAGCCGCTCGAACTGAGTCTGGGGTAAGGCCTTCGTGAATGGATCTGCAGTGTTATCTTCTGAAGCAACCCTCCGAACCTCGATCTCCTGGCGATCCACGATCTCCCTGATCAGGTGATACCGCCTCAAGATGTGTCTGGATTTCTGATAGGACCTGGGTTCCTTCGCTAAAGCTATAGCCCCGTTGTTGTCGCAATACAGAGGTATTGGATCAACAATGGACGGAACCACCTGAAGTTCTTTCAAGAACTTCCTCATCCAGGCGGCTTCTTTTGCGGCATCAGATGCAGCGATGTATTCCGCTTCCATAGTCGAGTTAGCAACGGTTTCCTGTTTGGAGCTCTTCCAACACACCGCCCCTCCATTGAGGGTAAAGGCAAAACCCGACATGGACTTGGAATCTTCCTTGTCACTCTGGAAGCTGGAGTCAGCAATGGCCTCAATCTGGAGGTCTTTTCCGCCATACACCAAGAACATCTCCTTAGTCCTTCTCAGGTACTTGAGAATGTTCTTTACCGCTATCCAAAGTTTCTTCACAGGGTTTGACTGATACCTGCTTACCACACTCAGTGCATAAGCCACATCTGGTCTAGTACACAACATCGCATACATTATAGAGCCTACCGCAGAAGCGTAGGGTATACTAGACATGCAATCCCTCTCCAAATCATCCTTGGGAGACATCTCTTTGGAGAGGGCGATCCCGTGACAAGCCGGTAGATTACCGCGCTTGGAATCTTCCATACTGAATCTTTTCAGTATGGTGTCGGTGTACCTGAACTGTGAGAGTCCTAATATCCTCTTGGATCTGTCACGGTAGATCCGGATCCCCAGAATGTTTGAGGCATCACCCAGGTCTTTCATGGAGAACCTGTGTGACAAGAACCCTTTGACAGATTGTAGCATAGGAATGTCATTTCCTATTAAGAGAATGTCATCCACGTATAAAACGAGGAATACTACAGTTCTCGCTACAAATCTACTATAGATGCATGGTTCATCTGGATTTTTGATAAAGCCAAATTCCTTGACCGTCTCATCAAAACAGATGTTCCAACTCCGCGATGCCTGCTTTAGTCCATAAATGGACTTAAGCAAATTGCACACCTTTCCACTGCTCCCACTCTGAATGAAACCTTCTGGCTGGTCCATATAGACACACTCCTATAAATTTCCATTTAGAAAAGCGGTCTTTACGTCCATCTGCCAAATCTCATAATCATGGAAGGCAGCAATGGCAAGAAGGATCTGAATGGATTTCAGCATAGCTACTAGAGAAAAGGTTTCGTCATAGTCCAAACCAGGTCGCTGACGAAAACCCTTTGCAACCAGTCTAGCTTTATAGGTCTCAACCTGTCCATCTACACCAATATTCCTTTTGAATATCCACTTGCATCCTACGGGTTTTACCCCATCTGGAGCAATGTCCAACGTCCATACTTTGTTGGGGTACATGGACTCCATTTCGGTCTGCATTGCATCCAGCCATTTTACCGATTCAACGCTCTGAATGGCTTGCTGGAAGCTAGTAGGCTCATCACAATCTATGATGCAATCCTCTCTATCCCCGTCTATCAGAAAACCGTAGTATCTCTCGGGCGGATGAGACTGCCTACTACTCCTGCGGAGTGGCGTGGGAATGTCCTGATCTTTCGAACCCTCTTGTTCTACTAAGCATTCAGTAATAGCTTGTGGTTCTAGAATTTCTTCCAGTTCTATTGAGCTCCCACTAATTTCCTTTTCCAAGAACTGGTGTTCTAGAAAGTGGGCATTACGAGAAACAAAGACCTTTTGTTCCTCTGCGTGGTAGAAAAGATATCCCCTGGTGTTCTTTGGGTATCCCACATGTAAGTGCACGGCGGCGCCCCGGCCGTCGATCCGGCGCCGGAATGCGGAAGCGGTGATTTACAATAACTTTTCAAACCGGCACCACCGCGCACTATAAAACCCGGATCATGCCATTAAACTAGTCCTAGCTATCTAGAGAGGGGGTAGAGAGATATACCGAGTGATTCGTGTCCTCCGGTCTTCTCGTCGTCGTCCCGATCTCCCCGCGGAATCTCCGGTCTCTACCTCGTCGCCGGAAGGGCACCACGTCGCCGGCTTCTTTTACGGGCTCCCACCTCTATACCGAGGCAACTCGGGCACGAAGTTGGCGAGTCGACGTGCCCAAGATTTGCTGTAGAATAGTGTGGAACTCTATGTCTCATTGGGGTTGTGGAAGTTGCCATATAAGTGGAGGAAATGATATGAACTTTTTGGATATGAAATTAGGATTTTTGCAAGCATGAAGAGAGTGAAAAATCCCACACCAAAATGAATCAACCCCACCCTCTAGTGCTTGGCCGGCCATATCATGGTGAGGGGTTCAAAAAAGAGTGAGAGAGAGAGCAACCATAATCCAAGAGGGAATAAGATGTGATCAAGAGAAGAAATCATCACAAGGAAAGTCCAACACTCAACCAACCAATCATCACTCCAAAAGGTCAAGCCATCATGAACCATCATGAACTAAGAAGTCAATGTGATGGTGGAACTATCATGATATAATAATATGCAAATACCACCCTCCACAAATGCTTGTTTGCACATATGCAAATAAGCCCACCTCCACCAATCTTCGGCCAATGATAGATACAAAGAAATATGGCCGAAACGGAAAACAAACTGGCAACTCCAAAAAACTGAACCCGTAATAAATTACAGGAAAACCTCGCTACTGTATATACATACCAGCATTTGTAATCCGACCGAATACAAATGCTCTGAGACAAAATCTATATTGTATAATACTAGGATCCGGCTTAAACCAAAGCCTGCTAGTATTAACCGTCCGATCCTGATCCGTGCAATGCCGCACGTATCTGATCGAACCCTGCCATATCTCCATACGGCCTCTACAGCGTTTCGCCCGAAAACTTGAGCAACTGAATGTGGGGGACTCTAAAGACTCGTCAATACTATGGCTGTGGATTTAACCACTAGCACGTCAGAGGTATAAGCCATACATGACGGGCTACCAGCTATTGACCAAAAGGGACGTCAATGAGCGAACTCACCCTGACACCATACTGAGCCTGTCAGTGACAATATCCGTACAGTCTGGTCCGTTCATCTATGAGCATCGCATTGCGGGCCTAGGGGGTTGGTAAAAGTCAGACCCCCAAAAGCGGTACAAGTCGTGTCGGAGTGTAGCCCAGAACACCCTGAGGTACTACTGGAATACCTACCAGTAAATCTCCTGCCTCGGCTGAGGGCTTCGTGTAATGGCCCTCCTAGACACAGCGCGACCTCACCCCCAATACCGGGAGACACGAACCCCTGGAGATCCGCTCACTGCCTCCATGTGGCTCGGGACTGTACCTAACTAAAACCTGTTTGCACGTCTCCATTGAGCGTGGTAGGGTAGTAATCAAAGTACAGTGGGAACTCACACTAGACAAATGACGATCCTCAGGTCGATGAACTAACCTGTACACATGTCACCAGGGAACTGCCATCTGACGTCAGGTATAAGACCAACTAGCATGTTCCCGGCGAGTCCTGTCCGGTGTACTCATAACCTAATGACCACCTGTATACATCTTAGGTGAACCAACTGACACCAGTGGCTTGTGAGACCGGCCACTGTCCCTCGTTGGGGTCTCGACTGTATACACTAGTCTACTCTGGAGTATCGATGCCCTGTCTCGAAACTCCCACGACTAGGGACCTTTTAAGGATGTGCTTATAGACTACCAACTCCCACGTATATGATCGCCCTCATACTGCTGGCAGTCAAGCATGAATCCTAGGGGCTCTATCAACGTGTAATAGCGACCTGTCTGGTCACCTAAAGCAGTACATGATGATAAAGATAAACCAGATAGCATACTATCATCTTGAGTAAGACTGTCTCACCGGGATAGGTCCTCCCTCAATCATTGCAATCACGTGCCTGTGATCCAATAATTGACTCTGAGGGCACTATCTCCAACAATCTCCCACTTGCACTCAAGGCTAATTATTGCGATGTCGCATACTCACAGCCCGTGTGATACCGAACACCCAACTCCTCTACTAGTCAGTTTCACAAAGCCTGTTTGCGAAACTATTGCGTTCGAGGAATAGCCTCAGTGAGTGGATCCGCTTTGATGTTTCTTTCTATGTCTCTCTAAATCTCAAGTTCGCGGAGAAACCCATCTCCCGAAATGAGCAATACCTGTCTTAGAATGTGTCTGGATGTCTGATGGGACCTAGTTCATAAATGAACTCCAAATCCAAACTTCTTAGACTGTATCGTCAATTGAACTTAATCAGTATCCTGCGCCATGCCTCCCTCAGTATCCTCCTGGACCACCTGTCCATAATACTGCCCCTCGTCAGAGGGAAAACTATAACTCTGACAACCTCCCTGTCGTCCAAGTCACCTTGGAAGCCTGGAATGATAACTGTCTCCCGAATGAGGCTGTCGTTATCATATCCCTAGAACATCCACTTATGTTCTAAAACTGCTTCCGACTGTTTCTCCAGGATTGGATCAATATCAACTTATTGCACCTACTGCGAAAAAACAACATCTGGTGTGGTACTTGACATCTCATGATTGACTCAATTGCCTAAGCAAGTGATCTGCCAATCATATACATCCCTCTCCTCTTTAGTCTGTAAGACACCTTTAGAGAGGGTGACTCCATCACCTGCAGGTACACTACCGTGCCAGGAGTCGTCCATTCTAAATACTCTTAGAATGCTGTCTAAGTACCCTTAATTGGGAAACCACCCAAATCTAGATCTAAAACCATAGATCCAGTAACCAGTGTAAGTCCACGTTGCCCACCCCGGTGCTTACGGGGAGGCGGAAAACATAATAAAAATTTGATTTTTATCAACTATAGGCAACATGGACGAAGCTTTAAGGATCTTTGCTAAACAAAAACAAGCTAACCCTAACTAGTAACTAGCTAAGTGATGGAAAGGTTATACCTTGAGCTCAAAGTCCTTCTCTCCTTGCTCCTTGGAATGGTAGAAAGAGGTCACCTTGCTTGTCTTCTCCCGTCAAAGAAGGATCCACCCGAAAGCCTCGACCTTTAGCTTCAACTCCAAGCTAGGAGTAACTAGAGTGCAAGAAATGCTAAGACTTGAACCCTAGAAGAGAGTAGAGAAGATCAAGCGAGGGTTTTTCTTAAGCTTTTTGTTTCTCAACACATGAGAGGGAGAGAGCTTGAGGGAGAGGATGAGCAAGAGAGAGAAATGATATGAGAGAATGAATTATTAGTGAGCCATTCTCACTAATATGTGTCAATAATTTTAATTGAATAATTAGCTTGAAAATTGTCATGGTAAATCATGACATGACCATTATCATTTCAATTTGCAAAGATCAAAGAGCATCTTCCAAAAGAAATGATGATGGTCAAAGTGTCAACAAGGTCAACAAGTCAATGAAGTCAAATGGTCAACAACAATAACCATGCACAATTATTAAGCTAATTATCAATTAACTATAATACACACAAAAGCAATAGGGTTAATGAAATGACAATAGCCATTAACCCTAAACAAGGTCCTCTCCCTCAATCTCAAGCAACTGTGCATACGCACCCGCATTCGTGATCCGAGGAACACGAATACTCTGAGAAAAACCAATCTCAAATCATATACTAAGATCCGGCTTAAACCAAAGCCCGCTAGTATAAACTGTCCGGACAGCAAACGTGCACAAGTGCACGGATGCGAATGAACCCTGTCGCAAAACCATGCGACCTCTACTCAATTTGCCTAAAGGAGAATAGCTCTCTGTGTGGGACTCTAAAGACTCGACACTACGCTGGCAGTGGGTTTAACCACAGACCGCAAGCGGCACTAGCTGTACGTAATGGTCCCCAGGTAGATGTCGATAAGAAGACTGACGAGGTGAACCCCATCTGCACTCCTACTGAGCCTGTATGTGACAGTCTCCGTACAATCCGGTCTGTTCGTCTGATACATCGCATGGCGGGCCTAGGGGGGCGGTGAACGTCAGTCCCCTAATAGCGGTACAAGTCGTGTCGGAGTGTAGCCCAGAACACCCTGAGATAACACTGGAAACCTACCAGTATATCTCGCTTGTCCTGGCCAGGGACTACTCGTGTAATGGCTCTCCTGGACACAGCGCGATGTCAACCCCCAATACCGGGAGAGACGAATCCAATCTAACCGTCACTGCCTCCAAGTGCTTCGGGACTGCACCCAAAAACTACCTGTTTGCACGACTCCTTTGAGCCGTGGTAGGGTAGTAATCAAAGTGCAGTGGGAACACACTCGAGGCGAAGTGACAGTGTCAAGTCAGCGGACTAAGCTGTACTCATGTCACCTGGGAACTGATAACTGATGATAGGTATATTACCAACAAACAGTTCCCGACGAGTCCTGTCCAGTGTACTCGTAACCTAACGAGCACCCGCATACTATCCCAAGTACGACGTACTAACGGCTGTGGGACAGGCCGTCTCCCATACTGGGATGAGAAGCGCATACGCTAGTCTACTCCGGAGTATCGATGCCCTGTCTCGATAGTCCGACGACCAGGGAACTGTATAAGGATGTGCTTATAGATTACCCAGCTCCCACGAGTGCGAGCGCCATCACAATGCTGGTAATCAAGCAAAGATCCTAAGGGCTCTACTAATATGTATACCAGCAATATGCTAAAAGAAACACATGCACATATTAAAGCAGAGACAAACCAAGTAGCATACTACCATTTCGAGCAAGATTGTATATACAACTGTGAATATCCCAAGCTTCCATTAAGTAATATACAAACCAGTATGATACAATAATGGCCTCTAGGGCATATACACTAACAATCTCCCACTTGCACTAAGGCCATGTACTGGCGTATCGAAGACCTATCATCTCGATCAGCCGCTCGAACTGAGTCTGGGGCAAGGCCTTGGTGAATGGATCTGCTGTGTTATCCTCTGATGCAACTCTCCGGACCTCGATCTCCTGGCGATCCACGATCTCCCTGATCAGGTGATACCGCCTTAAGATGTGTCTGGATTTCTGATGGGACCTGGGTTCCTTCGCTAAAGCTATAGCCCCGTTGTTATCGCAATACAGAGGTATTGGGTCAACAATGGACGGAACCACCTGAAGTTCTTTCAAGAACTTCCTCATCCAGACAGCTTCTTTTGCGGCATCAGATGCAGCGATGTATTCCGCTTCCCTAGTCGAGTCAGCAACGGTTTCCTGTTTGGAGCTCTTCCAACACACCGCCCCTCTATTGAGGGTAAAGACAAAACCCGACATGGACTTGGAATCATCCTTGTCACTCTGGAAGCTGGAGTCAGCAAAGGCCTCAATCTGCAGGTCTTTTCCACCATACACCAAGAACATCTCCTTAGTCCTTCTCAGGTACTTGAGAATGTTCTTTACTGCTATCCAATGTTTCTTCCCAGGGTTTGCCTGATACCTGCTTACCACACTCAGTGCATAAGCCACATCCGGTCTGGTACACAACATCGCATACATTATAGAGCCTACCGCAGAAGCGTAGGGTATAATAGACATGCGATCCCTCTCCAAATCAGTCTTGGGAGACATCTCTTTGGAGAGGGTGATCCCGTGACAAGCCGGTAGATTACCGCGCTTGGAATCTTCCATACTGAATCTCTTCAGTATGGTGTCGATGTACCTGGACTGTGAGAGTCCTAATATTCTCTTGGATCTGTCACGGTAGATCCGGATACCCAGAATGTATGAGGCATCACCCAGGTCTTTCATGGAGAACCTGTGTGACAAGAACCCCTTGACAGATTATAGCATAGGAATGTCATTTCCTATTAAGAGAATGTCATCCACGTATAAAACGAGGAATACTACAGTTCTCGCTACAAATCTACAATATATGCATGGTTCATCTGGATTTTTGATAAAGCCAAATTCTTTGACCGTCTCATCAAAACAGATGTTCCAACTCCGCGATGCCTGCTTGAGTCCATAAATGGACTTGAGCAACTTGCACACCTTTCCGCTGCTCCCACCCTGAATGAAACCCTCTGGCTGGTCCATATAGACACACTCCTCTAAATGACCATTTAGAAAAGCTGTCTTTACGTCCATCTGCCAAATCTCATAATCGTGGAAAGCAGCGATGGCAAGAAGGATCCGAATGGATTTCAGCATAGCTACTGGAGAAAAGGTTTCGTCATAGTCCAAACCAGGTCGCTGACGAAAACCCTTTGCTACCAGTCTAGCTTTATAGGTCTCAACCTGTCCATTTACACCAATCTTCCTTTTGAAGATCCACTTGCATCCTACGGGTTTTACCCCGTCTGGAGCAATGTCCAACGTCCATACTTTGTTGGTGTACATGGACTCCATCTCGGTCCGCATTGCATCCAGCCATTTTACCGAGTCGACGCTCTGAATGGCTTGCTGGAAGCTAGTAGGCTCATCATAATCTATGATGCAATACTCTCTATCCCCGTCAATGAGAAAACCGTAGTACCTCTCGGGCGGATGAGACTGCCTACTACTCCTGCGTAGTGGCATGGGAATGTCTTGATCTTTCGAACCCTCTGGTTCTACTAAGCTTTCAGTAATAGCTTGCGGTTCTGGAATTTCTTCCAGTTCTATCGCGCTCCCACTTAATTCTTTTTCTATGAACTGATGTTCTAGAAAGTGGGCATGGCGAGAAACAAGGACTTTTTGTTCCTCTTCGCAATAGAAGTAATATCCCTTGGAGTTCTTTGGATATCCCACAAACTTGCACTGTACTGAGCGTGCCTCGAGCTTGTCCGCATGCTGCTTTTTTACAAAAGCTGGACATCCCCATGTCTTAATGTGATTAAGATAGGGTCTCTTCCCACACCACATTTGATATGGTGTAGTAGGCACAGTCTTAGTTGGAACTCGGTTCAAAAGCTATGCTGCTGATTCTAGCGCATATCCCCAGAACGATCGCGGTAACTCAGCGTTACTCATCATGGACCGTACCATATCCAATAGGGTCCGGTTCCGTCTCTCCGATACACCGTTATGTTACGGAGTGTATGGAGGAGTAAGCTGAGAGAGAATTCCATTCTCTTTTAAGTAGTTCAGGAATTCGGCACTTAAGTATTCTCCACCTCGATCCGATCTTAGAATCTTGATACTTTTGCCGGTTTGTTTTTCTACTTCATTCTTATATTCCTGGAATTTTTCAAAAGCCTCGGATTTATGTTTCATTAAGAAGACATAACCGTACCTTGAAAAATCATCCGTAAAAGTAATGAAGTAAGAATAACCGCTTCGCGCATGTGTAGACATTGGACCGCACACGTCGCTGTGTACGAGTCCCAAGAGCTCGCTCGCTCTTTCTCCGTGTCCAGAAAACGGAGCCTTTGTCATCTTTCCTTTGAGACAGGATTGACAAGTTTCATATGATTGAATTCGAACGGATCCAAATATCCTTCAGTATGTAACTTATTCAATCTTCTCTCATTGATGTGACCCAGTCTATAATGCCATAAGAAAGTTTTATTAATTTCTGGAGACTTTCTTTTGTGTGTATTCTGGATATTGAAAATCTGTGGTTGGTTTAAAACGTATATACCGTTGTTCAATGTACCTGACCCAATCAAAATTTGATTAAGGTGAATGTTCACTACATTACTTACAAATGCAAATTCATAACCTTCTTTAGATAATAAAGATACAGAAATGATATTACAGGTTGCATTTGGTACATAATAACACTACGCAAAACCAAAAAGTGTCCATCTGATAATCCCAGGTGATAGTCCCCCACGGCCTCAGCATCCATGCTACCACCGTTCGCAACTCTGAGGGTCATGTCACCTGCCTTCAAAACTCTACGCTTTCTCAACGCCTGCAAAGAATTACAGATATGAGATCCTGATCCGGTATCCAATACCCAGGATGTAGAGTTTATTGATAGACAGTTTTCAATAACATACACACCTGAAGCTGAAGCTGCAACTCGCTTCAAATCCTGTGTTCTGGCTTTCCAAGCCTTGCAATCCTGTTTCCAGTGACCACTTTTGTGACAATAGAAGCATTCTTCCTTCCCCACCAGCTTCCCCGCTACTTTTGTTGCTTTACCCTTTCCCTTCGTATCCACTTTACCGACACCGCCTCTTGGTTTGGCGGGGGCTTTCTTCTTCTTGCCCTTGGCTTTCGCCCTGGACCTAGAAGAGGAAGATCCTCCTACAAACAAAGTGGATGTCTCCCTACCCTTCTGTAGGGTGCCCTCAGCAGTCTTCAACATGTTCAGAAGTTCGGCAAGTTCAACCTCCTTTCCTTGCATGTTGAAGTTAAGAATGAACTGGGCGTAAGTGGAAGGAAGGGACTGGAGAATCAAATCGGTATAGAGTTCATTCTCCAACGTGGTCCCAAGGTCCGCAAGCTCCTCTATGTAGCCGATCATCTTAAGCACGTGGTCCGCTACCGATGATCCGACGGCCAACCTTGCCGAAAAAAGCTTCTTCGACACTTCGTATCTAGCGATACGAGACTGCTCTCCATACAATTCTTTTGTATGGAGAAATATGGACTCTAGGTCCATATTCTCGTGCCTCCTCTGATGTTCGTTGTCCATCGAGGCTAGTACGAGGCATCTGGCCCTCGCGCAATCTATCTCCCATGTCTTAAGGATTTCTACATCCGCGACGCTGGAGGTGGGACCTGGGACAAGGGGAGCTTTGGTGGTAAGTATATACCCCAGCTTGTCATAAGTGATAGCCATCTTGACATTCCTGAGCCAATCTTTGTAGTTTGGCCCTGTCAATATATTTTTATCTAATAGTAACTTAAGTTCGGTCATGTTGAATGGTCGCTGCAATTAGGAGAGAGAAAAGAAACACTTTAGCATGATGCTCTTGCAAGTTTAGAGTGGTTTTTAGTTTGTCTAAACTGGATGGCTCCCACTGTTTCTCGAATCCCTTCTCAAACCATAAAGAAAAGGATTAGCCGGGATCATTCTCACCGTACAATACTTGCTTAACCGTTCAGCCAGGCCAGTGTCGGTACTTCGAGGGAGGTTTTCCAACGCTTTCGCGAAGTTCCTTAATTAAGTAACCTCTTTTCCCTGTGGGCGTAGCCCCGCTAACACATTTCTAGGCACCTACTAGGTTTATAGCATTGATCGTTAAGTGAGAGTTTTCCCGAGGAGTAGCATATACTCACAGTAGGATCGGGATCCAAATATCATCGCGTGATAAAACCGAAGGAATCCTACCAGAATCATCACACTCCAAATGGTATGCAACGCTAGCAAGTTTCAGTACTTATGAAACTCCCGATGTGGATTTTTGCCCCATGCTCTTATGACCTTGACTTTGGCCAAAATATCATAAGTCACATGTCAAGTTCTACCCGTCATTCTCCTGGTTAATTTGGACCCACCCGTACCTACCCATGACTTTGGCCAAAATGGCAGCACGACTGTCCCAAATCAACGCATCTATCTATGCTGCACATGAATACCCAAACGCTACCAATCACTATGCCTTGACTTTGGCCAAAATACATAGCTTGAATACTTTTGACCATTCATTTAGAATGACGGAGGGCTACGAATGGTTTTGGCGAAACCGTGAACGTAGTGAACTTGATATAATCGATGGAACGAGATAGCTTTTAAAAGGAGTGGTTCAAGCTCCGCGTTTAAAAGTTTAGTTTTGAAAAGAACCGAGTGGTTTTCAAAGTGTTCCAATCGACTTTTACTTGGTTTATTTCTTGCATTAGTTCTTTTAATGCATCCCATCATTTAATCCTACCATTGCAGAAAACAACCAAAATATGACGTACGCTTATGCCATTCGCATTCGCCACGGGGCCCCGTCATCACCCGTTAGGTTACTTAACTAACGACAGAGCGGGGGCTGGGCTAGCGCGGCTGTAAAATATAAGCAACGCCTAAATAGTTATTATATATAAATATATAGCAATGATAGACATTACAGATCACAGATGAATACATTGGATATACTAGGAATCCGCAATGCGTTCGAGCCTGCAAAGTAAAGCGGATTACACGGTCGCGGTGAATAGCCAATACCCCACCCAAGACCCCTACGGGTGCGGAAAACTACCCGCCAAGCACCCGAAGCGAAGCAACCTCCCTCACCACCGTGAGTAGGCCACTCGGCACTTCGAGATACCCGGTAGTTTGTGCACCCCCTCCATGGGTCTATCCTAGGAGCAAAAACAGTAAAAGAATTATACAATGACGGCTACAACCCCGACCCGGTTGTGCGGCCATACAAATAATATTATTACATCAATTTACATGTTACAAATGAATGAAAGAAAAATAACGCTCATCTCACATCCACCCCGGCTATTCACCCGCGACAATCCAATCCATTCATATCCACAAACCAATAACAATCACAGATCACAGAGATGTATAACCCCGACTAATCGACTTATAGCGATTAGCCGATGTTCAATACATACAAGCATCACATATATAACCGATATAGTTAAAGTGTAGTGAAGTTCCGAAAAAAAATACGGATTTATAGGCCCCCAAAAGTAAATTTTAGTTCTGGAAAATCTGGGCACATATAACATATCCTAAAAATCCCAAAACCAACACAGAAACACACTGCACCAAAATCGAAGCAGAGAGGGGACAAGACGGCCGCGGTTCCGCGGCAAGAGCTTCCTATTGCCGCGGATCCGCGGTCCTTTGGTCGCCTCTCTGGTTCGTCTTTGGTGGTTTTCTACACAAAATCCTGAGATAATTTTTGGTGTATAACAAATTTTATTTTGACCAGAAAAAAAATTAACAGAAACTTGGGGTTTTGCGATTTTGGTTTTTCGATTTTCCGGTTTCGAAACTTCGTTACACTTTACTACTTAGCTAGTTTATGTTTAGTTAGGCTCTAATACCACTGTAAGTCCATGTTGCCCACCCCGGTGCTTACGGGGAGGCGGAAAACATAATAAAAAATAGATTTTTATCAACTATAGGCAACATGGACGAAGCTTTAAGGATCTTTGCTAAACAAAAACAAGCTAACCCTAACTAGTAACTAGCTAAGTGATGGAAAGGTTATACCTTGAGCTCAAAGTCCTTCTCTCCTTGCTCCTTGGAATGGTAGAAAGAGGTCACCTTGCTTGTCTTCTCCCGTCAAAGAAGGATCCACCCGAAAGCCTCGACCTTTAGCTTCAACTCCAAGCTAGGAGTAACTAGAGTGCAAGAATTGCTAAGACTTGAACCCTAGAAGAGAGTAGAGAAGATCAAGTGAGGGTTTTTCTCAAGCTTTTTGTTTCTCAACACATGAGAGGGAGAGAGCTTGAGGGAGAGGATGAGCAAGAGAGAGAAATGATATGAGAGAATGAATTATTAGTGAGCCATTCTCACTAATATGTGTGAATAATTTTAATTGAATAATTAGCTTGAAAATTGTCATGGTAAATCATGACATGACCATTATCATTTCAATTTGCAAAGATCAAAGAGCATCTTCCAAAAGAAATGATGATGGTCAAAGTGTCAACAAGGTCAACAAGTCAATGAAGTCAAATGGTCAACAACAACAACCATGCACAATTATTAAGCTAATTATCAATTAACTATAATACACACAAAAGCAATAGGGTTAATGAAATGACAATAGCCATTAACCCTAAACAAGGTCCTCTCCCTCAATCTCAAGCAACTGTGCATACGCACCCGCATTCGTGATCCGAGGAACACGAATACTCTGAGAAAAACCAATCTCAAATCATATACTAGGATCCGGCTTAAACCAAAGCCTGCTAGTATAAACTGTCCGGACAGCAAACGTGCACAAGTGCACGGATGCGAACGAACCCTGTCGCAAAACCATGCGACCTCTACTCATTTTGCCTAAAGGCGAATAGCTCTCTGTGTGGGACTCTAAAGACTCGACACTACGCTGGCAGTGGGTTTAACCACAGACCGCAAGCGGCACTAGCTGTACGTAACGGTCCCCAGGTAGATGTCGATAAGAAGACTGACGAGGTGAACCCCATCTGCACTCCTACTGAGCCTGTATGTGACAGTCTCCGTACAGTCCGGTCTGTTCGTCTGATAGATCGCATGGCGGGCCTAGGGGGCGGTGAACGTCAGTCCCCTAATAGCGGTACAAGTCGTGTCGGAGTGTAGCCCAGAACACCCTGAGATAACACTGGAAACCTACCAGTATATCTCGCTTGCCCTGGCCAGGGACTACTCGTGTAATGGCTCTCCTGGACACAGCGCGATGTCAACCCCCAATACCGGGAGAGACGAATCCTGTCTAACCGTCACTGCCTCCAAGTGCTTCGGGACTGCACCCAAAAACTACCTATTTGCACGACTCCTTTGAGCCGTGGTAGGGTAGTAATCAAAGTGCAGTGGGAACACACTCGAGGCGAAGTGACAGTGTCAAGTCAGCGGACTAAGCTGTACTCATGTCACCTGGGAACTGATAACTGACGATAGGTATATTACCAACCAACAGTTCCCGACGAGTCCTGTCCAGTGTACTCGTAACCTAACGAGCACCCGCATACTATCCCAAGTACGACGTACTAACGGCTGTGGGACAGGCCGTCTCCCACACTGGGATGAGAAGCGCATACGCTAGTCTACTCCGGAGTATCGATGCCCTGTCTCGATAGTCCAACGACCAGGGACCGGTATAAGGATGTGCTTATAGATTACCCAGCTCCCACGAGTGCGAGCGCCATCACAATGCTGGTAATCAAGCAAAGATCCTAAGGGCTCTACTAATATGTATACCAGCAATATGCTAAAAGAAACACATGCACATATTAAAGCAGAGACAAACCAAGTAGCATACTACCATTTCGAGCAAGATTGTATATACAACTGTGAATATCCCAAGCTTCCATTAAGTAATATACAAACCAGTATGATACAATAATGGCCTCTAGGGCATATACACTAACAACCAGAATGTCTTATATAATGTCCAAGTCCCATGTGGAGAAACCACTGTATGACGACCAAAGTATAACCGATCGTAGTATAGGAATATCACTTCCTATTAACTGTATGTCATCCAAATACCAGGACATCACACCCTACTATCTTCCTAACAGATCCATCCTCTATTCTGATGAAGTCAAACCTATGACTGTCACATCAGAAATAGATGATCTATCTCCGCTACATCTGCTTTAGTCTATAAATTGACACAAGCCACTTGTCCACCAATGCTTCCGCTGCTCCCACTGACCGTGACAACCCTATGGCAGAGTCATATACACGTACGCTTCTAAAGCTAGTTTAGAACGACGCTATACTCATCCTCCTGCCGGGTCTCACGGTCTGGAACAACAACAATGGCAAGTCTGGGTATACAAGAACTTCCCTGTCACCGTCCTTGAGGCTACCGGAGTACCTCTCGGGTGCCTGAATGTTAGTTGTTTGTATGCCCTAAAGGCCAGTATTGTACAGATGATGTATATTATATTGGATGCTTGGACATATATAGAGATGACTTTCTTGCTCGATATGATAGTATGCTATCTGGTTGCTCTTTATCTTAACATGTTTACTAGTCTCTGTAAACTGTCTTATAAGTTACATGTTGATAAAGCCCTTAGGATGTGTACTTGACTACCTGGACTATGATGCAGATCATACTAGTGGGGACATGGTAGTCCATAAGTACATCCTTCAAGGTCCCTAGTTGTGGGTGTATCGATACGGGGCATCGATATACCAGTGTAGACTAGCATATACGCTTCTCGACCCATGAGATGGGCGATGGATGATCCCATATCCATTGGTGTTTGACATCAGAGATGGTATACGGGTGCTCAGTGGAGACTGGGTACACTGGACGGACTCGCCGAGAACTCCCAGATGGTATTATACCTCACGTCAGATGGCAGTTCTCAGGTGACACTTGTGCAGGTTAGTCTGTAGACCGAAGATCGTCATAGAGTCTTGTGTGATTCCCACTGTGCTTTGATCTCCACCTTACCACGTCCATGAGTGCGTGCAAAATGGTGGTTTTTGGGTACAGTCCCGAGTCACATGGAGGCAATGAGCGATAGGAGGGGTTTCGTCTCTCCCGGTATTGGGGGTTGATGTTGCGCAGTGCTCGATTAGCCGTAACAGGGAAGTCCCTGGCCAGGGCTGATTAGAGATTTGCTGGTAAGTGTTACCAGTAGTTTCTCGACCTGTTATGAGCCTCACATCGGCACGACTTATCGGTTATTGGGTCTGACGTTTACCACCCATAGACTTGATATGCGACATATCAGACGAACAGATCGGACTGTACGGTAAGTGTTACTGGTTGGATTCACAGGAGTGTGAGCGGGCTAGCTCGTCGATCTTCTGATCGCTCAATACCCGGGTGGCCGTTACTGTTAGTAATATGTATGCCCTAGAGGCCATTACTGTACATTGGATGTATATTGTAGTGGATGCTAGGACATATATAGGTAGGACTTTCTTGCTCGACATGATAGTACGCTATCTGGTTGCTCTTTATCTTAACATGTATACTTTCTGTCTCTCTGATTACATGTTGATAAAGCCCTTAGGATGTGTACTCGACTTCCAGGACTATGATGCAGATCATACTAGTGGGGTCTGGATAGTCTATGAGTACATCCTTCAATGTTCCTAGTCGTGGGAATATCGAGACGGGGCATCGATATTCCAGAGTAGACTAGCGCATATCTTCTCGACCCATGCGATGGGCGATGGATGATCCCATATCCATTGGTGTTTGACATCGAAGATGGTATGCGGGTGCTCAGTGGAGACTGGGTACACTGAACGGACTCGCCGAGAACTCCCAGATGGTATTATACCTCACGTCAGATGGCAGTTCTCTGGTGACACTGGTACAGCTTAGTCTGTTGACCCGAGATCGTCATAGAGTCTTGTGTGTCTCCCACTGTGCTTTGATTTCCACCCTACCACGGCTTTACTGAGTTGTGCAAACAGGTGGTTTTTGGGTACAGTCCCGATTCACATGGAGGCAATGAGCGATAGGAGGGGATTCGTCTCTCCCGGTATTGGGGGTTGATGTTGTGCTATGCTCGACTGGCCATAACAGGAAATCCCTGGCCAGGGTTGCAGTGATATACTGGTAAGAGTTATCAGTAGTTTCACAAATGTTATGGACCCTACGTCGGCATGACTTATCAAGCTACTGGGGTCTGACGTTTACCACCCCTAGGCGAGATATGCGACATATCAGACGAACAGACCGGACTGTACGGTAAGGGTTACTGGTTGGATTCGCAGAAGTGTGAGCGGGCTTGCTCGTCGATCATCTGATCGCTCAATACCCGGGTGGCCGTTACGTTTAGCAGACCGCTTGCGGCTTGTGGATGCTTGATATGATCATCATCTGCTGCCGGCGTATTGACGAGTCTTTAGAGTCCTACACAGGGGTTTCCTGGCTCAAGCGAAACGAAATAGGAGTGCATATGAGATATGTGCGGGACCGAGAATAATGCGTGTATGTGATACCGTATTTCATTCTCACGATGAATGTGTCAAATGGTTGTATGCGATATAACCTAGTTATCGAATCAAGGATTGATTCGATAAGCCGATACATTGGATACTAGCCGGTTATATGCGATATAACCGGATCATTGAATCAAGTGTTGATTTAATGATTTAATGTATAATTTTATATTTTATATATCACTTTGCATTAACTAGTATTGGTTCACTTTAAATGGATTTTCTCACTTGGTATGCACAAGTTGTATATGTGATATACTTTTGTGCACAAGATTGTATCATGTTTGATGATACATGCAAGCTAGGGTTTGTGTAAAGAATTGACCATGGTTATATGAATGGTTAGGGTTTCATTTTATTTGCTTATTTATTTATTCATTTATTCTTTATTGAAAGAAATAAAATAGTGGCTAAGTTTGGATAATCTTTGAAGCTTCATGAAGCTTTGAATGGTTGACTATTTTGTTTGTTTCCTTAACCTTAACCATTCACTTTAACCTTAGTTTGTTCTCTACATCTAACCATAGTTGACATTATGATAAGAATGATTTATTTTCTATTTTCATTTATCTTATCATAATTCTTTATCATCTTCTTCTTCATCTTCAAGTTGAAGAAAGCTTGCACCTTCAATGGCAACTAGCCAAATCAAGTGAGAAATCCAAATCTAAAGTCTACCCACTTCCTATTTCTTCATCCTCTACTACTTGCCATGTACTAGAGTGTGTTGTCTTCACAAGTTTCTTGACTTGGCGAAGGCGGAGCTCGTTCTTGTGATGCCTCGACGTAGATCATCTTCGGCATCGAACCGACGATCAAGCCCGCCCATTTCTTCGACGAAGCCGATACTTGAGTTCGGGGTTCGATTTGGACAGCGGAGGGAGATCATCATGGAGCTCAGGAATTGGTGGACCGGATCTACAAAGGTTGTAGCCCCTTTCCTTTAGATACATTTCCGTTTACTTGCATGCTTCGCCTAGATATCTAGTAAACGATCCGTATTAGGGTTTGTAGGCACCCGTAAAATTTGATTTGTGCATGTTTGATCACTTGTGAGACTCCATATGAGTGCCTAGGAACCCTACAGTGGTATCAGAGCCAGGTTAGAGCCTTAGGCGAAGCCCCGACGGAATCAGAAGTCCGATCGACCCAAAACCCGACTTGAAAATTGCTCTCTGGACTTTTCTGTAAAATGTGGATTTTTCGAAATTAAAAATATCCAGAAAAATCAGCAGGGAATCCTAAGAATTACTGTGCAACACGTGTCCATGATTCGACAAGAGTGCGGCGGAATCGCGGCAGAAGCATGGCTTCTGCGGCGGTTCCGCGGCAGTACAGTCACAATGCCCAATACTGTTTGCACAGTAACTCCTAGTTTCTGGTGTTGGTTTTCCTGGGAATATTTTAATATTTATTCCAGAGTTTTATTTTCTGGCTTGTATTGGGAACTCTGTATATTCGATCGGACTGTCTAATTTTGTCGGTGTGGCTTTCCGGGTAATTTTAGAATATGTTAAAAAGTTCGACCGGATATAAATACCCACTTTTTCCCCTGCCGGGAAATTTCCAATTGTTGGATTTTTCCGTAGTTTAACGACGTTCTAAGTAGTGCAAGTAACGGAATGGACCCTCTAGAAGACAACAAACCTTAACTCGATTATGTGACCGTCTTGAACTGCCCTTTGAACCTTCGGGTTTGGGGCAGTACGGCGTGCCACATGTGAGGCGTTGGCTTGACCCTTCTACGGCTGGACCGTTGCTACTGAGGCACGAACTGAATGCTGTTAGACTTATTTCATGTGTTGAGCTGTATCGGGAAAACTTGGGTGTTCGATTGTTCGATCGGAAAGTTTAACATTTTCTATTTATCCGGAATGTGATACAATAATTGGAATTCACAAATAGTTATGAGATAACTGAATGAATGTTATAAACATAGCACTTTAGTCTCACTTGATCGGTTGCCACGGAATTTTGATGTGATCAAAAGTCCGTCGCAATCACGTAGTGTACGCGGATACTCGCTGGGTAAACTTAATAGACAGCCTCACCCCATAGCCCCGACCAAGTGACTGTTGGAGAACCCCGTCGCCGAAAGCATCCGTCCGGGTGCTCGCGGCAGCGGTGTTCCGCCTTGGTGCACTTCGTCGACGGCGTCGGGGGTGCGGCCGTCTACTGAAGTTTGCGACGAGCATTCGATCAGAATGTCGGGAATCCTGTTGAATTGCCCGACTTGATATTGAAAAGAGTTTTCGATAATGAGACTAAAATGCGGGGTTTATAATTGTTAGGCATGTGATGTCTAAAGAATTCATTTGGTCAGGCATGCGATGTCTGAGGTGGTTGCGGATTCCAACTGTTGTAGAGTTACACTTTCTTTTCTGTGACCGTAAGTGTAATATGTGATGTCGCTGGTTTCGTTGCTATATGTCAAGGACAATTGGGATGCGCATATTTACTTACGTTGATGACATGTGATGTTATGTGTTGCTGGATATGTTATATTGGATCGTCGTATTTGAATAGCCGGGGGATTTTATGTGAGATGAGTGTTTTTCATTTGCATTCATGTAAAAACTTGTATGTAATATTCTTTTATTGGGGCACTTCCAGGTTGCGGATGTTGTCACCATTTGTATATTATTTACTTTTCTGCACTAGGATAGACCCAAGGAGGGGAGCACAAGTAACCGGGTTCTGGGGTCCAGTGGGAGACCATCTCGAGGAGTCGAGTTCGGGTCTCCTAACCCTAGAATTGGTAGGGTTGCTTGCCGCTCTCGTAGGGGTCTAGGGGTGTGGGATTGGCTATTCATCACGACCGTGGAATCCGTGTTTTATACTGGCTCGTATTGAAAACACGGACGTCCTAGTATATCCAATATTTCATATGTTTCTTCTGCTGTGATTTATCTCAGATCATGTGATGTTCTGTGACAGATATTATATATAGTATATATGATATATTATATAGACGTTGCTTATGTTTTACATCCGCGCTAGCCCTGCCTCGCTCTGGCGTTAGTTACCTAACCTAACGGTGCAGACGGGACATCGAGGCGAATGCGGATGGCATAAGCGTACGTTATATTTATCTGTGATGGTTAGGTGGACTTAAATGATGGGATATTCATTAATGAGATTAATGAAAGAAAATAAACCTAATTGATGTTGTGGAATCGAATTTCAAAATAAAACAGGTAGCTACAGTTCTTGCTTTGCATCGCGGTGTTCATTATAGAACATCCTGCACCTTATTCGATGAGGAAAGGACCGAGATCCCTTCACCGGGAGTGACTCTTTTAGCAATAACTGGCAGATGCTACACACTCGGTTTGTCCTTTGATTGCTTCTATAGTTTCTCCTTTGCACAGTGATATATATGATATATCCCACACCTCATTCGACGAGGAAAGGGCCGACGATCCCTTCACCGGGAGTGACCCCTTTAGCAAAACTAGAAAAGCCTCGAAAACATTCCATTTAAAACCATTTGATTCCGCAACGAGATCAAGTTCAAAGCGTTAAAGGTTTTCACAAAAACCAGCCGCAACCCTCCGTCAATTTAGGAAGTAGAGTACTTAGTATTCGTGCTGTGTTTGTTGACCATAGTCAAGGCACAGTGTACGGTAGCTAAGTGATGTCTTCCTACACCGCATATGATGCGATTAGTTAGGACAGTCGCGTGACTTTGTTGACCTTAGTTAAGGGTCATGTGGGTGGGTCTAATTAATCACGAAATGACGGATAGAACTTGACTAGTACTTATGATTTGTTGACCATAGTTAAGGTCATAGGTGCTAGGGGTAAAAACCTTTATCGGGAGTTTCAAGTGTTGAAACTTGCAATGAGATTGCATACCTTCTATGTGATAGTTGGATCCCGATACCCACTGCGAGTAATTGTTACTCCTGGGAGAGTTTTGCACTTTACAATTAGCCGATCAAGTAGGTGTCTAGAAAGGTGTCAACGGGGTTACGCCTCTGGGAAAACGAGGTTTACTGTAATTAGGTCCGTGCGAAAGCACGGGGAACCTCCCTCAAAGTACCGACACTGGCCTGGCTGAAAGATTGACGAACTTGTAGAGTGTAATTAATCCCGGCTAGTCTTTCCTTTTAGGGTTTGAAGGAAGATTTGATAAAAATAGTGGGAGACATCCTGATTAGATAAAATACATAGCCAATCTAATCTTGCAAGAGCGCACGTAGAGTGTTTTCTTCTCTCTCTCTCCTGGTAGCGACCATATCACGCCTTAATCAAGATAATAATACGGAATTTTGACCGAACCCGCTTGTTATACTGAGCTGGGGAACGTTGGTCCCGCTCCAACTTATAATTGTTATAAGACAGAGCAGGAAATTGGGGAATACCAGAATTCCTTTGCCGCCCAAACGAAGAAAGTGCATATAATTCATCTCCTTCGGGTGTGTTCATTACAAAGAACTGTTTCTCAGTATCCTCTGCATCCTGGGTATATGATACCGGATCAGAATCCCAGATATGTAATCTGTTACATAGGGCTACAAAAGGGTAGAAAAACTGAGAACGGGTGATAAGTTTCATGAGACAGAAAACGGAGCAAGTGTTGCAGCCAAGTCTGTTGGTCACTGTCACCCTGTATTACGAATACATTGATTCTGAACAAATGCTATTAGATACCGAACCTGATATACAAAATCATATCAGTCTCTTTATTAGTAAAGAAAGGATATAATTTTGTATTGATGGATAATGTTTTGAACACTTCCTATATCAAAAGTTGATCGGTTCAGGCACGTTATCTAAAAGCATTGACGTTCTAAATCAAACTACAGTTCCTTGTATATTGAACACACACAAGAGGAAGAGTTCAGAAATGAACGAATTCTTCTTGAGGTATTGTAGACTTGGTCATATCAATGCGACCCGACTAGCTGAAGTTACATTTAGATGCATATTTAAATCAGTTTGAATTTACATCTTGTGAAACTTGTCAGTCATGTCACAAAGATATAATGACACCAGCTCTGTTTACTGGAAACAGAGGAAGAGTTGGTAAACTCTTGGGACTGATACATGATGATGTATGTAAGGTCTCCTGTCTACACATGCCAGGACTGGTTCTTTATACTTCATTATATTCTCTGATAATCTCTCAAGATTCAGTCATATATTCCAGTTGAAATATAAGTCCGAACCTTTTGAGGTATTCACAGAATATAAGTAGGAAGTAGAGAACCAAAATACGGGTATAAGTATTATGTCCTATGATGAGATCAGGGAGGAGAATACTTGTGCATAGAATTCCTGGACTATTCTAAAGGAGAATGAGATTCTCTCTCAGTGTTACTCCTCTGAATACACCATAGCACAACGGTGTATCAGGGTGGAGCAATTGCACAATATTAGATATGGTGTGCTCTATGATGAGTATTACTGAGTTACCTATTTCCTTTTGGGGTTATGCACTTGAGAAGCTGCATACCTATTGAATTAGGTTTGAATCAAATCACTGCCTACCACTCCATATGAGATATGGTATGGGAAGAACCCATCTCTTAAGCGAGTTAAGATTTGGGGTTGTCCGGCCTATGTTTAAAGCAAAATCCGGACAAGATCGAGGCAGGATCAGTTCTGTAGAACTGGAAAGGTTCCAGCTATACAAAACTGCAGTTGATGATTTGACAGAACGATAAGATTCTATAGTTCCTGACGAACCTCAGCCTCTCCGCCGATCTAGTAGGGTTCCTCATCCGCCTGAGAGATACCTCGGTTTCTCGATGACAGTGGGAGCAAGGATTGCATCATGAGATGATGACCCAACTATTTTCGAGCAGGCCATCGAGAGTAGGGACTCTGTAAGAATGGCTGGATGCTTAGTGATCTGAGATGGAATCCTTATACACCAACAAAGTATGGACTTTGGTTGCTATATCTGAAGGGTTAAATCCCCATCAGGAGCAAGTATATCTTGAGAAGATTACTTGGTGTAGATGGACAAGTGGAGACTTTCATAGCTAGACTTGTTAAAGGTTTTCGTCATCGACCAGGCACGAATAATGATGAAACCTTTTCCAGGGACTATGCTTAAGTCTATCCAGATCCTACTTGCCACGGCTACATACCATAACTACGATATCTGGTGGTTGGGTGCCCTGACAACTTTTCTAAATGATGATTTAGAAGAGAACGTCTATAAGAACACAGCCAGAGGGCCTCGTAGACAGTGGGAGCAGCGGAAACGTGTGCAAGATGCTTTATAGGATAAAGCAGGCATCGCGGAGTTGGAACATCTGTTTTGATGGATTAGTCAAGGAAGTTGACATCATCAAAATGGTAGAAGAACCTTGTATAAACAAAAAGGCAGTAGGGAGTATGGTGACGATCCTCGTAGAGTACGTGGATGACATACTCTTGTTAGGGAAGGAGTTTCCTATGCTACGCTCGATCAATCTCCGCTTATCACAATGATTCTACATATAGGATCAAAGTGGTACCTACTAAATCCTAAGCTTTGGATCTATGAGATAGATCTAATTGGATGTTAGGATACTCACTAGTTGTAGTGAGATGGTATCAATCGATCCTGGGGAGAATCACTGGAAGGGTTCCAGGGTGATAAAGACGACTGAATGTCAGTCACAGGCATTGTCTTTACCCTCAGTAAAGGGACGGTATGTTGGAAGAGTTCCAAGCTAGATACCGTGGCAAACTAGACGATAAAGGCTGGTAACATCGCTATTAAAGATACTGCTAAAGAGGCAGTTTGGGTGTATATTGGTTCATAAGATGAACTAGGTTCCTGCCATTGTATGACAATGGAAGTGTGGCTTCGGCCCTGGAACCCTGGTCCCATCAGTGACCCAGACAAATTCTGAGGCAGCATCACCTGATCATGGAGATAGTTGATCTCTAGGGTGATCGAGGTTAGGAGAGAAGACTCAGAGGACAACACGGCGGATCCACTCACGAAGGCCTTTTCCCAGAGAGAGACTCATATGGGATGGTTGAGTATTAGATACTGCGACCACTACTACAGATGGCCCTAGTGCAAGTGGGAGATTGTTAGTAATATGTATGCCCTAGAGGCCATTACTGTACATTGGATGTATATTGTAGTGGATGCTGGGACATATATAGGTAGGACTTTCTTGCTCGACATGATAGTACGCTATCTGGTTGCTCTTTATCTTAACATGTATACTTTCTGTCTCTCTGATTACATGTTGATAAAGCCCTTAGGATGTGTACTCGACTTCCAGGACTATGATGCAGATCATACTAGTGGGGCCTGGATAGTCTATGAGTACATCCTTCAATGTTCCTAGTCGTGGGAATATCGAGACGGGGCATCGATATTCCAGAGTAGACTAGCGCATATCTTCTCGACCCATGCGATGGGCGATGGATGATCCCATATCCATTGGTGTTTGACATCGAAGATGGTATGCGTGTGCTCAGTGGAGACTGGGTACACTGAACGGACTCGCCGAGAACTCCAAGATGGTATTATACCTCACGTCAGATGGCAGTTCTCTGGTGACACTGGTACAGCTTAGTCTGTTGACCCGAGATCGTCATAGAGTCTTGTGTGTCTCCCACTGTGCTTTGATTTCCACCCTACCACGGCTCTACTGAGTTGTGCAAACAGGTGGTTTTTGGGTACAGTCCCGATTCACATGGAGGCAATGCGCGATAGGAGGGGATTCTTCTCTCCCGGTATTGGGGGTTGATGTTTTGCTATGCTCGACTGGCCATAACAGGAAATCCCTGGCCAGGGTTGCAGTGATATACTGGTAAGAGTTATCAGTAGTTTCACAAATATTATGGACCCTACGTCGGCATGACTTATCAAGCTACTCGGGTCTGACGTTTAACACCCCTAGGCGAGATATGCGACATATCAGACGAACAGACCGGACTGTACGGTAAGTGTTACTGGTTGGATTCGCAGGAGTGTGAGCGGGCTTGCTCGTCGATCTTCTGATCGCTCAATACCCGGGTGGCCGTTACGTTTAGCAGACCGCTTGCGGCTTGTGGATGCTTGATATGATCATCATCTGCTGCCGGCGTATTGACGAGTCTTTAGAGTCCTACACAGGGGTTTCCTGGCTCAAGCGAAACGAAATAGGAGTGCATATGAGATATGTGCGGGACCGAGAATAATGCGTGTATGTGATACCGTATTTCATTCTCGCGATGAATGTGTCAAATGGTTGTATGCGATATAACCTAGTTATCGAATCAAGGATTGATTCGATAAGCCGATACATTGGATACTAGCCGGTTATATGCGATATAACCGGATCATTGAATCAAGTGTTGATTTAATAATTTAATGTATAATTTTATATTTGATATATCACTTTGCATTAACTAGTATTGGTTCACTTTAAATGGATTTTCTCACTTGGTATGCACAAGTTGTATATGTGATATACTTTTGTGCACAAGATTGTATCATGTTTGATGATACATGCAAGCTAGGGTTTGTGTAAAGAATTGACCATGGTTATATGAATGGTTAGGGTTTCATTTTATTTGCTTATTTATTTATTCATTTATTCTTTATTGAAAGAAATAAAATAGTGGCTAAGTTTGGATAATCTTTGAAGCTTCATGAAGCTTTGAATGGTTGACTATTTTGTTTGTTTCCTTAACCTTAACCATTCACTTTAACCTTAGTTTGTTCTCTACATCTAACCATAGTTGACATTATGATAAGAATGATTTATTTTCTATTTTCATTTATCTTATCATAATTCTTTATCATCTTCTTCTTCATCTTCAAGTTGAAGAAAGCTTGCACCTTCAATGGCAACTAGCCAAATCAAGTGAGAAATCCAAATCTAAAGTCTACCCACTTCCTATTTCTTCATCCTCTACTACTTGCCATGTACTAGAGTGTGTTGTCTTCACAAGTTTCTTGACTTGGCGAAGGCGGAGCTCGTTCTTGTGATGCCTCGACGTAGATCATCTTCGGCATCGAACCGACGATCAAGCCCGCCCATTTCTTCGACGAAGCCGATACTTGAGTTCGGGGTTCGATTTGGACAGCGGAGGGAGATCATCGTGGAGCTCAGGAATTGGTGGACCGGATCTACAAAGGTTGTAGCCCCTTTCCTTTAGATACATTTCCGTTTACTTGCATGCTTCGCCTAGATATCTAGTAAACGATCCGTATTAGGGTTTGTAGGCACCCGTAAAATTTGATTTGTGCATGTTTGATCACTTGTGAGACTCCATATGAGTGCCTAGGAACCCTACAGTTACGATAGCAGACCGCTTGCGGCTTGTGGGTGCTTGATATGATCATCATCTGCTACCGGCGTATTGACGAGTCTTTAGAGTCCTACACAGCGGTTTCCTGGCTCAAGCGAAACGAAATAGGAGCGCATATGAGATATGTGCGGGACCGAGAATAATGCGAGTATGTGATACCGTATTTCATTCTCGCGATGAATGTTTCGATTGGTTGTATGCGATATAACCTAGTTATCGAATCGTTGATTCGATAAATCGATACATTGTATACTAGTCGGTTATGTGCGACATGACCGGATCATTGAATCAAGTGTTGATTTAATGATTTAATGTATAATTATATATTTGATATATTACTTTGCATTAACTAGTATTGGTTCACTTTAAATGGATTTTCTCACTTGATGTTCACAAGTTGTATATGTGATATACTTTTGTGCACTTGATTGTATCATGTTTGATGATGCATGAAAATTGGCTTTGTGTAAAGACTTATACCATGGTTATCATAATGGTTAGGGTTTTGATTTATTCACTTATTTATTTATCCATTCTTTTTGAAAAATAGATAAAAGGAAAACAAAATGGTTTCTTTTTATCATGAAGCTTGTTGAAGCTTCATGAAGCTTTGACTAAAGTGACCATTTTGTCTTCATGCTTAACCCTAACCATTCCCACTAACCATGGTCTATTCTCTACACCTAACCAAGGTTAGAAGATGATAAGTATTCATTTTATTATTCTTTTTGAATATAACTCATCATAATCTATCTTCTTCTTCTTCTTGATCTTCAAGAAAAAGCTTACTAGCTTTAATGGCACTTTGAGCAAAAGAGTGAGAAATCCAATTCTAAAGTGAACCCACCTCCTATTTCTTCATCCTCTACCTCTTGCCAAGTAGTTTTGGGTGTTTTCTTCACAATTTTCACAACTTGGTGAAGTTGGAGCTTGATCTTGTGTAACCTCGACGTAGATCATCTTCGGCATCGTAGTCGACGACTAGTCCGCTCATTTCTCCGATGAAGCCGATGCTAGAGTCTGAGATCCGACTTGGACAGCAAGAGGACGTCTACGTGGAGTTAAGGAAGTGGAGAACCGGATCTACAAAGGTTGTAGCTTCTCACTTATAGTTAAGATGTTAACTAGTTTCACTTTTCGCCTAAAATTCTAGTTAACGATCCATATTAGAGTTTCTCGGCACTTGTAAAATTTGAAATTGGCATGGTTGATGCCTTGTGAGACCTCATTAGAGTGCCTAGGAACCCTACAGTGGTATCAGAGCCTAGCTAGAGCCTTAGGCGATGCGTTGACGACGTTTGAAGTCCGATCGAACCGAAACCCTAATTTACAAATTGCTCTCTGGACTTTTTCCTAAAACTGGGATTTTTCCATATTAAAAATGCTTTAAAAACTCAGTAGGGAATTATAAGAATTACGGTGCAAATTTTGACCAATGATACCTCAAACCTGCGGCGGAACCGCGGCAGAAGCCTAGCTTCTACGGCGGTTCCGCGGTACTATGATGACGTCAGCCCTCCACTTTTGCACAGTAATTCCTCTTTCACAGTGCTAAGTTTTATGGGAATTTTTATTATTTATTCAAGAGTTGAATTTTCTGGGGTTGTATTGGGGATTCAATGATTCGATCGGATTATCAGATTTTGTCTATGTGGATTCCGGATAATTTTCGAATATGTTAAAAAGTTCGACCGGATATAAATACCCAACTTTTCCCCTGCCGCAAAATTTCCAAGTGTTGGATTTTTCTGAGGTTTAAAGACGTTCTAAGTAGTGCAAGTAACGCGATGGTCCCTCTAGAAGACAACAAACCTTAACTCGATTATGTGACCGTCTTGAACTGCCCTTTGAACCTTCGGGTTTGGGGCAGTACGGCGTGCCACATGTGAGGCGTTGGCTTGACCCTTCTACGGCTGGTCCGTTGGTACTGAGGCATGAAGTGAATATCTTTGAACTTATTTCATGTGTTGAACGGTTTCGGGAAAACTTGGGTGTTCGAATGTTCGATCGGAAAGTTTAATATTTTCTATTTATCCGGAATGGGATACAATAATTGGAATTCACACACAGTTATGAGATAACTGAATGAATGTTATAAATCTAGCGCTTTAGTCTCACTTCATATTGAAAAGAGTTTTCGATAATGAGACTAAAATGCGGGGTTTATAATTGTTAGGCATGTGATGTCTAAGTATTTCATTTGATTAGGCATGCGATGTCTAAAGAGGTTGCAGATTCCAATTGTTGTAGTTTTACACTTTCTTTTCTGTGACCGTAAGTGTAATATGTGATATCCCCGGTTTCGTTGCTATATGTCAACGACAATTGGGATGCGCATATTTACTTACGTTGATGACATGTGATGTTATGTGTTGCTGGATATGTTATATTGGATCGTCGTGTTTGAATAGCCGGGGTTTTTTATGTGAGATGAGTGTTTTTCATTTTCATTCTTGTAAAAACTTGTATGTAATATTTGTTTATTGGGGCACTTCCAGGTTGCGGAAGTTGTCACCTTTTGTATATTATTTACTTTTCCGCATTAGGATAGACCCAAGAAGGGGAGCACAAGTAACCGGGTTCTAGGGTCCAGTGGGAGACCATCTCGAGGAGTCGAGTCCGGGTCTCCTAACCCTAGAATCGGTAGGGTTGCTTGCCGCTCTCGTAAGGGTCTAGGGGTATGGGATTGGCTATTCATCACGACCGTGGAATCCGTGTTTTATACTGGCTCGTATTGAAAACACGGACGTCCTAGTATATCCAATGTTTCATATGTTTCTTCTGCTGCGATATCTGTGATGTGATCATGTGATATGTTCTGATGGATACTGTATATAGTATATATGATATATTATATAGACGTTACTTATGTTTTACACCCGTGCTAGCCCTGCCCTGCTCTGTCGTTAGTTACCTAACCTAACGGTGCACGAGGGGACATCGAGGCGAATGCGGATGGCATAAGTGTACGTCGTATTTATCTGTGATGCTTAGGTGACTTAAATGATGGGACTTCATTAATGTGATTAATGAAAGAAAAGAAACCTAAAAAGATGTTGTAGAATCAAATTTTAAACAAAAAGGGTAGCTACAGTTTTGCTTTGCATAGCGGTATATATGATATACCCTGCACCTTATTCGATGAGGAAAGGACCGAGATCCCTTCACCGGGAGTGACTCCTTTAGCAACAACTGACAGACGCTACACACTCGGTTTGCTTTTGATTGCTTTTTGAGTTTTGCTTTGCACAGCGATATATATGATATATCCCGCACCTCATTCGACGAGGAAAGGGCCGACGATCCCTTCACCGGGAGTGACCCCTTTAGCAAAACTAGAAAAGCCTCGAAATCACTCCATTTCAAAACTTCACTTGATTCTACAACGATATCAAGTTCATTACGCAATAGGTTTTCAGAAAAACCTGTCGGAGCCCTCCGTCATTTCAGATAAGTACTAGTTAGTATTCGTGCTACGTTTGTTGACTATGTTAAGGCGTAGTGTGCGGTAGCTAATTAGTGCTTATCTGCATAAGCATATGATGCGATTGGATTAGGGTAGTCGTGCGACTTTGTTGACTATGTTAAGGGTCGTGCGGGTGGGTTTAATTCAATCGGGAAATGACGGGTTGAACTTGACTAGCACTTATGATTTGTTGACTATGTTAAGGTCATATAGCTGCTAGGGGCAAAATATTATCAGGAATTTCAAGTGTTGAAATTTGTAATGAGATTGCATACCTTCTATGAGATAGTTGGATCCCGATACCCACTGCGAGTAAGAGTTACTCCTGGGAGAGTTTTACACATTATAATTAGCCGATCAAGTTGGTGTCTAGAAAGGTGTCAACGGGGTTACGCCTCTGGGAAAACGAGGTTTACTTTAATTAGGTCCGTGCGAAAGCACGGGGAACCTCCCTCAAAGTACCGACACTGGCCTGGCTGAAAGATTGGCGAAGTTGTAGAGTGTAATTAATCCCGGCTAGTCTTTCCTTTTAAGGTTTGAAGGAAGATTTGATAAAAACCAGTGGGAGCCATCCTGATTAGATAAGATAATAACCAATCTGATCTTGCAAGAGCATACGCTAAAGTGTTTTCTTCTCTCTCTCTCCAGGTAGCGACCATTTCATGCCCTAATCAAGATAATAATTTGGATGTATTGACTGAACCCGCATGTTATACTGTGCTGGGGAACGTTGGTTCCATTCTTTCTTATAAGAGTTATAGGACTGAACAGGATATAGGAGAATACCAGGATTCCCATGCCACCCGAATGAAGAAAGTACATGTTGATGCATTTTCTTCGGGTGTGTTCGTTACAGAGAACTGTTTCTCCATTTGCTCTACGTCCTGGGTATTAGATACCGGGTCAGGATCCCATATATGTAATCAGTTACATGGGCTTAGAAAAGGTAGAGAACTTGGAGAAGGTGATAAAGACATTAGAGTTGGAAATGGTGCAATTGTTGCAGCTAAGACTGTCGGGGAATATCACCTTGTATTACCAACTGGTAATACATTGGTTCTGAACGAATGCTATTACATGCCGAACCTGATATGCAACATTATATCGGTTTCTTTGTTGAGTAAAGAGGGATATAATTTTGTATTACAGGACAATGTTATGAACATTTTCCGTAACCAAAAGTTGGTTGGATCAGGCATGTTGTGCAATGGCATTTATGTTCTAAATCAATCAACAGTTCTGAGCATAACAAACATACACAAGAGGAAGAGTTCTGAAATGAACGAATCCTTCTTGTGGCATTGTAGACTGGGTCACATCAATGCGACACGACTAGCTAAGTTGCATAAGGATGGGTATTTAAATCCGTTTGAATTTTCATCTTATGACACTTGCCAGTCATGTCTCAAAAGCAAGATGACCAAAACTCCGTTTACGGGACACGGAGAGAGAGTTACCGAACTCTTGGGACTAATACATAGTGATGTATGTGGTCTCATGTCTACACATACCAGGGATGGTTCTTCATACTTCATTACATTCACTGACGATCTCTCTAGATTCAGATATGTGTTCCTGATGAAACACAAATCAGAAGCTTTTGAGAAATTTAGAGAATATAAACAAGAAGTCGAGAACCAAACCGGAAAAAGTATTAAAATCCTACGATCTGATCGAGGAGGTGAATACTTAAGCAATGAATTTCTGGACTTCCTAAAAGAGAATGGGATTCTCTCTCAGCTGACTCCTCCATATACACCACAGCACAACGGTGTATCAGAACGGAGGAACCGCACCCTATTAGATATGGTGCGCTCTATGATGAGCACAGCTGAGTTACCTATTTCCTTCTGGGGATATGCGCTGGAGACAGCAACATACCTATTGAATCAAGTTCCATCTAAATCTGTACCTACCACACCATATGAGATATGGAGTGGGAAGAGACCATATTTTAAACGAGTTAAGATATGGGGTTGTCCGGCCTATGTCAAAAGGCAAAATCCAGACAAACTCGAGGCACGATCAGTTCTTTGCAAGTTTGTGGGATATCCTAAGAATTCACAAGGATATTTTTTCTACCATGCTGAAGAACAAAAGGCGTTTGTTTCTCAATATGCCACCTTTTTAGAAAAGGAATTCCTTGAAAAAGAAATTAGTGGCAAAGTGGTAGAGCTGGAAGAAGTTCAAGATACACAAACCGTGACTGAAGATTTAGTGGAACCAGAAGATTCAGTAGCTCCCAATGAACCTCAGTCTCTCCGCCGATCTAGTAGGGTTCCTCGCCAACCTGAGAGATACTACGGTTTTCTCATGGATGGTGGGAGCGAGGATTGCATCATGGAGGATGATGACCCAACTAGCTTCGAGCAGGCCATCACGCGTAGGGACTCAGTGAAATGGCTGGATGCTATGCGGTCCGAGATGGAAACCATGTACACCAACAAAGTATGGACTTTGGAAGTTGCTCCTGAAGGGGTAAAACCCATTGGGAGAAAATGGATCTTCAAGAAAAAACTTGGTGTAGATGGGAAAGTGGAGACTTTCAAAGCTAGACTAGTTGCAAAGGGTTTTCGTCAATGACCAGGTGGGGACTATGACGAAACCTTTTCTCCAGTGGCTATGCTTAAATCCATCCGGATCATGCTTGCCATCGCTGCATATCATGACTACGAAATCTGGCAAATGGTTGTTAAGACCGCCTTTCTAAATGGTGATTTAGAAGAGTGCGTGTACATGACTCAGCCAGAGGGCTTCGTAGACAGTGGGAGCAGCGGGAAGGTGTGCAAGCTGCTTAAATCCATTTATGGATTAAAGCAAGCATCGCGGAGTTGGAACATCTGCTTTGACGTCGTTATCAAAGAGTTTGATTTTGTCAAAAACCCAGATGAAACTTGTATCTACAAGAAGGTGGCAGAGAGTAAGGTTGTCTTCCTCGTATTGTACGTAGACGACATACTCTTGATAGGAAATGACATTCCTATGCTGCAATCGGTCAAGCTCTTCTTATCATATAGATTCTCAACGAAAGATCTTGGTGATGCCTCCTGCATATTGGGAATTAGAATCTATAGGGATAGATCCAAACGGATATTGGGATTGTCCCAATCCAGGTACATTGACACCATACTAAAGAGGTTTAGTATGGAAGAATCCAAGCCTGGGAACTTGCCCACGATCTCTGGAGTCACTCTCTCCAAAGAGATGTCTCCAAAGACTGATTTGGAGAGAGCTCGCATGCAAGGGATACCCTATGCTTCGGCTGTGGGCTCTATCATGTATGCGATGCTATGTACCAGACCCGATGTAGCATACTCACTAAGTGTAGTGAGCAGGTATCAAGCTGATCCTGGAGAGAGTCACTGGACAGCTGTGAAGAGCATTCTCAAGTACTTGCGAAGGACTAAAGAGATGCTCTTGGTGTATGGTAACGGAGAACTCCAAGTGGAGTCCTTTACCGATTCGAGCTTCCAGAGTGATAAGGACGACTCTAAGTCGCAGTCGGGATTTGTCTTTACCCTTTACGGAGGGGCGGTTAGCTGGAAGAGTTCCAAGCAGGAAACCGTGGCAGACTCGACAATGGAGGCTGAATACATCGCTGCCAATGATGCTGCCAAAGAGGCTGTCTGGATCAAGAAGTTCATTACTGAACTTGGAGTGGTTCCATCCATTGAGCATCCAATACCTTTATATTGCGATAACAATGGAGCTGTGGCTTTGGCCAAGGAACCCAGGTCCCATCAGCGATCCAGGCATATTCTGAGGCGGTATCACCTGATCCGGGAGATAGTTGATCGCCGGGAGATCGAGGTCAGGAGGGTTGACACGAAGAACAACACGGCGGATCCACTCACGAAGGACATTCCCCAGATACAGTTTGAGAGACTCTTCGGGATGCTCGGTATGCGATACTACAGCAGCTAGCCCTAGTGCAAGTGGGAGATTGTTAGTTGTATGTATGCCCTAGAGGCCAGTATTGTACAGATGATGTATATTATATTGGATGCTTGGACATATATAGAGATGACTTTCTTGCTCGATATGATAGTATGCTATCTGGTTGCTCTTTATCTTAACATGTTTACTATTCTCTGTAAACTGTCTTATAAGTTACATGTTGATAAAGCCCTTAGGATGTGTACTTGACTACCTGGACTATGATGCAGATCATACTAGTGGGGACATGGTAGTCCATAAGTACATCCTTCAAGGTCCCTAGTCGTGGGTGTATCGAGATGGGGCATCGATATACCAGTGTAGACTAGCATATATGCTTCTCGACCCATGAGATGGGCGATGGATGATCCCATATCCATTGGTGTTTGACATCAGAGATGGTATACGGGTGCTCAGTGGAGACTGGGTATACTGGACGGACTCCCCGAGAACTCCCAGATGGTATTATACCTCACGTCAGATGGCAGTTCTCAGGTGACACTTGTGCAGGTTAGTCTGTAGACCCGAGATCGTCATAGAGTCTTGTGTGATTCCCACTGTGCTTTGATCTCCACCTTACCACGTCCATGAGGGCGTGCAAAACGGTGGTTTTTGGGTACAGTCCCGAGTCATATGGAGGCAATGAGCGATAGGAGGGGTTTCGTCTCTCCCGGTATTGGGGGTTGATGTTGCGCAGTGCTCGATTAGCCGTAACAGGGAATTCCCTGGCCAGGGCTGATCAGAGATTTGCTGGTAAGTGTTACCAGTAGTTTCTCGACCCGTTATGAGCCTCACATCGGCACGACTTATCGGTTATTGGGGTCTGACGTTTACCACCCCTAGACTTGATATGCGACATATCAGACGAACAGACCGGACTGTACGGTAAGTGTTACTGGTTGGATTCACAGGAGTGTGAGTGGGCTAGCTTGTCGATCTTCTGATCGCTCAATACCCGGGTGGCCGTTACGTTTAGCAGACCGCTTGCGGCTTGTGGGTTCTTGATATGATCATCATCTGCTACCGGCGTATTGACGAGTCTTTAGAGTCCTACACAGAGGTTTCCTGGCTCAAGCGAAACGAAATAGGAGCGCATATGAGATATGTGCGGGACCGAGAATAATGCGAGTATGTGATACCGTATTTCATTCTCGCGATGAATGTTTCGATTGGTTGTATGCGATATAACCTAGTTATCGAATCGTTGATTCGATAAATCGATACATTGTATACTGGTCGGTTATGTGCGACATGACCGGATCATTGAATCAAGTGTTGATTTAATGATTTAATGTATAATTATATATTTGATATATTACTTTGCATTAACTAGTATTGGTTCACTTTAAACGGATTTTCTCACTTGATGTTCACAAGTTGTATATGTGATATACTTTTGTGCACTTGATTGTATCATGTTTGATGATGCATGAAAATTGGCTTTGTGTAAAGACTTATACCATGGTTATCATAATGGTTAGGGTTTTGATTTATTCACTTATTTATTTATCCATTCTTTTTGAAAAATAGATAAAAGGAAAACAAAATGGTTTCTTTTTATCATGAAGCTTGTTGAAACTTCATGAAGCTTTGACTAAAGTGACCATTTTGTCTTCATGCTTAACCCTAACCATTCCCACTAACCATGGTCTATTCTCTACACCTAACAAAGGTTAGAAGATGATAAGTATTCATTTTATTATTCTTTTTGAATATAACTCATCATAATCTATCTTCTTCTTCTTCTTGATCTTCAAGAAAAAGCTTACTAGCTTTAATGGCACTTTGAGCAAAAGAGTGAGAAATCCAATTCTAAAGTGAACCCACCTCCTATTTCTTCATCCTCTACCTCTTGCCAAGTAGTTTTGGGTGTTTTCTTCACAATTTTCACAACTTGGTGAAGTTGGAGCTTGATCTTGTGTAACCTCGACGTAGATCATCTTCGGCATCGTAGCCGACGACTAGTCCGCTCATTTCTCCGATAAAGCCGATGCTAGAGTCCGAGATCCGACTTGGACAGTGAGAGGACGTCTACGTGGAGCTAAGGAAGTGGAGACCCAGATCTACAAAGGTTGTAGCTTCTCACTTTTAGTTAAGATGTTAACTAGATTCACTTTTCGCCTAAAATTCTAGTTAACGATCCGTATTAGAGTTTCTCGGCACTTGTAAAATTTGAAATTGGCATGGTTGATGCCTTGTGAGACCTCATTAGAGTGCCTAGGAACCCTACACTAAAGTTACCCACCTTATCTGCGTAGTGGCTAATGGAATGTCAAACCAAATTGAATGTTTAGGTTCTTATCAAATCTTCAGTAATCGTTTGTGGTTCTGGAATCACTTCCAGTTCTACCATACTCCCACTACTGTATTCTGAAAAAATCCATTTTTATTAAAACTGTGGCGAGTCAAGAACAATATCACTATTGATCTTCCAGATGGTAGAAAGTCAACCTTCGTCATAGCCTGGGTCAACCCACAAACAGCCATTACAGAAACGTGCCTTGAGTTATCCAGAGTCTGGTTTTAAGCATAATCTGGACAACCCCCCGTATCTTAACATCGTTAAGATATGAACTGTTCTATATCCAATATAGAAACAGAGGCACTGATTTAATTGAACCAGATTCAAATCATGCAGCTGTCTCCAGCGCATGTCAACTAAATGGAAGAAGGCCGATCAACGTTACTCAACTTAGGAATGCTTCCAATTATGAGTAAGCTGAAAGAGAAGCAAATTCTCTTAATCATTACTATCAACTGAATACCACACACAAGTATCTACATCTTCGATCATCTTGAAGAATCCTGATACTTGCAATACCTGGTTCTCTTCTTTATCCATATACCTATAACTTCTCACAATTCGGACCTTGTGTTTCTACGAAACACTTGTCTAAAAACTAGAGAAGTCATAAGTAAACCGAATATTGTAAGAGGACCAACTCCTCTGTCCTAATGGACACTGGACAACATACAATACTCTGTATAAGTCCCTTGAGTCTAATAACTCATTCCCTGTGTGTCGTAGGTTGAAAACTGTACTTATGGTTATGAAGAATTACACCGCTGTTTAATGCTCCTTACCTAACCATCCACTGATATAGGTAAATGTCATAGACATAATTTCAAAAAGATACATCTCACTCAATAAAAATAGACGTACAGATATTTCAATTTGAAATTGGTGCATAACAGCGGATATTCAAAACCAAATATTTGTCGTCCGGCAAACAACCCAGGTGACTTCCTCAAATATCACCGATTACAACGAATCCCGATATAATGAGGATGATCACCGAATTCCCAATAACTTACTCCCACTCATCATCTGTAAAACCATACAGATGTGAGAATCAAACCTGGTAAATACATACCCTGGAGCAAAACCTGGTAAATACATACCCTGGAGCAAGTGTCTAATTAGGAAATCAGTTTTCTTTTAACAGTACATAGTGAAACTGAAACATTGAAATGTTTCGACGGGGTATCTGGGTATTCTTAGTAATGCCTCTTCCATTATCCAGATTCACGACTGTAACCGTATATTTCTATACCAACTCTCCACATCCCTTCATATGTCTTTAGTCATTACCTTCTGCACACCCCTTTAGGCCAATTGGTTTTCTTCTTTCCCTACCGTTCGGCACCAGCCTATGGTTTGGAAGAAGACTATCCAATAAGCATAATGGGTGTACTTTCCTAATCCTAAAAGCACTCGCAATGCGAGAGAAGGTGAAGATAAAAGACAACCGAATAAACATTATTATTTTTTCTCCTGAACCAGAATCCATCCCCGAACTGGAACAAGTTCCTTTCGAGTTTGTATATAACCATACGATGGAGTATCCAATAAACTGTGGATTTTCGTAGTGATACGGAGTG
Organism: Agapanthus africanus; assembly: GCA_030015575.1. Classification (NCBI taxonomy): domain Eukaryota; kingdom Viridiplantae; phylum Streptophyta; class Magnoliopsida; order Asparagales; family Amaryllidaceae; genus Agapanthus; species Agapanthus africanus. The sequence goes on along the minus strand of CM057337.1, from coordinate 406,261,284 downwards.
TCCTGGAGAAATACAAAGGTGAAGTGGGAGTGGTAATGAAATACCTGGTTTGGTCGTGAATATCAGTCGCAATTTACTTTGCCCTCCTTCTAATCCCTTTCTTTGTCTTTACATAATACCTTCTGTACACCGTTTAGGCTAATTGGTTTTCTTCATTCCCCACCGTTCGGCACCAGCCTAAGGTTTGGAAGAAGACTATCCATTTTGCGTAATAGGTGTACTATCTCCTAAACCAAGGAGTACTCGCAACTTGAGAGAAGATAAAAGGAAAAGGCAACTGAATAGTCCTATTCGTTTTCTCCAGAACCGGAAACCATCCTCGAATAAATCCCTTCGAGTTCGTATATAACCATACGATGGTTTTGTCCAATGGAAGTGGACGTTCGTAGTAATACGGGGTGTCCTGGAGAAAAGGGTAAAAGTAGGAGTGGCAATGAGGTTTGCAACTCTGACAATCCAAAAGCCAGTGTTTAAGAAGGTTCAGTTAATTTTGGTCACTGAGCCATAGTCTAGGGTCGGGTCGATGGTCGCTGCCAAAGAGAGAGAGAAAAGAAACACTCAGCGTGCACTCTAACCTAGATCATAATGGTTACCAATTTATCTAATCTGGAAACCTCCCACTGTACCGTCAAATTCTCCTCCAAACCTGAAAGAAGAATTAGTCGGGATCACCCGAGGAGTAAACCAACTCATCAGTGGGAATCGGGATCCAACTATCATCGCATGATAACGCGACGTAATCCGCTCGCGTTATCACACTCCAGAAGGTATGCGCATATCTGGCAAGTTTCAGTTTCTTTAGAAACTCCCGATGTGGATTTTTGCCCCATGCTCTTATAACCTTGACTAAGGCCAACAAATCATAAGTCACATGTCAAGTTCTACCCGTCATTGTCCACGTTAATTTGAACCCACCCGTACAAGCCTTTGACTTGGGCCAACAAGGCTATACGACTGTCCCAAACCAACGCATCTATATATGCAGCATATGAATACCCAACAGCTACCAAACACTGTGCCTTGACTATGGCCAACAAACACAGCTTGAATACTATTGACTATCCATATGAAACGACGGAGGGCTACGAATGGTTTCTGGCGAAAACCTTTAACGTAATGAACTTGATATCGTTGAAGGAACGGATAGCTTTATAAAAATATAGTGACGAAAACCTTTGCTAAAGAGGTCACTCCCGGTGAAGGGATCTCGGCTTTTTCCCCGTAGAATGAGGTGCAGGATATTCCAAGTGAATACCACGATGCAAAGCAAAAGTAATCGGCTATAGTGAAGTTATTGCCTTGACGCAAACTTTTGTCCAAGGGGTCACTCCCGGTGAAGGGATCTCGGCCCTTGCCTCGTCGACTGAGGAGCAGGATATTCCAACTGAATACCACGATGCAAAACAAAAGTGAACGTCCTTGCAATAACAACTTTTTGAAAAGTGTTCCAACAACATCAGATTAGGTTTGTTGTTAACTTGCATTGATCCGAATCAATGCAGTCCCATCAATTGATCACACCAATAAAGAACGAAAATAATGACGTACGTATATGCCATCCGCATTCGCCACTGGGTCTCGTCATTACCCGTTAGGTTAGCTAACTAACGACAGAGCGGGGACTGGACTAGCGCGGATGCAAAACATATACAACATCTACTAATATATATATAATATATAATTTTCGCTCAAGGCGTGATAAAATACAACATCACAGAAATGTACAGCATCATAGAACAATACAGATATCTGGGATCCCCGGGTTTCACAGAGCCGCTACTAAAACCCGACGTTCCCCTGGTCGTGTGGTGCAATGAAATCCTAGACCCCTACGGGCGCGGCAAGTTACCCGCCAAAACCTGAAGCGAGGCAGCCCCCTTCAGCACCGTGAATGGACCATCCAGCACTTCACGGAATCCGGTAACTTAGGCACCCCTCCTAGGTCAACCTGTACCCCCTACGAGTGCGGTGAATAGCCCGCCAATTCTAGAGTGAAACCCCCTCCGTCTCAATGCCATGAGATGCGGGCTCGTTGCCCTCTAGAACCCGGCTATCCGTGCACCCCTCCGCGGGGTAATCCTAGTACAGAAAGTAAAATATACATACAACGGGTACATCGACCGCAACCTGGTCGTGCCCCAAAAGAATAATATACAAACAGGCAGTGACGGCAGTCCACATGTCGGACGCTCGCCCCGCAATATCAAATGTACATAATACAACAAAAAACTGTACTAGCATTGCATCTAGGCTATCCCCCACAACCAATCCGCAACATCACAGCACAATCACAGAACATCAACGTGAATGTCACGTTCGCAAATCCGTCTAACCGGGCTATAGCAGTTAGACAGGATTTACCGATCAAGTGACATTCACGGTCGCAGATATAATGTAAATACTGTGAAATAATGTGTTTAAAATTTTTCGATCGATCAAATTTACCAAGTGGGCCCCAAAGCACTACTGTAGCACATAAAGAAATTCTGGGCCCAAAAAGAATGTTCCAAAAACCCTATTTTCAAGTCAGCAGGCCTCTGCAAAAAATAGGTGCACTGAACAGTTAAAACAGCGGCGGAACCGCGGCCCAAGCATGGGTTTGGCCGCGGTTCCGCGGTGGGATAATGAGATCGCGCAACCAAATTTTTATAGGAAGCTTATACTTCCCTGCACATCATTCTGCAACTTACTGAAAAAACTTTCGAGCCAGAAAAAAATCGACAGAAAACTGATGCAAAGAAAACGCGGGTTTTTGGAATTTTGTTCGATCGAAAGTGTAAACACATTAGACAAAGCTAGACTAGGTTAATGGCGAGGCTTTGATACCACTGTAAGTGCACGGCGGCGCCCCGGCCGTCGATCCGACGCCAGAATGCGGAAGCGGTGATTTATAATAACTTTTCAAACCGGCACCACCGCGCACTATAAAACCCGGATCGTGCCATTACACTAGTCCTAGCTATCTAGAGAGGGGGTAGAGAGATATACCGAGTGATTCGTGTCCTCCAGTCTTCTCGTCGTCGTCCCGATCTCCCCACGGAATCTCCGGTCTCCACCTTGTCGCCGGAAGGGCACCACGTCGCCGGCTTCTTTTAAGGGCTCCCACCTCTATACCGAGGCAACTCGGGCACGAAGTTGGCGAATCGACGTGCCCAAGATTTGCTGTAGAATGGTGTGGAACTCTATGTCTCATTGGGGTTGTGGAAGTTGCCATATAAGTGGAGGAAATGATATGAGCTTTTTGGAGATGAAATTGGGATTTTTGCAAGCATGAAGAGAGTGAAAAATCCCACACCAAAATGAATCAACCCCACCCTCTAGTGCTTGGCCGGCCATATCTTGGTGAGGGGTTCAAAAAAGAGTGAGAGAGAGAGCAACCATAATCCAAGAGGGAATGAGATGTGATCAAGAGAAGAAATCATCACAAGGAAAGTACAACACTCAACCAACCAATCATCACTCCAAAAGGTCAAGCCATCATAAACCATCATGAACTAAGAAGTCAATGTGATGGTGGAACTATCATGATACAATAATATGCAAATACCACCCTCCATAAATGCTTGTTTGCATATATGCAAATAAGCCCTCCTCCACCAATCTTCGGCCAATGATAGATACAAAGAAATATGGCCGAAACGGAAAACAAACTGGCAACTCCAAAAAACTGATCCCGTAATAAATTACAGGAAAACCCCGCTACTGTATATACATACCCGCATTTGTATGCCGACCGAATACAAATGCACTGAGACAAAATCTACACTGTATAATACTAGGATCCGGCTTAAACCAAAGCCTGCTAGTATTAACCGTCCGATCCTGATCCGTGCAATACCGCACGTATCTGATCGAACCCTGCCATATCTCCATACGGCCTCTACAGCGTTTCGTCCGAAAACTTAAGCAACTGAATGTGGGGGACTCTAAAGACTCGTCAATACTATGGCTGTGGATTTAACCACTAGCACGTCAGAGGTATAAGCCATACATGACGGGCTACCAGCTATTGACCAAAAGGGACGTCGATGAGCGAACTCATCCTGACACCCTACTGAGCCTGTCAGTGACAATATCCGTACAGTCCGGTCCGTTCGTCTATGAGCATCGCATGGCGGGCCTACGGGGTTGGTAAAAGTAAGACCCCCAAAAGCGGTACAAGTCGTGTCGGAGTGTAGCCCAGAACACCCTGAGATACTACTGGAATACCTACCAGTAAATCTCCTGCCTCGGCCGATGGCTTCGTGTAATGGCCCTCCTAGACACAGCGCGACCTCACCCCTAATACCGGGAGAGACGAACCCCTGAAGATCCGCTCACTGCCTCCATGTGGCTCGGGACTGTACCCAACTAAAACCTGTTTGCACGTCTCCTTTGAGCATGGTAGGGTAGTAATCAAAGTACAATGGGAACTCACATGAGACAAATGACGATCCTTAGGTCGATGAACTAACCTGTACACATGTCACCAGGGAACAGCCATCTGACGTCAGGTGTAAGACCAACTAGCATGTTCCCGGCGAGTCATGTCCGGTGTACTCATAACCTAATGAGCACCTGTATACATCTTAGGTGAACCAACTGACACCAGTGGCTTGTGAGACCGGCCACCGCCCCTCGTCGGGGTCTCGACTGTATACACTAGTCTACTCTGGAGTATCGATGCCCTATCTCGAAACTCCCACGACTAGGGACCTTTTAAGGATGTGCTTATAGACTACCAGCTCCCACGTATATGATCGCCCTCATACTGCTGGCAGTCAAGCATGAATCCTAGGGGCTCTATCAACGTGTAATAGCGACCTGTCTTGTCACCTAAAGCAGTACACGATTATAAAGATAAACCAGATAGCATGCTATCATCTTGAGTAAGACTGTCTCACCGGGATAGGTCCTCCCTCAATCATTGCAATCACGTGCCTGTGATCCAATAATTGACTCTGAGGGCACTATCTCCAACAATCTCCCACTTGCACTCAAGGCTAATTATTGCGATGTCGCATACTCACAGCCCGTGTGATACCGAACACCCAACTCCTCTACTAGTCAGTTTCACAAAGCCTGTTTGCGAAACTATTGCGTTCGAGGAATAGCCTCAGTGAGTGGATCCGCTTTGATGTTTTTTTCTATGTCTCTCTAAATCTCAAGTTCGCGGAGAAACCCATCTCCCGAAATGAGCAATACCTGTCTTAGAATGTGTCTGGATGTCTGATGGGACCTAGTTCATAAATGAACTCCTAATCCAAACTTCTTAGACTGTATCTTCAACTGAACTTAATCAGTATCCTGCGCCATGCCTCCCTCAGTATCCTCCTGGACCACCTGTCCATAATACTGCCCCTCGTCAGAGGGAAAACTATAACTCTGACAACCTCCCTGTCGTCCAAGTCACCTTGGAAGCCTGGAATGATAACTGTCTCCCGAATGAGGCTGTCGTTATCATATCCCTAGAACATCCACTTATGTTCAAAAACTGCTTCCGACTGTTTCTCCAGGATTGGATCAATATCAACTTATTGCATCTACTGCGAAAAAAACAACATCTGGTGTGGTACTTGACATCTCATGATTGACTCAATTGCCTAAGCAAGTGATCTACCAATCATATACATCCCTCTCCCCTTTAGTCTGTAAGACACCTTTAGAGAGGGGGACTCCATCACCTGCAGGTACACTACCGTGCCAGGAGTCGTCCATTCTAAATACTCTTAGAATGCTGTGTTAGTGTATATGCCCTAGAGGCCATTACTGTATCATACTAGTTTGTATATTACTTAATGGATGCTTGGGATATTCACCTTGTATATACAATCTTGCTCAAAATAGTAGTATGCTACTTGGTTTGTTTCTACTTCAATGTGTACTTGTGTTTATTTCAGTATATCACTTATACGCATTAGTGGAGCCCTTAGGATCTTTGCTTGATTACCAGCGTTGTGATGGCAGTCACACTAGTGGGGGCTGGGTAATCTATAAGCACATCCTTATTCAGGTCCCTGGTCGCAGGACTATCGAGACAGGGCATCGATACTCCGGAGTAGACCAGCGCATGCGCTTCTCATCCCAGTGTGGGAGACGGTCTGTCCCACAGCCGTCAGTACGTCGTACTTGAGATAGTATGCGGGTGCTCGTTAGGTTACGGGTACACTGGACAGGACTCGTCGGGAACTGACTAGTTGGTATTATACCTATCGTCAGTTATCAGTTCCCAGGTGACATGAGTACAGCTTAGTCCGCTGACTTGACACTGTCACTTCGCCTCGGGTGTGTTCCCACTGTACTTTGATCACTACCCTACCACGGCTCAAAGGAGTCGTACAAACAGGTGGTGGTTGGGTGCAGTCCCGAAGCACTTGGAGGCAGTGACGGTTAGACAGGATTCGTCTCTCCCGGTATTGGGGGTTGACATCGCGCTGTGTCTAGGAGAGCCATTACACGAGTAGTCCCTGGCCAGGGCAAACGAGATATACTGGTAGGTTTCCAGTGTTATCTCAGGGTGTATTGGGCTTCACTCCGGCACGACTTGTATCGCTATTGGGGGACTGACGTTTACCGCCCCCTAGGCCCGCCATGCGATGTATCAGACGAACAGACCGGACTGTATGGAGAATGTCACACTCAGGCTCAGTAGGAGTTCAGATGGGTTTCGCCTCGTCGGTCTTCTTGTCGGCATTACCTGGGGACCGTTACGCACAGCTAGTGCCGCTTGCGGTCTGTGGTTAAACCCACTGCCAGCGTAGTGTCGAGTCTTTAGAGTCCCACACAGAAAGCTTTTCGCCTTTAGGCAAAAGAGTAGAGGTCGCATGGTATTGCGACAGGTCGCATGGTTTTGCGACAGGGTTCGGTCACATCCGTGCACGTGTGCACGTACAGTGTCCGGACAAGTTTACACTAGCGGGCTTTGGTTTAAGCCAGATCCTAGTGTACCTTATGGGATTGGATTTATCCAGTTTGCATTCGTGTTCCTCGGAACGCGGATGCGGGTGTGTATGCACAGTTGACAGGGAGGCAGAGGCAGTGGATTCTCATTAGGGTTGTTGACAGTTGACCGTTGACTTTTGACTTTTTGCTCAACCCTAATGAGAATATGATATGTGATTAACTATTATATTAATTAAGTATTATGGTGATATGGTTGTTGACTTGTTGACTTTTGTTGACTTGTTGACTTTGGTGACTTGTTGACTTTTGTTGACTTGTTGACCGGTTGACTAGGCTTGACTAGTTGACCATCATGATAACCATGGTTATCATTTCATGCCAAAGACTTTTTTCTTGCTTGCTTTTTGAGTAAAATGAGTGCATGATATGATAACCTTATGGTTGCTTCTAACCATCACCAAAAGACTTTTTTGATATGATGAGTTATGATCACTTTGGATTATGAGAGGGTGAGAGAGAAAAGAGAGCCTCATTCTTTCTTGCTCATTCTCTCTCTTGTTCTTGAGCTCTCCCCTTGCTCTCACCCTCAACCTCTTGCTCCCTCTCTTGATCTATGGTTCTCTTGTCTCATGAGTTGAGAATCAAGAACCATAGATAAAATCCCATTCTATTTCCTCTCTACTCATTCTAGTTCACTAGGTTTAGCAAACCAAGTGAACTAGTTTCTTCAAAGACCGAAGAAGGAGCTAAAGGTTGGAGCTTTCAAGTGGATCTATCTTCGGCGTACGGAGACGACGAGAAGGAGCCATCGGACCACCACCGGAGCTCGAAGACGAAGGAGTTCAAGACAAGCTAGGTATAACCATCTCTATCCGAGTAGCTAAATATCTTTAGCTTAGTATGCTAGTTTTAGTTTAGGCAACGATCCCGACCATAGTTTAGTCCATGTTGCCTCTTGCGATAAAAATTCGTTTTTTATACCGTTTCCGCCTCCCCGTAAGAACCGGGGGTCGCAATATGGACTTACAGTGGTATCAGAGCCTAACTAAACTTAAACTAGCTTGGTAGTGAAGTGTAACGAAGTTCGGAACCGGAAAAATCCAAAAATCAAACTTTACAAAATCTGAGTTTCTGTTGAAATTTTTCCTGGTCAAATTGAAAAACTTTATACTCCTAAATTCGGCTCAGGGTTTTGTGTGAACACCCAAGAAAAACGATACAGTGATTCGCCTAAAGTGCCGCGCTTCCGCCGCGTGATCCTTCTTGGACGCCGCGGAACCGCCGCGACTTGGTTTCTTCTCTGCATCGTTTTTCGTGCAGTGTGTTTGTGTGTTGGTTTTGGGATTTTTAAAATATATTATATGTGCCCAGATTTTCCAGAAAAGAAATTTCCTTTTGGGGTCCTATAATTCCGTATTTTTTCCGAACTTCACTGCACTTTGACTATGATGGTTATATCTGTGATGCTTGCATGTATTGAACGTCGGCTAATCGCTATAAGTCGATTAGTCGGGGTTATACATGATCTGTAATGTGCTGGAATGTGTATATGAATGTGTTGGACTGTCGCGGGTGAATAGCCGGGGTGGATGTGAGATGAGCTTTTGTTTTTCTTTCATTCATTGTAAATGTAAATTGATGTAATAATTATTATTTGTTTGGCCGCACAACCGGGTCGGGGTTGTAGCCGTCATTGTATAATTCTTTTTACTGTTTTTGCTCCTAGGATAGACCCATGGAGGGGTGCACAAACTACCGAGTACTTGGCGGGTAGTTTGCCGCACCCGTAGGGGTCTTGGGTGGGGTATTTGGCTATTCACCGCGACCGTGTTATCCGCTTTTCGTTTCAGGCTCGAAAGGATTGCGGATTGCTAGTATATCCAATGCATTCATCTGTGATCTGTAATGTCTATCATTGCTTACTATTTAGGCGTTGCTTATGTTTTACAGACGCGCTAGCCCAGCCCCCGCTCTGTCGTTAGTTAAGTAACCTAACGGGTAATGACGGGGCCCAGTGGCGAATGCGAATGGCATAAGCGTACGTCATATTTTGGTTGTTTTCTGCAATGGTAGGGTTAAATGATGGGACGCATTAAAAGTACTAATGCAAGAATATCACGCATTAAAAGAACTAATGCAAGATAATAAACCAAGTTAAAGTCGTTGGAACACTTTCGAAAAACCACTCGGTTCTTTTCAAAATAACTTTTAAATGCGGAGCTTGAACCACTCCTTCTAAAAGCTATCTCGTTCCATCGATTAAATCAAGTTCACTACGTTCACGGTTTCGCCAAAACCATCCGTAGCCCTCCGTCGTTTCACATGAATAGTCAATAGTATTCAAGCTGTGTTTGTTGGCCAAAGTCAAGGCACAGTGATTGGTAGCTATTGGGTATTCATGTGCAGCATAGATAGATGCGTTGGTTTGGAACAGTCGTACTGCCTTGTTGGCCAAAGTCAAGGGTAGGTGCGGGTGGATTCAAATTAACCTGGAGAACGACGGGCAGAACTTGACATGTGACTTATGATTTGTTGGCCAAAGTCAAGGTCATAAGAGCATGGGGCAAAAATCCACATCGGGAGTTTCATAAGTACTGAAACTTGCTAGATTTGCATACCATTTGGAGTGTGATGATTCTGGTAGGATTCCTTCAGTTTCGTCACGCGATGATATTTGGATCCCGATCCTACTGTGAGTATATGCTACTCCTCGGGAAATTTCTCACTTAACGATCAATGCTATAAACCTAGTAGGTGCCTAGAAAGGTGTTAGCAGGGCTACGCCCCCAGGGAAAAGAGGTTCTCTAATTAAGGAACTTCGCGAAAGCGTTGGAAAACCTCCCTCGAAGTACCGACACCGGCCTGGCTGAACGGTTAAGCAAGTATTGTACGGTGGGATTGATCCCGGCTAATTCTTCCTTTATGGTTTGAGGAGGGATTCGAGAAACAGTGGGAGCCATCCTGTTTAGACAAACTAAAAACCACTCTAAACTTGCAAGAGCATCATGCTGAGTGTTTCTTCTTCTCTCTCCTAATTGCAGCGACCAATCAACATGACTGGACTTAAGTTACTCCTAGATAAAAACAAACTGACAGGGCCAAACTACAAAGATTGGCTCAGGAATGTCACGATAGCAATCACTTATGACAAGCTGGGGTATCTTCTTACCACCAAAGCTCCCCCTGTCCCTGGTCCAACTTCCAGCGTCGCGGATAAGGAAATCCGTAAGACTTGGGAGATTGATAGCGCGAAGGCCAAATGCCTCCTGCTTGCCTCGATGGACAACGAACATCAGAGGAGGCATGAGAATATGGACATGGAGTCCATATTGCTCCATACAAAAGAACTGTATGGAGAGCAATCACGTATCGCAAGATACGAAGCGTCGAAAAAGTTGTTTTCGACAAGAATGGCCGTCGGATCATCAGTAGCCGAGCATGTGCTAAAGATGATCGGCTTCATTGAGGAGCTCGCTGACCTAGGGATCACATTGGAGAGTGAGCTATATACGGATATAGTTCTCCAGTCCCTTCCTTCCACTTACGCCCAGTTTATACTGAACTTCAACCTACAAGAAAAAGAGGTTGAACTATCAGAGCTCCTCAACATGCTGAGGAGCGCAGAGGGCACCCTACAGAAAGGTAGGGAAACATCCACTTTGTTTGTAGGAGGATCATCTTCTTCTAGGTCCAAGGCGAAAGCCAAGGGAAAGAAGAAGAAGGCCCCCGCCAAACCAAGGGGCGGTGTTGGTAAAGTGGATACGAAGGGAAAAGGCAAAGCAACAAAGATAGCGGGGAAGCTTGTGGATAAGGAAGAATGCTTCTATTGTCATAAGAAAGGACACTGGAAGAATGATTGCAGGGCCTGGAAGGCCAGAACACAGGAATTGAAGCAGGTTGCAGCTTCAGCTTCAGGTGTGTATGTTATTGAAAATTGTCTTTCAATAAACTCTACTTCCTGGGTATTGGATACCGGATCAGGATCTCATATCTGTAATTCTTTGCAGGCGTTGAGAAACCGTAGGGTTTTGAAGGCAGGTGACATGACCCTCAAAGTTGCGAACGGAGCTAGCATGGATGCTAAAGCCGTGGGGGACTATCACCTGGGAATGTCAGATGGACATGTTTTGGTTTTGCGTAATTTTTTTTTGTACCCAACGCAACTTGTAATATCATTTCTGTATCTTTAGTTTCTAAAGAAGGTTATGAATTTGCGTTTGTAAGTAATGTTGTAAACATTCACCTTAATCAAGTTTTGATTGGGTCAGGTACATTGAGTAATGGTATATACGTGTTAAACCAACCACAAATTTTCAACGTCCAGAATACACACAAAAGAAAGTCTCCGGAAATAAATCAGACTTTCTTATGGCATTGTAGATTGGGTCACATCAATGAGAGAAGGTTGACTAAGTTACATACAGAAGGATATTTGAATGCGTTCGAATATCAATCGTATGCCACTTGTCAATCTTGTCTCAAAGGAAAGATGACAAAGACTCCGTTTACTGGACATGGAGTAAGAGCGAGCGAGCTCTTGGGACTCGTACACAATGACGTGTGCGGTCCAATGTCTACACATGCCCGAAGCGGACATTCTTACTTCATTACTTTTACGGATGACTTCTCAAGGTACGGTTATGTCTTCTTGATGAAACATAAGTCCGAGGCCTTTGGAAAATTCCAGGAGTATAAGAATGAAGTAGAGAAACAGACCGGCAAAAGTATTAAGATTCTAAGATCGGATCGAGGTGGAGAATACTTAAGTGCCGAGTTCCTGGACTATTTAAAAGAGAACGGAATTCTCTCTCAGCTTACTCCTCCATACACCCCGCAACATAACGGTGTATCGGAGAGACGGAACCGCACCCTATTGGATATGGTGCGGTCCATGATGGGTAATGCTGAGTTACCGCGATCATTCTGGGGGTATGCGCTAGAATCAGCAGCGTACCTTTTGAACCGAGTTCCGACTAAGACTGTGCCTTCCACACCATATGAAATGTGGTGTGGGAAGAGACCCTATCTTAAGCACATTAAGACATGGGGATGTCCGGCTTTTGTCAAAAAGCAGCATGCGGACAAGCTCGAGGCACGCTCAGTACAGTGCAAGTTTGTGGGGTATCCAAAGAACTCAAAAGGATATTTCTTCTACTGTGAAGAGGAACAAAAAGTTCTTGTTTCTCGTCATGCCTACTTCTTGGAAACTGAGTTTTTGGAAAACCAGATAAGTGGGAGCACAGTAGAACTGGAAGAAATTCCAGAACCACGGACTGTTACTGAAAGTTTAGTGGAACCAGAAGGTTCGGAAGAACAGGACATTCCTACGCCGCTCCGCAGAAGTAGTAGGCAGTCTCATCCGCCTGAGAGATACTACGGTTTTCTCATAGACGGGGATAGAGAGGATTGCATCATAGATTATGATGAGCCTACTAGCTTCCAGCAGGCCGTTCAGAGCGTTGACTCAGTGAAATGGCTGGATGCAATGCGGACCGAAATGGAGTCCATGTACACCAACAAGGTATGGACGTTGGACATTGCTCCAGACGGGGTAAAACCCGTAGGATGCAAGTGGATCTTCAAAAGGAAGATTGGTGTAGATGGACAGGTTGAGACCTATAAAGCTAGGCTGGTAGCAAAGGGTTTTCGTCAAAGACCTGGCTTGGACTACGACGAAACCTTTTCTCCAGTAGCCATGCTGAAATCCATTCGGATCCTTCTTGCCATTGCTGCCTTCCACGATTATGAGATCTGGCAAATGGACGTAAAGACAGCTTTTCTAAATGGAAATTTAGAGGAGTGTGTCTATATGGACCAGCCAGAGGGTTTCATTCAGAGTGGGAGCAGCGGAAAGGTGTGCAAGTTACTTAAGTCCATCTATGGACTAAAGCAGGCATCGCGGAGTTGGAACATCTGCTTTGATGAGACGGTCAAAGAATTTGGCTTTATCAAAAATCCAGATGAACCATGCATCTATAGTAGATTTGTAGCGAGAACTGTAGTATTCCTCGTTTTATACGTGGATGACATTCTCTTAATAGGAAATGATATTCCTATGCTACAATCTGTCAAGGGGTTCTTGTCACAAAGGTTCTCCATGAAAGACCTGGGTGATGCCTCATACATCCTGGGGATCCGGATCCATCGTGATAGATCCAAGAGGATATTGGGACTTTCTCAGCCCAGGTACATCGACACCGTACTGAAAAGATTAAGTATGGAAGATTCCAAGCGTGGTAACCTACCGGCTTGTCACGGGATCACCCTCTCTAAAGAGATGTCTCCCAAGACTGATTTAGAGAGGGATCGCATGTCTATTATACCCTACGCTTCTGCGGTAGGCTCTATAATGTATGCGATGTTGTGTACCAGACCGGATGTAGCTTATGCACTGAGTGTGGTAAGCCGGTATCAGTCAAACCCTGGGGAGAAACACTGGATAGCGGTAAAGAACATTCTCAAGTACCTGAGAAGGACTAAGGAGATGTTCTTGGTGTATGGCGGAAAAGACCTCCAGATCGAGGCCTTTGCTGACTCCAGCTTCCAGAGTGACAAGGATGATTCCAAGTCCATGTCGGGTTTTGTCTTTACCCACAATGGAGGGGCGGTGTGTTGGAAGAGTTCCAAACAAGAAACCGTTGCAGACTCGACGATGGAAGCGGAATACATCGCTGCATCTGATGCCGCAAAAGAAGCTGTCTGGATGAGGAAGTTCTTGAAAGAACTTCAGGTGGTTCCGTCCATTGTTGATCCAATACCTCTGTATTGCGACAACAACGGGGCTATAGCATTAGCGAAGGAACCCAGGTCCCATCAGAGATCCAGGCACATCTTGAGGCGGTATCACCTGATCAGGGAGATCGTGGATCGCAAGGAGATCGAGGTTCGGAGAGTCGCTTCAGAAGATAACACTGCAGATCCATTCACCAAGGCCTTGCCCCAGACTCAGTTCGAGCGGCTGATCGAGATGATAGGTCTTCGATACGCCAGTACATGGCCTTAGTGCAAGTGGGAGATTGTTAGTGTATATGCCCTAGAGGCCATTACTGTATCATACTAGTTTGTATATTACTTAATGGATGCTTGGGATATTCACCTTGTATATACAATCTTGCTCAAAATAGTAGTATGCTACTTGGTTTGTTTCTACTTCAATGTGTACTTGTGTTTATTTCAGTATATCACTTATACGCATTAGTGGAGCCCTTAGGATCTTTGCTTGATTACCAGCGTTGTGATGGCAGTCACACTAGTGGGGGCTGGGTAATCTATAAGCACATCCTTATTCAGGTCCCTGGTCGCAGGACTATCGAGACAGGGCATCGATACTCCGGAGTAGACCAGCGCATGCGCTTCTCATCCCAGTGTGGGAGACGGTCTGTCCCACAGCCGTCAGTACGTCGTACTTGAGATAGTATGCGGGTGCTCGTTAGGTTACGGGTACACTGGACAGGACTCGTCGGGAACTGACTAGTTGGTATTATACCTATCGTCAGTTATCAGTTCCCAGGTGACATGAGTACAGCTTAGTCCGCTGACTTGACACTGTCACTTCGCCTCGGGTGTGTTCCCACTGTACTTTGATCACTACCCTACCACGGCTCAAAGGAGTCGTACAAACAGGTGGTGGTTGGGTGCAGTCCCGAAGCACTTGGAGGCAGTGACGGTTAGACAGGATTCGTCTCTCCCGGTATTGGGGGTTGACATCGCGCTGTGTCTAGGAGAGCCATTACACGAGTAGTCCCTGGCCAGGGCAAACGAGATATACTGGTAGGTTTCCAGTGTTATCTCAGGGTGTATTGGGCTTCACTCCGGCACGACTTGTACCGCTATTGGGGGACTGACGTTTACCGCCCCCTAGGCCCGCCATGCGATGTATCAGACGAACAGACCGGACTGTATGGAGAATGTCACACTCAGGCTCAGTAGGAGTTCAGATGGGTTTCGCCTCGTCGGTCTTCTTGTCGGCATTACCTGGGGACCGTTACGCACAGCTAGTGCCGCTTGCGGTCTGTGGTTAAACCCACTGCCAGCGTAGTGTCGAGTCTTTAGAGTCCCACACAGAAAGCTTTTCGCCTTTAGGCAAAAGAGTAGAGGTCGCATGGTATTGCGACAGGTCGCATGGTTTTGCGACAGGGTTCGGTCACATCCGTGCACGTGTGCACGTACAGTGTCCGGACAAGTTTACACTAGCGGGCTTTGGTTTAAGCCAGATCCTAGTGTACCTTATGGGATTGGATTTATCCAGTTTGCATTCGTGTTCCTCGGAACGCGGATGCGGGTGTGTATGCACAGTTGACAGGGAGGCAGAGGCAGTGGATTCTCATTAGGGTTGTTGACAGTTGACCGTTGACTTTTGACTTTTTGCTCAACCCTAATGAGAATATGATATGTGATTAACTATTATATTAATTAAGTATTATGGTGATATGGTTGTTGACTTGTTGACTTTTGTTGACTTGTTGACTTTGGTGACTTGTTGACTTTTGTTGACTTGTTGACCGGTTGACTAGGCTTGACTAGTTGACCATCATGATAACCATGGTTATCATTTCATGCCAAAGACTTTTTTCTTGCTTGCTTTTTGAGTAAAATGAGTGCATGATATGATAACCTTATGGTTGCTTCTAACCATCACCAAAAGACTTTTTTGATATGATGAGTTATGATCACTTTGGATTATGAGAGGGTGAGAGAGAAAAGAGAGCCTCATTCTTTCTTGCTCATTCTCTCTCTTGTTCTTGAGCTCTCCCCTTGCTCTCACCCTCAACCTCTTGCTCCCTCTCTTGATCTATGGTTCTCTTGTCTCATGAGTTGAGAATCAAGAACCATAGATAAAATCCTATTCTATTTCCTCTCTACTCATTCTAGTTCACTAGGTTTAGCAAACCAAGTGAACTAGTTTCTTCAAAGACCGAAGAAGGAGCTAAAGGTTAGAGCTTTCAAGTGGATCTATCTTCGGCGTACAGAGACGACGAGAAGGAGCCATCGGACCACCACCGGAGCTCGAAGACGAAGGAGTTCAAGACAAGCTAGGTATAACCATCTCTATCCGAGTAGCTAAATATCTTTAGCTTAGTATGCTAGTTTTAGTTTAGGCAACGATCCCGACCATAGTTTAGTCCATGTTGCCTCTTGCGATAAAAATTCGTTTTTTATACCGTTTCCGCCTCCCCGTAAGAACCGGGGGTCGCAATATGGACTTACATGCTGTCTATGTACCCTTAATTGGGAAACCACCCAAATCTAGATCTAAAACCATAGATCCAGTAACCAGAATGTCTTATATAATGTCCAAGTCCCATGTGGAGAAACCACTGTGTGACGACCAAAGTATAACCGATCGTAGTATAGGAATATCACTTCCTACTCTGTGTATGTCATCCAAATACCAGGACATCACACCCTACTACCTTCCTAACAGATCCATCCTCTATTCTGATGAAGTCAAACCTATGACTGTCACATCAGAAATAGATGATCTATCTCCGCTACATCTGATTTAGTCTATAAATAGACACAAGCCACTTGTCCACCAATGCTTCCGTTGCTCCCACTGACCATGACAACCCTCTGGCATGTGTAGTAAGAATAACCGCTTCGCACATGTGTAGACATTGGACCGCACACGTCGCTGTGTACGAATCCCAAGAGCTCACTCGCTCTTACTCCGTGTCCAGTGAACGGAGTTTTTGTCATCTTTCCTTTGAGACATGATTGACAAGTTGCATATGATTGATATTCGAACGGATCCAAATATCCTTCAGTATGTAACTTCGTCAATCTTCTCTCATTGATGTGACCCAGTCTACAATGCCATAAGAAAGCCTGATTGATATCTAGAGACTTTCTTTTGTGTGTATTCTGGACATTGAAAATCTGGGGTTGGTTTAATACGTATATACCATTGCTTAATGTACCTGACCCAATCAGAACTTGATTAAGGTGAATGTTCACAACATTACTTACAAACGCAAATTCATAACCTTCTTTAGATATTAAAGATACTGAAATGATATTACAAGTTGCATTGGATACAAAAAAGCAATTACGTAAAACCAAAACATGTCCATCTGACATCCCCAGGTGATAGTCCCCCACGGCCTCAGCATCCATGCTAGCTCCGTTTGCAACTTTGAGGGTCATGTCACCTGCCTTCAAAAACCTACGCTTTCTCAACCCCTGCAAAGAATTACAGATATGAGATCCTGATCCGGTATCCAATACCCAGGAAGTAGAGTTTATTGATAGACAGTTTTCAATAGCATACACACCTAAAGCTGAAGCCGCAACTTGCTTCAGATCGTGTGTTCTGGCCTTCCAAGCCCTGCAATCTTTCTTCCAGTGTCCACTCTTGTGATAGTAAAAGCACTCTTCTTTCCCCACAAGCTTTCCCGCTACATTTGTTGCTTTTGCCTTTCCCTTCGTATCCACTTTACTAACACCGCCCCTTGGTTTGGCGGGGGCTTTCTTCTTCTTTCCCTTGGCTTTCGCCCTGGACTTAGAAGAGGAAGATCCTCCTACAAACAAAGTGGATGTTTCCCTACCTTTCTGTAGGGTGCCCTCTGCAATCCTCAGCATGTTGAGGAGCTCTGAAAGTTCAACTTCTTTTTCCTGTAAGTTGAAGTTCGGGATGAACTGGGCGTAAGTGGAAGGAAGGGACTGGAGAATCAAGTCCGTATAGAGCTCATTCTCCAACGTGGTCCTAAGTTCTGCGAGCTCCTCTATGTAGCCAATCATCTTAAGCATGTGTTCCGCTACCGATGATCCGACGGCCAATCTTGCCGAAAACAACTTCTTCGACACTTCGTATCTGGCGATACGAGATTGCTCTCTATACAGTTCTTTTGTATGGAGAAATATGGATTCGAGGTCCATATTCTCGTGCCTCCTCTGATGTTCATTGTCCATAGAGGCAAGCACGAGGCACTTGGCCTTCGCGCAGTCGATTTCCCAGGTCTTATAGATTTCCTTATCTACGACACTGGTTTTGGGACCTGGGACAAGGGGAGCTTTGGTGGTAAGAAGATACCCCAACTTGTCATAAGTGATTGCCATTTTGACATTCCTGAGCCAATCTTTGTAGTTTGGCCCTGTCAGTATGTTTTTATCTAGTAATAACTTAAGTCCGGTCATCTTGATTGGTCGCTGCAATTAGGAGAGAGAAAAGAAACACTTTAGCTTGATGCTCTTGCAAGTTTAGAGTGGTTTTTAGTTTGTCTAAACAGGATGGCTCCCACTGTCTCTCGAATCCCTCCTCAAACCATAAAGGAAGAATTAGTCGGGATCAATCTCACCGTACAATACTTGCTTAACCATTCAGCCAGGCCAGTGTTGGTACTTCGAGGGAGGTTTTCCAACGCTTTCGCGGAGTTCCTTAATTAAGTAACCTCTTTTCCCTGTAGGCGTAGCCCCGCTAACACCTTTCTAGACACCTACTAGGTTTATAGCATTGATCGTTAAATGAGAAATTTCCCGAGGAGTAGCATATACTCACAGTAGGATCAGGATCCAAATATCATCGCGTGATAAAACTGAAGGAATCCTACCAGAATCATCACACTCCAAATGGTATGCAGCGCTAGCAAGTTTCAGTACTTATGAAACTCCCGATGTGGATTTTTGTCCCATGCTCTTATGACCTTGGCGTGAGGTCAAAATGTCATAAGTCACATGTCAAGTTCTACCCATCATTATCCAGGTTAATTTGAACCCACCCGTACCTACCCTTGACGTAGGCCAAAATGGCTGTACGACTGTCTCAAATCAACGCATTCTATATATGCCACAGATAAATATCCGGCAGTTACCAATCACTATGCCTTGGCATGACGTCAAAATACATAGCTTGAATACTACCGAATATTTAACTGAAATGATGGAGGGCTACGAATGGTTTTGGCGAAAACCGTGAACGTAGTGAACTTGATATAATCGATGGAACGAGATAGCTTTTTAAAAGGAGTGGTTCAAGCTCCGTATTTAAAAGTTGGTTTTTGAAAAGAACCGAGTGGTTTTGAACGTGTTCCAACGACTTTTACTTGGTTTATTTTCTTGCATTAATTCCAATGCGTCCCATCATTTAATCCTACCATTGCAGAAAACTACCAAAATATGGTGTATGCTTATGCCATCCGCATTCGCCACGGGGCCCCGTCATCACCCGTTAGGTTACTTAACTAACGACAGAGCGGGGGCTGGACTAGCGCGGATGCAAAACATAAGCAACACCTAAATAGTTATCATATATAGATATATAGCAATGATAGTCAATCCAGATCACAGATGAACACTTTGGATATACTAGGAATCCGCGATTCGTTCGAGCCTGCAACGAAAAGCGGATTACACGGTCGCGATGAATAGCCAATACCCCACCCAAGACCCCTATAGGTGCGGCAAACTACCCGCCAAGTACCCGAAGCGAAGCAACCTCCCTCAACGACGTGAGTAGGCCACTCGGCACTTCGAGATACCCGGTAGTTTGTGCACCCCACCATGGGTCTATCCTAGGAGCCAAAACAGTAAAAAGAAATTATACAATGACGGCTACAACCCCGACCCTGTTGTGCGGCCAAACAAATAATATTACATCAATTTACATATTACATGAATGAAAGAAAAAAAAAACTCTCATCTCACATCCACCCCAGCTATTCATCCGCGACAATCCACCGAGTTCATATACACAAACCAATAAGCATTACAGATCACAGATATGTATAACCCCCACTAATCGACGTATAGCGATTAGCAGACGTTCAATACATATAATACATCACAGATATAACCCATTAGTCAAAGTATAGGGAAGTTCGATCAAAAATACGGATTTATGACCACCCCAAATACAAATTTCTTTTCTGGAAAAATCTGGGCAGAAATAAAATATCTTAAAAATCCCAAAACCTTAACAGAAGAACACTGCACCAAACTCGGTCCAGAACCGAGTCAACTCGGCAGCGGTTCCGCGGCAAGAAGCATGTTCTTGCCGCGGAAACGCGGCGCTTTGAACGGTTCACTGGATCGTCTTTGGTGAGTTTCTTAACAAAACCCTGAGCCGATTTTTTAAGTATGATTTATTATTTTTAGAGCAGAAAAAAAAACAACAGAAACTTACGGTTTTGAAATTTTAGTTTTGCGATTTTTACCGATCGAACTTCTATACACTTTACTAACTAGTTAGTTTATGTTTAGTTAGTCTCTGATACCACTGTAAGTCCACGTTGCCCACCCCAGTGCTTGCGGGGAGGCGGAAACGGTATAAAAATCGGATTTTTATCGAACTAGGCAACATGGACTATCAAAAGGAGGATCTTTGCTAAACAAAAACTGATTACAGAGCTAACTAGTTTTAGCTAAATGGAAGAAAGGTTATACCTAGGGCTTTATGTCCTTCTCTCCTTGCTCCTTGGAGTGAAAGATGTGATCTTCTTGTCACCTTCTCTAGTCGAAGAAGGATCCACCCGAGAGCCTCAACCTTTGGCTTCAACTTCAAGCTAGAAGTAACTAAGATGCTAGAAGTGCTAATCCTAGAACCTTAGAAGAGAGTAGAGATTATTTTAGAGTGATTTATCTCAAGCTCAAGTGTTTCTCAACTCATGAGAGGGGAGAGCTAGAGAGAGAGGAAGAGGAGGAGAGAGAATCTATATGATAGAATGAGGAGAAATAATGAACTATTCTCTCATATATGGGTGAATTATGAAAATAGATAATTAGCAAGATAATTGTCATGGTTAATCAAGACTTGACCATTATCATTTCACATTAAATGCAAATTGCAAGGATCAAAGAGCATCTTTCATATGGAATGATGATGGTCAACATGTCAACCTAGCTCAACAAGTCAAGATAGTTAAATGGTCAACAACTCTAACCATGCACAATTATAATTAACTAATATCAATTAATCATAATACACACATAAGCATTAGGGTTAAGAAAAGACAATGGTCATCAACCCTAATCAAAGTCCTCTCCCTCTGTCTCAGTCAACTATGCATACGCATCCGTATTCGTGATCCGAGGAACACGAATACAATGAGATAAAACTAATCCCAAATCATATAATAGGATCTGGCTTAAACCAAAGCCCACTAGTATAAGCTGTCCGGACAGCAAACGTGCACAAGTGCGTGGATGTGAACGAACCCTGTCGCAAAACCATGCGACCTCTACTGACTCTCTATGTGGGACTCTAAAGACTCGACACTACGCTGGCAGTGGGTTTAACCATAGACCGCAAGCGGCACTAGCTGTACGTAACGGTCCCCAGGTAGATGCCGATAAGAAGACTGACGAGGTGAACCCATCTGAACTCCTACTGAGTCTGAATGTGACAGTCTCCGTACAGTCCGGTCTGTTTGTCTGATACATCTCATGGCGGGCCTAGGGGGCAGTAAACGTCAGTCGCCTAATAGCGGTACAAGTCGTGTCGGAGTGTAGCCCAGAACACCCTGAGATAACACTGGAAACCTACCAGTATATCTCGCTTGCCCTGGCCAGGGACTACTTGTGTAATGGCTCTCCTGGACACAGTGCGATGTCAACCCCCAATACCGGGAGAGACGAATCCTGTCTAACCGTCACTGCCTCTAAATGCTTCGGGACTGCACCCAACTACTACCTGTTTGCACGACTCCTTTGAGCCGTGGTAGGGTAGTAATCAAAGTAAAGTAGGAACACACTCGAGGCGAAGTTACAGTGTCAAGTCAGCGGACTAAGCTATACTCATGTCACCCGGGAACTGATAACTGACGATAGGTATAATACTAACCAACAGTTCCCGACGAGTCCTGTCCAATGTACTCGTAACCTAACGAGCACCCGCATACTATCTCAAGTACAATGTACTGACGACTGTGGGACAGACCGTCTCCCACTCTGGGATGAGAAGCGCATACGCTAGTCTACTCCGGAGTATCGATGCCCTGTCTCGATAGTCCTACGACTAGGGACCTGTATAAGGATGTGCTTATGGATTACCCAGCCCCCACGAGTGTGAGCGCCATCACAACGCTGGTAATCAAGCAAAGATCCTAAGGGCTCCACTAATGCGTATAGGTGATATAATAAAAGAAACACATGTACACATTAAAGCAGAGACAAACCAAGTAGCATACTACCATTTCGAGCAAGATTGTATATACAACTGTGAATATCCCAAGCTTCCATCAAGTAATATACATACTAGTATGATACAGTAATGGCCTCTAGGGCATATACACTAACAGTGTATAAGTTTGCTTACTAAGAAAACTACCCTAGATACAGCAGATTCTATGTATCCTAAAGTTTTATTTAAAAACGCATTAAAGCACTAAGTTTGCAACAATAGGGTGTTTTGTGAAATTAGGTGAAATTACAAGAGTCAAGTGATACCAACAGCAAATATTAGAGCTACTCTAACCTAGAAACCCTAATCTACCCTATTCTCCAACTAAACCATCAAAATACCGTCAAATGTCCACAAAAACACAAAAAGCTAACCAAACTCTCCCAGATTTCACCAACAACAAAACTTAAAACCCAAACAATACCACACACTGGAAAACACTCACAGACACCACTACCCAAAGCACAACCACCCATCTCTTCATGGGGGCCGGCGACGCCGGAAAATAGGGGGTGGTCGACGGATATTCAAGAGAAAAACCGGCACAAAAACCCTACACACTACTCTAAAAAGCCTGCACAATATTCTTTAGGTGTTTGCTAAACAATAAAATGATCAAGGTTAAAGCAGATCTCGGATATCCTAAAAGTCTATATAAAAAGCTAAGTTACACCCATTTGCAAAGGTCTGGAAATTTTTAATGAAATCTGGGGTAAATCCTAAGATAACCGGCCTTAACAGCACCTAGTCAAGCTATACTACCAGTAAAAACCAACACTTGGTCAAGTCTCACTCGAAATACCCAAAACTAGCACTAAATCACAATATAAACACTAACTAAACTAAATAACCATATGATACGCAAGCAAGGAAATCAAGTTAAGAGATTATACCTCTAGGGGTCCTAGGATGTAGGAGAAGAGAAGAAGAAGAAGAAGAGTGTGTTGCTGCTGCTGGAGTGCTGCTGCTGCCTGCTACAGCTGCTGCTGTTGGTGTTGCTGTTGCTGAAGCTGCTATTGCTAATGCTTTGCTGTTGCTGTGGTTGCTGCTGCTATTGCTGATGTTGCTGCTTGTTGTTGTTGGTGTGCTGGTGCTGATGCTGCTACTGTTGTTATGTTGTTGTGGTTACTGATGCAGCTGCTACTGTGCTTGTTGCTGCTGCTGTTGCCACGCCCGCTGCTGCTACTTCTGTTGTTGTTGTTGTAGCTGTTGTTGCAGCTGCTGCTGTTTTTTTTTTTGGGTGAGTGTGTGAGAGTGAGAAGGAGAGATGTGAGTGAGAGAGAGTGTGAGAGATAAAAGAAATTGATTTGAAAACAACCCAAGAGAGTCAACCCCTCACCCTCTCTCCTCATTAAATGCCAAGCATGGCACATCCATCATGCCCTCTCTCTCCTCTAAATAAGTCAACCCCTAAACTAATTTCAAATTTTAAAAACTCAAATCCCCTAATTAAAACAATTTAGCTTAACTAAATGGTTAACCCACCATGCTTATCTAAACATGGTTTAACCTTAGACTTAACCCTAGCTAACATGCATAAGTGTGAGCAGTCAAGATAAAATTCTAATAAAATATTCATAAAACCAGATAAATTATTTGAAAACCATTTTGGTAAACTTTTTACCAAAAACCCTACATTAAAACACAATTACCACTAATCATATTCTAAGGTATTACACCCACTGTGCTTTGATTTCCATCATACCACGTCCAAGAGGGCGTGCAAAAAGGTGGATTTTGGGTACAGTCCCGAATCACAAGGAGGCAATGAGCGATAGGAGGGGATTCGTCTCTCCTGGTATAGGGGGTTGATGTTGCGCTGTGTTCGATTGGCTATAACTGGAAATCCCTGGTCATGATTGCTGAGATTTACTGGTAAGTGTTATCAGTAGTTTTTCGAACTGTTATAGACCTCATATCGACACGACTTATCAAGCTACTGGGGTCTGATGTTTACCACCCTTAGGCGAGATATGCGACATATCAGACGGAGAGACTGGACTGTACGGGAGTGTTACTGATTGGATTCGCAATAGAATGTACATGCTTGCTTGTTGATCTTCTGATCGCTCAATACCTGGGTGGCTGTTACGTTTAGCTGACCGCTTGCAGCTTGTGGGTGTTTGATATGATCATCACCTGCTACCGGCGTATTGACGATTCTTTAGAGTCCTACACAGAGGTTTCTTGACTCAGGCAAAACGGAGTAGGAGCACATATGTGATATGTGCGGGACCGAGAACAATACGGTATGTGATACCGTATTAGATTCTCGCGATATGAGATATCGGCCGGGTATATGAGATATAGCCGGGTCATCGGATCAAGTGTTGATTCGATGAACTGATTGTAACATTGTGAAAATCGTTTTGGTGAAATTTCGGAAAAATCAGCAAAATAAGGGGGTTTTCTGTAAAAAGTCAAAATACAAATATCTTTATTGTAAAATTAAATATAAATATTCTAATTATGTAATTGTTAGTATTTGGTGTTTATTGAGCCACTGGTGAGATTTCAAAATTTCTGAAAATTTTTCCGAAATTAATTATTTTAATATTATTTTAAGCCGTCACTAATACATTTAATTCAGGAAAATTACAAACTGGAATGAGTTCAAACAAATTTTGTGCATCATTATACATTAAGCAAAATTTTAACATGTGGTTTTTGAATTGAAATAGGGTTGTTATCCGGTGATAGAAAATATCGAAGAAAAAGGCTTTTTTTCGGTGAAATTAGTGCAAACGGAGTGCGGTATAACTTTTATCTTTTCCCAAACAAAACCACACTATATTTTACTCCCTCACACTATTTTTGGCTGATCTTGGCAGCCCCTCTCACTTCATTCTTCAAGTGCCTTCTAGAAATTTGTTTTTTTGAAAAGAAAAGAAAAGGAAAATGCAAAAAGGTTGAAAAGACATAAAGATGATGATATTTGGAGGAAGTTTCTACATGATTCATGACTCATTTCTTTCTCTCCCTCTTCCCCTAAACATGGCCGGCCTCCTCCTCTAGGCAGCCCCCCCATTTCCCTCTCTTCTTTTGTTGCTAAAATCCATCAAAAATACATCAAAATTCAATTAAAAATCCACAAAATACCTATTTATTTCCTATCCTTCATTCTTTGCTCATTTTCATATGGAATTTGGAGTGGGAAAGCATGTATTTTTGAGGCTCATTTTCATGTTTGGATTTCTTTTGTGAAGGTATAAATCTTGTTCTTTTGAATTATTGTTAATTAATGTTTCATTCTAGCATAAATTGATTTAATGAATTAATTCTATTTCTAAGTTTTAAAAATTCAAGTTAGGGTTGTAAAATAAGGTTATGATTTTTATTAATTAATTGCGGTTATTATAACTAGTTTAACATTTTTAGAAGTGGAGATTCTTGTATGGAGGATAGATTGTAAATTGTTTATCCAAAATGGTTAAATTAAACCATTTTTAGCAAACTAGATTTCTATATATTTTATATATTGGTGAGATAAATTCCAATGAATGTTTGTAACAATAGATTGTTGTTTAAATGAGGATATTGACATGTTAAAGGAATGGAAAAACTTAGTTTAGTTACTAGTATTATTGATAATTGATAAATTTTGATAAAAATTGCTATTTTTGCTAACTAGTTTTTGGAAATTATTAAATAAATGAGATTTAAAATATAAATTAAGGTTTCATTATATCATTATCATTGTAAATTGTAGTTTGATATATTAATTCATACAAAATCAAGTGTTGTTGTGGAATTGTGGAATTTTGCTTGTAAGTTGTGGAAAATTGATAAAATTGCAAACTAGAAATTTATTCGTAATATAAATTAGTGTAATAAAAATATGATAATGGTTTCTGTAACTTAGTTATGTTATTTAATGAATATTATGACCATTAGTTTCGTTAAACGTCAAGTTTTGAAGTAAAACGGTGAATTGACATTTTCAAGGTTTTCGGAATTGGATGATTTGATCGATTTTAGGGTTCCGATGATTTGAACCAAGTTTAATATTATAAGTAATGGGTTTTGAAACTGCGGGTTGTTTATTGGTTTCTACCTCGATCAGTCGGCGTTTGTACACCGATATCGAGCGGTGTTTGGTGCTTTTGCGTGGACGAGACATAGGTTTTAACCTATGCTTGTTCCTTGTATCGTTTGACTTTTGTATGTGATTCGGTTTACGATGTTATTTATATGTTTGCGTTTAGGTACCCTTCAAGTGGACTACGGGCGATGAAGAGGAGGATCGCGACACCGTCGTCGGCAGACATGGACCAGGTGAGTAGATGCATATCTACGGGGGGAAGTCGGGTGGATGGCGTTTAGCACCCCCGCAACGTAGAATAGGATTAGTACTTATTGACATTAGGAAACCAGACGTGACCCTAGTAGGACTCCAGTATTGAGCCTAGGCTGGATTAGACCGATTTAGGAAAGCCAAATCATAGGATGAGTACCTTGGAAGGGGGTTCGTAGGTTTCAGATAGAAACACACCCACGCACACACTGAAACTCGACATGGGTGCGTGTATGTGGATATATGTAGAACTAGGTATAGGTATATACATACATGTACAACACGTATAGGTGCTTCATTGATGTGATATGATATCCGAGATATGATGAAACAGTATAACTGGCTTGATGCCGTGATTCTTGACTATACAGTCGTATTGAGTGTTAGCGGATCATTAGAAAATGAGATAATGAACATGATTATATAAGTTATAAGGAGTGGTGGTGATATTGATGTACATGGGACGCTAGAATAGTACCCGGACTGTAACTTGTGACTGATCACTATATGATATATGTATAACTTGATTACGACATTATATTGGTGTGACCTGATGTCGATATCGTATAAGTATAACTTAATCACAATAAGATACATTTGACATTATACGAATGAAGGGACACCTAGGGGATACTTGACCGTACCCCGATATTGGGATGCCGTACGAGGCTTAGATTTGGTGATTGATCCGCACTCTTGATTCGAGGAAGCCGTACTACGTACGTGATGCTATTGAGGCGGGATCGCCGACTATTGGAGATAATGATTCAGACCTTAGGTAGACTCTAGTTTCCTACTGACTAGTCTATTAGGTTTAGTTCCTTAGGATGTTAGATGGATACTGGTTTAGGTTCGACTCACACAGTGGATGATGCACACCTGCATTTACATTCATACTATAATCATCATGGTGCATGTTCTTTTATATGTTGCTATAATCAATATAAACTTTACCGGTTAGGACACCAGCACCATTACCGATGATGCGCATATTCCACGCACACTTATTTGCCGGCTCACACACATCATCATCGGTAATTGCTATGTCACGTACACTTTAGATCATATTATATTTTGTTGATAGAATCAGTTAACAACTAAACCGATATAATATTGTGATTACTCTCTGATGTTATTATAGACATGATATTCATAACTTAGACATTCCTGCATTCATATTTTCATGTTATCGCACAGTATTATGAGCATATGCCGACATTTATCATATACTACTCATGATTTTGAGATTTGGATTTCTGTGAGATTTCTGGATTTTTGGGGAAAACCGCAAGAATATATATAAAAACTTCTCTCTCTCTCCTCTTCTCTTTTAAAAATAAGATGCGGTTTTCTCGTGATGTATGTGTCGTCCACCATGAGTATTTCATGTTTTCTGATGGATTTCGAGACCCGATTCGAGGAGTGGATGAACCGTCTCGGGTACATGGTGGGCCCGGTATGGTACCCCGGGGCAAGAAGATCGAGTTGTAGACGATGAGCCTGGCAGGGGAAGGCTACCTACCGGTGATGTCTGGCGCGGCGGATATCCGGAGGATACCGACCGTTGTCATGGGATTTGATGATATGGGCCGATCCGGACTGACGGAGCCCGACATATTGAGACTTGAGATTACATGTGTTGTGTCGATGCTTGACACGGATTTCTATGGATTTCATTGTTAAGATTTCAGATGCTTATACACACTTTACTATGATAATAGCTAAAGAGTTCTTATTCATGTATATCTGGATTTCAGGATTTGTTACTTTACATTCATGGTGGATGCATTTCATTTCATATGACATAGTATTATATTAAGTACTGACACGAACACGGATTACTTGTACTTACACGTAGTATTACCCTGCTATTACTAGATGTTTAGGATATAGTAGTGTATTATTATGACCTAGGATAGCGTCATGCATTCGATTTCTTTTCGTAGATGTCTTCTACTCACGAGTTGGCAACTCACCCCCGTTGTGCCAAATTCTTTTCAGGTGCGATGTACAGGTTTCCCTTGGCAGTTGCTGGCACATCATTTTCATTTCGGGTGATTTGCACGGTAGGTTGGTTCATTTGTATCTGAACCGCCGTTGTATTTTTTTTTTATTATTTCATTTGTATCTAGAAAGCTCCATCAACCATATTTGTATTCCTTGATAAGTTTATTGGACCAGTTGCTTATTTCGACCTTAGAGTCGCGCATGTGTTATTCTGATCTGGTGGTTTTTGTTTTCTTTACAAATTTGAGCCTCGCCCTTTGGCGTTGTATACTATTGTGATTGTTGTGGTTGTCTCCGCCTGTTGGCGTTGAGCTAGCACCCGTTTGGGGATGCTTTTTATGGTTTATTCATATCATACTTGTTGTACCCGTTTGGGGGCCAGTTTTACAGAGGAGACTCTGCCGAAATTTTTGGTAAAATTTGCTGATGTTTTATACTTGTTTTATTTTCTTTTCTTCTTTTTCTTCTTTTATGGTTTAGATTTCTGGGCTTCGGCTTACTTAGGTCACGTGGCGCCTCTAAACGCTTCGTAATCTAAGTGCCGGTCACGTTCCGTACTTTCGGGTCGTGACAAAGTTGGTATCAGAGCGCTAGGTTTAACCCTGTATAAGTCTAGGTGACCCTTGGTTGATGGAGCAGGCGATTAGGTAGAGTAACGTACCGTGGGTATGGTCCGCGGCATACTTACGATACGCCACTCTGCTTAAGGAGCCCTAGGATTTACATTATTTGTACCGTATTCCATTCGTTCTTTTGATCTATCTTCGTCAATGTTGGACGGCGGGTTCTATTACCACTGGCAGAGGGAGCTGCGGCTCGAATGCGATAACCATTAGAGTATGGGCTATTCTTGAGGATTGAAGCATTGCTTAGCGTGCGGACGAAGGGTATTCACATGCCGTCCGGATGAAGTTAAAGGGGTTCGAACGATTATCAGAAAACCATTTTCCTAAGTTTAAAGTATTCGGAAGAACATGCAGGTATTTCGATGGACCCTCTAGAAGAATGAAACCCTAACTCGACATAATGACCACGAGAACGCCCTTGAACCTTAGGGTTTACGGAAGTTCCGCTGTGCCATTAGTGAGGCTTGGGTTTGCCCTTCTACAGCTGGATCATCGATGCTGGGGTATGTACCGGATATTTTTAAACTGTACTTGAGTTTTGAGCTCTCGGGGAATTATGGAATTTTGATGGATCGATCGAAAAGTTTAATGTAGTCCGGATATCAAGTGAAGGGATCGACTATGTGGAGACTCTAGACACGAGTATTGCCGTTGGTAGCGCAGTTAGCACACCTATGAAAGAACGAGTTTGAAGCAGTCGACATCAGAGGAAAGAGGCACACATTGACGATAGTGTTTACGATTGTGATTTAGTGATTTGAATTCCATATTTTCTGTTATTGGATTTTGGCATTTTGAGGAATTCGTTTTACGATTGGTATTTCATGTGTGTACCTTCATTACATTCTAGTTGTGTTTCATATACCAGTTGTATTGATGTTGTTTAGTACACACCCAGTACACTTGATTTGGTTTTATATATATTGAGATTTTTGATTTGACTTCGTGCATAGGGGTTACACATGATTTTGACATATGTTTCGACCTAGTTTTCATGCATTTTTGTGCTGTGATTCGAGTCTGATGTTCGATGTATGTTTTCGTGCTCCATGTGCACCTGATTAGGAGTCTTGCGCGTACTTGACGCACTTGATGCGATTTTGTGCACACCAGATGCACTAAATCGGGGTTTTGTGCAGATTAGATGCACCTGATTTTGAGTCGTGCACGCCCGTTGCACTTGACAGATGTTTTTGGTGCACACCAGTTGCACTTAGTTTTGTTTTGTGGGTATTCATGGTTTCTGCATTTGGTTTCGATTTCAGTGCGCACCGGACGCACATGACATTTTATTGATGTGATTGGAATTGATTTCAGTTTGAGCAGTATATTTTCATAATGATTATTATTTGATTTAGTAACCAGGCGGGACGTGTATATTAAATAAAAGATATATATATATATATATATATAGTTATTTTTTTAAAATAAACGTCCGCTACTTATGCCGTG
This sequence comes from Agapanthus africanus, assembly GCA_030015575.1. NCBI lineage: Eukaryota > Viridiplantae > Streptophyta > Magnoliopsida > Asparagales > Amaryllidaceae > Agapanthus > Agapanthus africanus. The sequence continues at coordinate 406,230,908 of CM057337.1, read as the reverse complement.
ACACGTGCATCACACGGCAATTTTCAAAAAGGGGTTTGCATATTTCCTTAGCCGGATATTTGTACGGTTTCACTATGATGCACACTATATATATAAGTTATAGTTTTGATATATATTATGTTGGTTTTTGTATTGGGTCTGATATTTTATCTTCGCCGTAACTCCGATGATTGCGTTATGCTTGACGGGGTTGATTTTAGTTATGTATTGATGATTTCGGAGCCCCGACGATTTGAGTATTTTGATAAATGTTTTAGTATTTGGAGGGGGAGTTTTAATTTAAATTCGGGGACCGAATTTCTTTAAGGGGGGAAGATTGTAACATTGTGAAAATCGTTTTGGTGAAATTTCGGAAAAATCGGCAAAATAAGGGGGTTTTCTGTAAAAAGTCAAAATACAAATATCTTTATTGTAAAATTAAATATAAATATTCTAATTATGTAATTGTTAGTATTTGGTGTTTATTGAGCCACTGGTGAGATTTCAAAATTTCTGAAAATTTTTCCGAAATTAATTATTTTAATATTATTTTAAGCCGTCACTAATACATTTAATTCAGGAAAATTACAAACTGGAATGAGTTCAAACAAATTTTGTGCATCATTATACATTAAGCAAAATTTTAACATGTGGTTTTTGAATTGAAATAGGGTTGTTATCCGGTGATAGAAAATATCGAAGAAAAAGGCTTTTTTTCGGTGAAATTAGTGCAAACGGAGTGCGGTATAACTTTTATCTTTTCCCAAACAAAACCACACTATATTTTACTCCCTCACACTATTTTTGGCTGATCTTGGCAGCCCCTCTCACTTCATTCTTCAAGTGCCTTCTAGAAATTTGTTTTTTTGAAAAGAAAAGAAAAGGAAAATGCAAAAAGGTTGAAAAGACATAAAGATGATGATATTTGGAGGAAGTTTCTACATGATTCATGACTCATTTCTTTCTCTCCCTCTTCCCCTAAACATGGCCGGCCTCCTCCTCTAGGCAGCCCCCCCATTTCCCTCTCTTCTTTTGTTGCTAAAATCCATCAAAAATACATCAAAATTCAATTAAAAATCCACAAAATACCTATTTATTTCCTATCCTTCATTCTTTGCTCATTTTCATATGGAATTTGGAGTGGGAAAGCATGTATTTTTGAGGCTCATTTTCATGTTTGGATTTCTTTTGTGAAGGTATAAATCTTGTTCTTTTGAATTATTGTTAATTAATGTTTCATTCTAGCATAAATTGATTTAATGAATTAATTCTATTTCTAAGTTTTAAAAATTCAAGTTAGGGTTGTAAAATAAGGTTATGATTTTTATTAATTAATTGCGGTTATTATAACTAGTTTAACATTTTTAGAAGTGGAGATTCTTGTATGGAGGATAGATTGTAAATTGTTTATCCAAAATGGTTAAATTAAACCATTTTTAGCAAACTAGATTTCTATATATTTTATATATTGGTGAGATAAATTCCAATGAATGTTTGTAACAATAGATTGTTGTTTAAATGAGGATATTGACATGTTAAAGGAATGGAAAAACTTAGTTTAGTTACTAGTATTATTGATAATTGATAAATTTTGATAAAAATTGCTATTTTTGCTAACTAGTTTTTGGAAATTATTAAATAAATGAGATTTAAAATATAAATTAAGGTTTCATTATATCATTATCATTGTAAATTGTAGTTTGATATATTAATTCATACAAAATCAAGTGTTGTTGTGGAATTGTGGAATTTTGCTTGTAAGTTGTGGAAAATTGATAAAATTGCAAACTAGAAATTTATTCGTAATATAAATTAGTGTAATAAAAATATGATAATGGTTTCTGTAACTTAGTTATGTTATTTAATGAATATTATGACCATTAGTTTCGTTAAACGTCAAGTTTTGAAGTAAAACGGTGAATTGACATTTTCAAGGTTTTCGGAATTGGATGATTTGATCGATTTTAGGGTTCCGATGATTTGAACCAAGTTTAATATTATAAGTAATGGGTTTTGAAACTGCGGGTTGTTTATTGGTTTCTACCTCGATCAGTCGGCGTTTGTACACCGATATCGAGCGGTGTTTGGTGCTTTTGCGTGGACGAGACATAGGTTTTAACCTATGCTTGTTCCTTGTATCGTTTGACTTTTGTATGTGATTCGGTTTACGATGTTATTTATATGTTTGCGTTTAGGTACCCTTCAAGTGGACTACGGGCGATGAAGAGGAGGATCGCGACACCGTCGTCGGCAGACATGGACCAGGTGAGTAGATGCATATCTACGGGGGGAAGTCGGGTGGATGGCGTTTAGCACCCCCGCAACGTAGAATAGGATTAGTACTTATTGACATTAGGAAACCAGACGTGACCCTAGTAGGACTCCAGTATTGACCCTAGGCTGGATTAGACCGATTTAGGAAAGCCAAATCATAGGATGAGTACCTTGGAAGGGGGTTCGTAGGTTTCAGATAGAAACACACCCACGCACACACTGAAACTCGACATGGGTGCGTGTATGTGGATATATGTAGAACTAGGTATAGGTATATACATACATGTACAACACGTATAGGTGCTTCATTGATGTGATATGATATCCGAGATATGATGAAACAGTATAACTGGCTTGATGCCGTGATTCTTGACTATACAGTCGTATTGAGTGTTAGCGGATCATTAGAAAATGAGATAATGAACATGATTATATAAGTTATAAGGAGTGGTGGTGATATTGATGTACATGGGACGCTAGAATAGTACCCGGACTGTAACTTGTGACTGATCACTATATGATATATGTATAACTTGATTACGACATTATATTGGTGTGACCTGATGTCGATATCGTATAAGTATAACTTAATCACAATAAGATACATTTGACATTATACGAATGAAGGGACACCTAGGGGATACTTGACCGTACCCCGATATTGGGATGCCGTACGAGGCTTAGATTTGGTGATTGATCCGCACTCTTGATTCGAGGAAGCCGTACTACGTACGTGATGCTATTGAGGCGGGATCGCCGACTATTGGAGATAATGATTCAGACCTTAGGTAGACTCTAGTTTCCTACTGACTAGTCTATTAGGTTTAGTTCCTTAGGATGTTAGATGGATACTGGTTTAGGTTCGACTCACACAGTGGATGATGCACACCTGCATTTACATTCATACTATAATCATCATGGTGCATGTTCTTTTATATGTTGCTATAATCAATATAAACTTTACCGGTTAGGACACCAGCACCATTACCGATGATGCGCATATTCCACGCACACTTATTTGCCGGCTCACACACATCATCATCGGTAATTGCTATGTCACGTACACTTTAGATCATATTATATTTTGTTGATAGAATCAGTTAACAACTAAACCGATATAATATTGTGATTACTCTCTGATGTTATTATAGACATGATATTCATAACTTAGACATTCCTGCATTCATATTTTCATGTTATCGCACAGTATTATGAGCATATGCCGACATTTATCATATACTACTCATGATTTTGAGATTTGGATTTCTGTGAGATTTCTGGATTTTTGGGGAAAACCGCAAGAATATATATAAAAACTTCTCTCTCTCTCCTCTTCTCTTTTAAAAATAAGATGCGGTTTTCTCGTGATGTATGTGTCGTCCACCATGAGTATTTCATGTTTTCTGATGGATTTCGAGACCCGATTCGAGGAGTGGATGAACCGTCTCGGGTACATGGTGGGCCCGGTATGGTACCCCGGGGCAAGAAGATCGAGTTGTAGATGATGAGCCTGGCAGGGGAAGGCTACCTACCGGTGATGTCTGGCGCGGCGGATATCCGGAGGATACCGACCGTTGTCATGGGATTTGATGATATGGGCCGATCCGGACTGACGGAGCCCGACATATTGAGACTTGAGATTACATGTGTTGTGTCGATGCTTGACACGGATTTCTATGGATTTCATTGTTAAGATTTCAGATGCTTATACACACTTTACTATGATAATAGCTAAAGAGTTCTTATTCATGTATATCTGGATTTCAGGATTTGTTACTTTACATTCATGGTGGATGCATTTCATTTCATATGACATAGTATTATATTAAGTACTGACACGAACATGGATTACTTGTACTTACACGTAGTATTACCCTGCTATTACTAGATGTTTAGGATATAGTAGTGTATTATTATGACCTAGGATAGCGTCATGCATTCGATTTCTTTTCGTAGATGTCTTCTACTCACGAGTTGGAAACTCACCCCCGTTGTGCCAAATTCTTTTCAGGTGCGATGTACAGGTTTCCCTTGGCAGTTGCTGGCACATCATTTTCATTTCGGGTGATTTGCACGGTAGGTTGGTTCATTTGTATCTGAACCGCCGTTGTATTTTTTTTTTATTATTTCATTTGTATCTAGAAAGCTCCATCAACCATATTTGTATTCCTTGATAAGTTTATTGGACCAGTTGCTTATTTCGACCTTAGAGTCGCGCATGTGTTATTCTGATCTGGTGGTTTTTGTTTTCTTTACAAATTTGAGCCTCGCCCTTTGGCGTTGTATACTATTGTGATTGTTGTGGTTGTCTCCGCCTGTTGGCGTTGAGCTAGCACCCGTTTGGGGATGCTTTTTATGGTTTATTCATATCATACTTGTACCCGTTTGGGGGCCAGTTTTACAGAGGAGACTCTGCCGAAATTTTTGGTAAAATTTGCTGATGTTTTATACTTGTTTTATTTTCTTTTCTTCTTTTTCTTCTTTTATGGTTTAGATTTCTGGGCTTCGGCTTACTTAGGTCACGTGGCGCCTCTAAACGCTTCGTAATCTAAGTGCCGGTCACGTTCCGTACTTTCGGGTCGTGACACTGATACAGATATATTAGTCGGTTATATTCGATATAGCTGGATTGTCGGATCAAGTGTTGATTCGATAATTTAATATATAATAATATATATGATATATTGAATTACATTATCTAATATTGGCTCGCTTTATTGATTCATTTTCTCACCGGGTAATACATTGATATATATGCGATATATGTTAATTGTATTATTTTCTTTTGTTACAAATATATATTATATATGTGATATATAGTATTGAAACATGATATGATTACTAATGCAACATGTTTAGTGGAGATTAAACATGGTTAGGGTTTGAATTGGGTTAGTTCTTTCATGAACCTTCTAGAAGGTTTTCTTTTGTTTTGTGCTAAGATATTTTTTAGTGACTCATTCTTAACCCAACCCAAACCCTTAGCCCTAGTTAAATCTCTACATGAGTTAGCCTTGTTATAGTTGACCATGGTTGCATTTGTAATGATATTATCATTTTGCAATATTCATCACAAAAGGATTATTCATTGTTCATCTTCTTCTTCCTTCTTGCAAATCTTTCTAGCTTTGATTCTTGTGATGAAAATGGGTGAGATTATGAAAATAAAATAGAGCTAAATTCCTACTTCATCATCCTAATCTATCCTAGCCATTTAGATTAGGGTGTTCACTTTATTTGTGAGTGAGAGCTTGTGTTTAAGAAACTTCAAGGTAGATCATCTTACTTATCGAAGATCGGAAGCAAGTTTGCATCATTCTCTTCGTGGAGCCTCTCGAGAGTCCGGAACTTGATGATCGCATCGAAGGGACCTCAACACGGAGCTTATGAAGTGAAGGACCAGACTACAAAGGTTGTAATCCCAAACTCTTAGATGTTAAAGTGTTTAACATGCTTAGTTTCGCCTAATCTCTAGTTTAAGGATCTTGTTAAGGGTTGTTCGGCACGTCTAAATTTTAAATCGGACATGGTTGATGCCTCGCATACCCTTATGAGAGTGCCTAGTTACCCTGCACTTTAGGCGATTTGTTTCACACACACGCGCACATATATGTTGATGATATTAGTATTGTACTAGACTTAAATCAGTACCACCCTGTTCATGATATGTGATGATAAGGATATCAGATGAGTAATGAGATAAATATGATATTTGACCCGTACCCAGATTTGGGATTTACCGTACGAGATATAATTATTATCTTAGATCCGCACTCTTTATTCGAGGATGTCATATATATATATTGTATCGTACGCGATACTATTGAGGCGAGATCACCGACTACTATATATATATATATATATATATATATATATATATATATATATATAGGTCGACTCAGACCTAGGTGGATTTCCTTACCTTTTTGACTGGGCTCGAGTCATACTTGTTTTCAAATGCAGTGGAGAATTTTGAGTACTTTAAAATACCAAACTGTATGACTCGTATATTGGGTAGGATATATATTCTTCAGTGTTACTGTTACTACATCATTTTCTGTGTATTCATGATGTTTCATCGCATTGCATGCTTATACATGTGTTATCTGAAAGTATTATGAAACCCTGCTGTCAGGACACCAGCACCATTACCGATGATGCGTATGCTCCACATACACTTGCTTGCCGGCTCACATACATCATCATCGGTAATTGCCATGTCACGTACACTTTAAAGAATACTATTTCATTGACATAGCCTGCTAGCTGATAGTTGCAATATGTTATAGCTTTCATATGCTAGTTTAACTATTGCATTGGGCATGATATCAGATGCATTCATATATTCATTGGTTATGCTGTATTATGGAGATTTATGCCGATTTTCACTTTTATTGACATGGTGATTTGATGTTTTCGGATCCTTCTTGAGATTTTCTGGATTTGGAAACCGCATGTGAAAGTTTTATAAACTGATGATGTATTTTAAAGAGAAAAATGCGGTTTTCCTTGATATGATGAGTCTTGTCCACCATGATGTTTTCTCGGGTTTGAGATGGTTTTTGAGACCCGATTCGAGGAGTTGGATGAACCGTCTGCGGGTACATGGTAGACCCGGTATGGTATCCTGGGGCAAGAAGCTCGAGTTGTACACGATGAGCCCGGCAGGGGCAGACTGCCTATCGTTGATTGTCTGGCGCGGTGGATATCCGGAGGATACCATTCGTGGTCGTGTGATTGATGATATGGGCCGATCTGTACTGACGGAGCCCGAGGTATTGAGATATTGAGATTTGAGACACTGAGATATTGAGATTTGATGATACAGGCCAGTCCGGATAGCCCGAGCCTGAGATTTTGATATTTAGGTTTTGTGTCGATGCTTGACACTGATTCTATGTTGATTTCATTGATGATATCTCGGTTTTTTTTATATACATACAGAAATCTCATTAAATAAAGAAAAATAGTTCATCGATTCATGATGTACTCTGTTCTCATCATATGCATTTGCACATCATTTTAGTGACATATTACTACCTGACATTTGTACATCATATTAGTGACATGTTGTTACCTGAGGCATTGACACGAGTACTTACTATTATACTTAGGGTTAGATGTTTACCCTTACCATTATATTATGCTTCAGGCCATATTATTATTTTGAGGATATTACTGATCGTATGACCTAGGATTGCGTTATACATGCGGTTTCTGCTCTGTGATGTTTTCTACTCACGAGTTGGCAACTCACCCCCGTTGTGCCACAGTTTCTTGTAAGTTTTGCCATACAGGTATCTTGACAGCTTGCTGGCATACTGCTTTCATTTCGGATGATTGCTTTGGTAGGTGGGTTCACTTGCATCATGACCACCATTGTATATTTGTTATTCAGTTGTATCTAGTAAAAACTCCATCAACCAGACTTGTATTATTTGATAGACAAAGAAGACCAATGTTTATTCTTTCGACCGTAGAGTCGCGCTTGTATTATTATGGGTTTTCTTGATGTGTTCAGTTTCCTTTGGAGTTTTGATCCTCGCCCTTCGGCATCGTATATTATATTGCTTGCGTGGTTGTGACTGTCGATTGACGAAGAGCTAGCTCCCGCTTGGGGATGCCTTTTTACCATTTCGTATACTATTCATGTTGTACCCCGTTTAGGGCCAGTATTTACAAAGGAAACTCTGCCGAAATTTTCGGAAAATACTTGATGTTTTAAAAATGCATAACTCGGCTTATGTTGTTAAACTTCTTGCTTTAAAAATTTGTTTCTCTTCACTCTATCGCTTTAATTGGTTTTGATTTCTGGGTTTTTGACTTACTTAGATTACGTACGCCTCGAGACGTTTCGTAATTTAAGTGCCGATCATGTTCCGTACTTTTCGGGTCGTAACAAAGTTGGTATCTGTAAGTCTACGGTAGCGCCCCGGCCGTCTAACAGACGCCAAATGCGGAACAAAAACTTTTAACTGGCGCTATCGTATACTATAAGCCGGATCTGCCATTATTGCTAAACTAACAAACTGTAAAGAGAGTAGAAAGGTTATACCGAACGATCCAAGTCCTTCGTTCTTTAACCATCATCCCACGCTCCATTGCGGCTGCTCCGATCTCGTCGATCTCCGATCTGCTCGTCCAGGTGGCACCACGTCAACGATTCTTTAAACGGGCTCCCGCCTCTGACTCGAGGCAACTCGGTCGTCAAGTTTGCTAAAAGAGACGACCAAGATTGATGTAGAGTATGAGTAGAATACTTTGTCTCACTTCGTCCAAAGCCGTGGACGATCGGTTAATGAAGTTGCCACTCGAATCGGGTGATGGAATGAAATGAGCTATGAAATTTCCATACACCCCAAAAACTATCATAATCTTTTAACCAAATCAAGTGAGAGAGTGAGAGAGAGGGGAAGGGGCCGGCCATACTTAAGGAGGCGGAGGGGTGAGTGTAGGAGAGGGAAGAGTGACCACAAGAGAAATATCTAGTGTGAACACAATGTATGAACACAATAAATGAAAAAGATGAATCACTTAACCTAGTCACCTTTCATTAATTGAATCATTAATGCAACCATGAGTCACAAATCCTTGTCACCACCTTCTAGAAGCTTCTAGAAACTTCCACACTCATCCAAGAAAAGATAAATCCGTATTTGACCAAATGTTAAATACGGCTGATAGAAAACTGGAAACTGGCAACTTCCAAAAGCGATCCCGAAACGAATTTCAGGATAACCCCGTAACAGTATAAACATACCCACATTTGTATTACGACCGAATACAAATGCAACTGAGACAAAGATATTATATCTACTCAATATAATACTCGGACCCGGCTTAAACTAAAGCCGACCAGTATCAACTGCCCGAAATATGACACGTGCGTAAATGCACGTGCATTTTCTGAACCCTGCCATAAAACCATACGGCCTCTACAACGTTTCGCCTGAACTTGGGAAACTGTCTGTGGGGGACTCTAATGACTCGTCAGTACCCTGGCAGTGGGTTTAACCACAAGCCGTCAGCGGCACTAGCTGTGCGTAACGGCTGCCTATGGACTGACCTCAAGGGATGCCGATGAGCGAACTCATCCGGAAACCCTACCGAGCCTAACAGTGACAATATATATACAGTCCGGTCCGTTCGTCTATGAGTATCGCATATCTGCCTAGGGGGCTAGTAACGTCAGACCCCCAATAGAAGTATAAGTCGTGTCGGAGTGTAGCCCAAAAACACCCTGAGATACTACTGGAGTACCTACCAGTAAATCTCCTGCAACGGCCGTGGACTTTGTGTAATGGCTCTCCTAGTCACAGCGCGATCTCACCCCCAATACCGGGAGAGACGAATCCCCTGCCGATCCGCTCACGTGCCTCCATGTGGCTCGGGACTGTACCCAAAAACTACCTGTTTGCACGACTGCTTTGAGTCATGGTAGGGTAGAAATCAAAGCACAGTGGGAACTCACACGAGACAAATGACGACCTCAGGTCGATGAACTAACTTGTACACATGTCACCAGGGAACTGCTATCTAACGATATATATAATACCAACTAGCAGGTTCCCAGCGAGTCCTGTCCGGTGTACTCATAACCCAATGAGCACCTGTATACATCTTAGGTGATCCAACTGACACCAGTGGCTTGTGAGACCGGCCGCCGCCCCTCGACGGGGTCTCGACTGTATACACTAGTCTACTCCGGAGTATCGATGCCCTCTCTCGAAACTCCCACGACTAAGGACCACAATTAAGGATATGCATATAAACCACCCAACTCTCACGTATATGATCGCCATCATACTGTTGGTAGTAAAGCAAGATCCTAAGGGCTCTATCAAAGTGTAGCAGTGATCAGTCACCTGAACTTGTAAACGACTGATAAAGGCAAACCAGATAGCATACTATCATCTCGAGTAAGACTGTCCTACCGGTATAGGTCCTTCGCAATCATTGCAATCACGTACCTGCGATCCAATAATTGACTCTGAGGGCACTATATCCAACAATCTCCCACTTGCACTTAAGGCTAATTATTGCGATGTCGACTACTCACAGCCCGTGTGAAACCGAACATCTAACTCCTCTACTAATCAGTTTCACAAAGCTCGTTTGTAAAACTATTGTGTTCGAAAAATAGCCTCAGTGAGTGGATCCGCCTTGAAGTTTCTTTCTATATCTCTCTTAATCCCAAATTCGCGGAGAAAGCCATCTCCCGAATTGAGTAATACCTGTTTTAGAATATGTCTGGATATCTGATGGGACCTAGTTCATAAATGAACTCCAAATCCAAACTTCTTAGACTGTATCGATCACTGAAACAAATCAGTATCCGGCATTTTGCCACCCACAATATCCTCTTAGACCAACTGTCCATAATACTGTCCCTCGACAGAGGGAAAACTATAACTCTGACAATCACTCTGTCAACTATGTCACCTTTGAAGCATGGAATGATAACTGTCTCCCGAAGGAGGCTGCCGTCATCAAATCCGCAGAACATCCACTTATGTTCTAAAACTGCTTCCTTATGTTTCTCTAGGATTGGATTAATACAAACTTATTGCATCTAGTGCAAAAACAACATCTGGTGTGGTACTTGACATCTCATGATTGACTCAATTGCCTAAGCAAGTGATCTGCCAATCATGTACATCCCTCTCCCCTTTAGTCTGTAAGACACCTTTAGAGAGGGTGACTCCATCACCTGCAGGTACACTACCATTCCAGTAGTCAACTATTCTAAAAACCATTAGAATACTGTCAAAGTACCCACATTGGGAAACTACCCAAATCCAGATCTAAAACCATAGATCTAGAAACCAGAATGTCAAATATTATATCCATATCCTGTCTGGAGAAATAACTGTGTGATGACCACAGTACAACCGATCATAGTATAGGAATTTTACTTCCTACTCTGTGTATGTCATCTTGATACCATGACATCACACCCTGCTACCTTCTTAACAGATCCATCCCCTATTCTGATGAAGTCAAACCCATGACTGTCACATCAAAATTAGATGATCTATCTCCGCTATAACTGCTCTAGTATATAAATAGACATAAGCTACTTGCCCACTATGCTTCCGCTGCTCCCACTGACTACGACAACCCTCTGGCAGAATAATATACACGTGCACTTCTAAAGCTAGTTTAGAATGACGCTATACTTATCCTCCTGCCTGGTCTCATAGTCTGGAACAATAGTAGTGTCAAGTCTGGATAAACAAGAACCTCCCTGTCACCGTCCTTGAGGCTCCGAAGTACCTCTCGGGTGTCTGAGGTTACCCACCATATCTGCGAAGTGGCTAATGGAATGTCAAACCTGATTGAATATATAGGTCCTATTAAATTTTCCGTAATCGTTTGCGGTTCTGGAATCACTTCCAGTTCTATCATACTCCTACTACTGTTTTCTGAAAAAATCCATTTTACTAAAATTGTGGCGAGTCAAGAACAATATCACTATTGATCTTCCAGATGGTAGAAAATCAACCCTCGTCATAGCCAGGGTCAACCCACAAGCTGCCATTACAGAAACGTGCCCTGAGTTATCCAGAGTCTGGTTTTAAGCATATGCTGGACAACTCACCGTACCTTAACATCGTTAAGATATGAACCATTCTATATTCAATATAGAAACTTTGGCACTTATTTAATTGGAACCAGATTCAATCATGCAGCTGTCTCCAGTGCATATAAACTTAATGGAAAGAGGCAAATCAGCATTACTCAACTTAGGAATCCATCCAATTATGAGTAACCTGAAAGAGAAATAAGTTTCACAAAACCATTACTATCATCTGAATACCAATCACAAGAATATACATCTTCGATCTCTTTGAAGAATCCCGATACTTGTGACACCTGGTCCTCTACTTTATTCTTATACCTACAACTTCTCAAAACTTAGACCTTGTATTTCTACGAAACACTTGTCTAAAAACTAGAGAAGTCATAAGTAAACAGAACATAGTACGAGGACCTACCCCTTTGTCCTGATGGACACTGGACAGCATACAATACTCTGTATAAGTCCTCTGAGTTGAATAACTCAAAACCTGTGCGTCGTAGGTTGAAAATTGTACCCAGGCGATTTCTTCAAATATCACCAATTACAACGAATTCCGATATAATGAGGATGATCACCTAATTCCCAATAATTTACTCCCACTCATCATCTGTAAAACCATACAGATATGAGAATGAAACTTGGTAAATACATACCCTTGGAGTAAGTATCTAATCGGGAAAACAGTTTTCCTTTAACAATGCACTGAAACATGAAAATGTTTCGTAGGGGTATCCTGGTATTCCTAGTAATGCCTCTTCCATAATCCAATTCATGACTATAACCGTATATTTCTTTGTCATCTCTCCAAATCCCATTATTTGTCTTTAGTCGTTACCTTCTGTACACCATCGTTAGGCTAAATGGTTTTCTTCCTTTCCTACCGTTCGGCACCAGCCTATGGTTCGGAAGAAGACTATCCAATAAGCATAATAGGTGTACCCTCCTAATCCTAGGAGTACTCGCAACTTGAGAGAAGGTGATGATAAAAGACAACTGAATAATACCTTATTCTATTTCTCCCGAACTGGGGAAAAAACAAAGGTGAAAATAGGAGTGGCGATGAAGCACGCGGTTTGGCCGTGAATGATATCAGTCGCAATTTACTTTGCCCTCTTTCTAATCCCTTTATTTTGTCTTTACATATTACCTTCTGCACACCCTACTTAGGCTAATTGGTTTTCTTCATTCCCTACCTTTCGGCACCTGCCTATGGTTTGGAATACGACTATCCAATAAGCGTAATAGGTGTACTCTCCTAAACCAAGGAGCCCTCGCAACCTGAGAGAAGGTGATAATAAAAGACAACTGAATAAACCAATTCTATTTCTCCTGAACCTGGATCCATCCTCGAAGAAGTCCCTTCGAGTTCGTATATAACCATACGATGGATCTATCCAATGGAAGTGGATGTCTGTAGTAATACAGGGTATTCTGAGAAATTCAAAGGGTAAAAGAAGGAGCGGCAATGACTTATGCAACTCGGACAATCTAAAAGCCAGTATTTTAAGAAGGTTCGGTCAACTTGGTCACTGAGTCATAGTCTAGGGTCGGTCAAAGGTCGCTGCCAAACAGAGAGAGAAAAGAAACACTCTGCGTGCACTCTAACCTAGATCAGAATGGTTATCAGTTTATCTAATCCGGAAACCTCCCACTGTCCTGTCAAATTCTCCTCCAAACCTGAAAGAAGAATCAATCGGGATCACCCGAAGAGTAAACCAACTCATCAGTGGGAATCGGGATCCAACTCTCATCGCATGATAACGTGACGGAATCCACTCACGTTACTCACACTCCAGAAGGTATGCGCATACTTGGCAAGTTTCAGTTTCTTTAGAAACTCCCGATATGATTTTTGCCCCATGCTTTTATGACCTTGGCTTTGGTCAAAATGTCATAAGTCACATGCCAAGTTCTACCCGTCACTATCTTGTCAATTTGAACCACCCGCACATGCCCCTGACTTTGGCCAATCGGCAGAACGACTGTCCCAAACCAACTCATCTATCTATGCAACAATTGAATACCCAGCAGCTACCAAACACTATGCCTTAACTTTGGCTAAAATGCATAGCTTGAATACTACTGAATACCCAAAAGAAATGATGGAGGGCTACGACTGGTTTTTGGCGAAAAACCTTTAACGTAGTGAACTTGATATCGTTGAAGGAACCTGATAGCTTTTTATAAATATATAGTGGCGAAAACCTTTTACTAAAGAGGCCACTCCCGGTGAAGGGATCTAGGCTCTTTCCTCGAGGAATGAGGTGCAGGATATTCCACTGAATACCGCGATGCAAAGGAACTTGTAATCGACTATAGTGAAGTTATTACCCTGACGCAAACTTCTGCCCAAGGTGTCATTCCCGGTGAAGGGATATCGGCCCTTGCCTCGTCGAATGAGGTGCAGGATATTCACACCGAAGACCGCTATGCATAACAAAAGGAAACGTCTTTGTAATAACTCCTTTTTAAAATTGTTCCAACAACTCAAAATAGGTTTGTTTTATCTTTGCATTGATAAGAATCAACGCAGTCCCATCATCAATCACACCAGAAAAGAACGAAAAATAAAATGTACGTATATGCCATCCGCATTCGTCACTGGGTCCCGTCATCATACGTTAGGTTACTTAACTAACGACAGAGCAGGGACTGGACTAGCGCGGGTGCAAAACATATACAACATCTAATAGTATATATACCAATATACAATAATCGCTCCAGGCGTGATAATATGCAACATTACAGAAAAGTAATAAGCATCACAGAACAATACAGATATCTGGGATCCCCGGGTTTCACAGAGCCGCTGCTGAAACCCGACGTTCCCCTGGTCGTGTGGATAGCCTTTGCAATGAAACCTAGACCCCTACGGGTGCGGCAAGTTACCCGCTAAAACCTGAAGCGAGGCAGTCTCTCACAGCATAATGAATGGAACACCCGGCACTTCACGGAATCCGGTAAATTGAGCACCCCTCCTTGGGTCAACCTGTACCCCTTACGAGTGCGGCGAATAGTCTGCCAATTCTAGAGTGAGGTCCCTCTGTCTCTCAAACCCATAAGATGCGGACCCGTTGCCCTCCCGAACCCGGCTATCCGTGCACCCCGTCGCGGGGTAAACCTAGTACAGAAATAAATAATATGTACAACAAGTACATCGAGCTCGACCCGGTCGTGCCCCAAAAGAATATTATACAACAGGCAGTGACGGCAGTCCACATGTTGAACGCTCGCCCCGCAATATCAAATGTAGAAATAAATCCAAACTGCACTACCATTGCACACTGCTATCCACCACGACAAATCCGCAACATCACAGCACAACACAGAACATCAACGCGAATGTCACGTTCGCAAACCCGTCTAAAAGAACTATAGCTATCAGACGCAGTTTACCGATCAAATGACATTCCCGGTCGGAGATATAATGTAAGTACTGTAAACTAACATGTTTAAATTTCGATCGACAAAATATCACGAAGTGGGCCCCACGAACATCTGCTGCACAGTAACAAAATCTGGGCCCAAAAGATATATACCAAAAACCTCAAATTCCAACAGAGAAGCATCTGTACAAATTTGGGTCAATGATTCAACATAACGGCCGCGGATGCGCGGTCAAATCCAAGGTTTGACCGCGATTCCGCGGCGCTCTTGTTGATTCACGTGACCAAATTTGTACGGTGTGCTTAGAAAACCCGGCACAGATTTCTGTGATATGTAAAATAATTTTTGGACTTGATTTAAAATCGACAGAAACTGTGAATGGAAAAATTATAGTTTTTGTTATACGGTCCGATCGATATTTTAAACGCGTTAGCACAAGTTAGTAAAGCAAAATGGTGAGGCTCTGATACCACTGTAAGTCTACGGTAGCACCCCGGCCGTCTAACAGACGCCAAATGCGGAACAAAAACTTTTAACTGGCGCTATCATATACTATAACCCGGATCTGCCATTATTGCTAAACTAACAAACTGTAAAGAGAGTAGAAAGGTTATACCGAACAATCCGAGTCCTTCATTCTTTAACCATCATCCCACGCTCCGTTGCGGCTGCTCCGATCTCGTCGATCTCCGATCTGCTCGTCCAGATGGCACCACGTCAACGATTCTTTAAACGGGCTCCTGCCTCTGACTCGAGGCAACTGTTCATATCAGATTTTTGCATTTTCATACCGCCCAATTTTTATCACATTGCATATCCATAGATACTCTTGAGCCGTGTTTGCTAGTCAATTGCAGGATACAGGTTCTCGGTTCCAAAACGATGAAATTCATGGAAAAGACGAAAAAAATCCGGGTTTTTTCCGACCACAGATAAAACACGGTCTCCGTCCCTCATCCGTATGTTGCCAGATACCAGTAGGAAGACAAAATGTCAAATCTATGCACAAGGCTCAATGGTGGCACAAGATCCAAGAGATCTACGCGGAGCTCGAGGCAATCATGACAAAATCTTGACAAAAAGTCCACCTTTCCCTCAACAGAAATTCTGGAAAATTCGTGAAGAAATTATGAGAAAATACATATACCAGAATGCAGTACACACCAAACCAGGCCAGTTCCAAAAAGATATGGGCCCAACTCCTCTAAACGGCCGCGGAAGCGCGGCTAAATGGGGGTTTTGGCCGCCCTTCCGCGGCCATCTTGGCGCCAAACGGTTAGGGTTTTCAGGGGCTCTTTGGTCTTTTCATGAGGGCCCGTATTGTTGCCCTAGTTTCTCATCTTTCAGCCTATAAATACCCCAGAAGTTTGTGAAGGAAGGGGTCCAATTCTTGTATTTCTTTTGGCTAGGTTTTAGTTACATGTTCTTCTTCCTCTTCTCACCTCTTCTCCATTAAACTTGTAAGTGAGCTTTTGAGTAAAGAGTGATGAATAAAGAAGACCATTTTATATCATGCTTGTCTCTTTCTTTTACTTGTTGTAATGTGTTGTAATTTCAATTGTTAAGTAGTTGTTGTTATTTCCTTGTTATTTCTTTCTTCTCTTTTTTCTTTATCCTTACATACGACAATGATACTTACGCTTGATCCTCGCCAAGGTGAGGTCGCAAACAGTTAGTCATATTCTTCTAATCTTCTTCTTTCTATCTTCCTCTTTTGTGTTGTTTTATTTTTCCGTATTATGATGTGTGAGTAGTTCATTCTTGTTAGGGTAGGATAAGGGAAGTTTGAGAGAAGGAAATCTCTCTCACTCTTTCCTTGCCCAACATCTTAAATCGACTCCCGTTAATCGAACCACAATCCGCTCCTTACGGCACCCTGTCCTACATGATAGCGGTGATTCCGTAGTGAGACCGGTTGTGGTTGGATTAACCGGAGGTTATGGCTAAGAGCCAAGAACGGACGGACAAGCACCAAAAGGAAGACTTATGCGTTGGAAAGCCTAGCTTATACTCGCAAAGTCCTTCCTAGTCGTGCTAATCCCCGTTGTTGCCGATTACTGTAACACGATATTAAGAAGGGCAACGAAAGATGTGGAGACTCCTAACTCAAACTAACCTAATCCTAACCCTAACATGCTCTCTTTAAATATCAACTCAACACTTAGATAACTACAAACAAAATCTGAACAACCGGACTTAACTCGTCGAAAAACACATAGAAAAAGATTCCCATCTCCCTGCGGACGACCCGTACTCAACCGGCTAGCTACGTGCGAAACCGTCTTGATTGCGGTATTTAAACTAGAACTTGAACACGCTCGTATCCTAACAATCAAATGGCGCCGTTGCCGGGAAGACGGTAGTTTATTTCCTTGTGTAATTTCGGGTTAATTTGTAAGTATAACTCTAACCGAAAAAACGAAAAAAAAATATCCTTTGTAAAAAAAAAATCATCTTGTTATTCTTGATTAGTTTTTGTGCAAGTGTGCAGGAAATACGAAGCTCAAAGATCGACGCCAAAGACGTTGGAAATACGGAGTTCAAGTACAGTGCCAAAGACGTGGGAAGATAGACCCACATTTTCGCGGCTACACCGCGACGTACAAAAACGAAGCATCCGGTCCACTGTACAAATTTGGAGCTGTTCCAGTGAGCAAATCCAAATTCAGGACATCCAGACAACCAGAAGAGACACACACCAGCATCTCCACAAAATTTCAAACCCCAAGCTTACTATCTTGCCGCGGAACCGCGGCCTTAGCACCTGTTTGGCCGCGGAACCGCGGCCATTTAGTGGCTTCAGGGGTGCATTTTTTTCTGGTGACTCTCTCTCCTCTCTCCACTCCTCTGAACTCCACTGAACTGTGTTTTCTGCAGGCTTCTTTGCGCAAATTCTTCTCCCCCTTCCAATAAAATGTTCTTGTGCAGGATTCTTTGCGCCGCAAATAAAAATTGTTTGCTGTTGATTTGTTATTGTTTTGCATTCTTTAATACGGACTTAAGGGGCTTGAAACCAATCCAGATTGGGTGGGGATTTCATCACCCTTCCCAGGACCCCAAAAATCACTAAAGCATATGCATTGTCCATTGTAAATTAAAAAATACTAGACTTCAGCCCTAAGGACTTCGCGCTCATTAGGAGAAGATAAACCTTGTTTAGAAACTCGCTTAACCGTATATTGTTTACGGGGTGTCTAGGAAAGTGTTAAAGGCGCAACCGCCGAAAGAGAAAGGGTTATTTAATTAAGGAACTTTGCGAAAGCGTTGGACAACCTCCCCTTATCTCTGCACTTACCTGGCCTCGTGATCGGTGTATTGTTAAGCCCGTTTCTCGACATTGTTTAACTTCGACAATCAAGTTCAGGAGCAGGTCTAGTAGACCTAGGTTACCCTAGATCTAGGTGTGATTGTGCATATCTTGTTTGTGATTGCTTAAGCCGTATTTCCGTACATATCTCTGTAAATCTCTTTCTAAAAAAAAAAAAGAAGAAAAAAAGAAAAAAATCAAAAAGAAAAACTTTTATAAAAACTTGCCCTTTTGTCGCCAAATCCATTTTCACCCACCACCCATCGCCTTTCTTCATTGACGTTTTCTTACCCTCACCTTCTCCGCTTTGACTATACTAAACTCGTTTAGTGTATGTCCGGTTGGACTCGGGACACTAGCGCCCGTCTAGTCCGCGTTACGTTAGTCTCGACCGACTACGCGATCGACTCCGAAGTCGATACTCCGTCCACTCCTCTTTCTCCCCTTCCTTTGCCGGCCAACTCCGACGTTGACCGGAATTCTGTTCATACATCTTCACCTTCACCTTCACCTTCACCAACCTCTTCTTCCGCGATGTCGGGATTTAATCCGAACATCTCTTTGACCACCCCTGGATTGGCTCCACCTCCTACGGAGACCAATCTTCCACCACCTCCGCCTGTTGTAGCGCCGCAGCGAATTGCGCTCCAGGATCGTTTCTACCCTATCCGTTCTGCACTTCCAACCTGCCTTTCTCTTCCTCCGGCCAATGGGGACAACTTTGAAATTAAGCCCCATTTCATCAACATGCTTCCACGTTTTCATGGGCTTGAATCTGAAGATGCCTATATCTTCATTAACAAATTTCAAAATGTCTGTGCCATGATGAAAACAACCCAGCTGTCGGACGATGCTATACGTCTACAGGTCATTCCGTTCACTTTATGCGATCTCGCAGAAAAATGGCCGTATAGCACCGCTTCCCACTCAATCACCAGCTGGGACGAGTTTGTTAAAGCGTTTCTGAAAAAATTCTACCCAAATCATAAGACCGCAAGAATTCGAAATGAGATCAACCAATTCTCCCAGCTTCCTTCTGAACCCTTCTGGAAGTGCTTTGACCGATACAAAGACCTTCTTGTTCAGTGTCCTCACCACGGTATAGAGAAATGGCAGCTCTGCCAAATCTTATACGAGGGACTGAACCCAGCAACGAAGCAGTTGCTGGAAACCATCTGTCAGGGCCACTTCCTATCCAAATCTGACGAGGAAGCGTGGCAGTTCTTTGACGATCTTGCGGAGCAAACGCTACAGTGGGAGAGCATTCGACCGACTTCTTCTTCTTCTACCTCCACTTCTACCGGTCAGTCTAGGGTAGGAATCCACCAACTCGATGTCTCTATTGCGATGAAAGCTGAAATGGCTGCAATAACACGAAAGCTTGAAGCAATAGAGAGCAAATTTTCTGCTCCTGCCCCCACACCTGTTCTCCCCCTTCGTACCATCTGCGCTTGTTGTTCCGATCCGTCCCACTTGACCGAAGAGTGTCCTTACAATCCACCATCGCAAGGACAGGATCAGGTTAATGCATTCCAGCAAAGACCGAGGAATGATCCATACTCTTCCACCTATAATCCCGGTTGGAGGAACCACCCCAATTTCGCCTGGAATCAAAATCAGAATCAATTCCAGGGCAACAATTTCCAAAGGGCCCCTCCACCGCAACAACAAGCGCAACAACAAACTCAGTATCAGCAGCCCTTCCAACCCCAACCTTACCAAAACCTGACGAACAACTTTGCACCGAACAATTCCTTTCCACCAAACAACTTTGTTCCGTCAAACAACGATAAGGTTTCCTCGCTCGAGCGAAGTCTGGATGCGTTTGTTAAACAATCGACTCAATCCACCGCCAACATCCAGTCTTCGATTCAATCTTTAGTGCAACACACTGCCGCACACGGGCAAAGCATCAAGACCATTGAGGCCCAGATTGCACAGCTGAACGCGGCCTTGAGCGAGCGAGAGAAGGGGAAGCTCCCGTCCCAGCCACTTCCAAATCCCGGCCACCCACATAATGCACATGTTGCTCTTGAACAACAAAACCATAATGTGAGTGCCGTGACCACACTGAGATCAGGGAGGGTGCTGCAAAACAACATTGGCAAGCAAATCAACGATGACACCCCGGCTTCTTCTTCTTCTTCTCCTTCTTCTTCTCCTTCTTCGTCTTCCGAGCCTATTCTCCGTTCTTCACAAGGCTCTCCTTCTTCTTTTTCTGCTCAGAACAGACCCACTTCTCACTCCACGAAAACACCTATTCTGGGATCCGTTCCAACTCCAAAATCTCCTCCTCCAGCTTTAGACTCAACCAATTTTCAAAATGTTCCATTTCCAAACCGGTTGAGGTCTAACAAACAAAATGCACAAATGGAGAAGATTCTGGAGTTATTTAAGCAAGTTAACATTAACATTCCTCTTTTAGATGCTGTCCAACAAGTCCCATCTTACGCAAAAATCTTAAAGGACTTGTGCACGAAAAAGAGGAAGTCTCAGGTACCCAAGAAAGTTTTCTTGGCTAGTGCTGTGAGTGATGCCCTTACCCAATCTTTACGACAAAAACGGAAGGACCCTGGCTGTCCTACGATTTCAATTACTATTGGGAATAAGAACATCAACCGCGCACTATTAGATCTTGGTGCCAGTGTTAACTTTCTCCCGTATTCAGTATACGAGCAATTAGGCGTCGGAGAGCTGAAACCCACACACTGCACTCTCCAGATGGCCGACCGATCGATCACCCATCCTAGGGGTGAGCTAGAGGATGTGTTAATAAAAATCGGGGACTTCATATTCCCCGTCGACTTCATTGTCTTAGATACACAGCCTGTAGCTAACCCTCGGAATCAAATTCCGGTGATACTCGGTCGCCCATTTCTCGCAACCTCAAATGCTGTGATCAATTGTCGCAATGGTTCAATGAACCTCTCTTTTGGAAATATGACAATTGAACTCAACATTTTTAGGTTGGGGAATCAGCCCGCCGAACCTAGTGCTCATATACTGGATGTCTGCTCGATCCAGGAGATCACACCAGAAGAGTGTGAATTCGAGGAGTTTCTGTTTGAACACGATGATCTTGACGCCACTAGTGCGTGTCTCTTCGAACCTGCTGCTGTTTCTGCGCCCGATAACGACTACGAGTGTTTCACGTTCACGAACGATCTTAGCCGCGCACAACCCGAGTTTGAATCTTTCGACTTTTCGGATGAGTTACCTGAACCATCCGACTCGGTTGCCTACACTCGTTTTGAACCTTTGCTGGAGTCCTTTGAGTTCGAGACCTTTGCACCAGTCTTGCCTTCCATCATTTCACCTCCAACGCTCGAACTCAAGCCGTTGCCGTCTCACCTTAAGTATGCTTACTTAGGTGAGAACGAGACCCTTCCTGTCATCATCTCGGCTTCTCTAGCTCCCGAGCAAGAGAAAGCCCTTCTCGCGGTCTTGCACAGCAACAGGCAAGCTTTTGGCTGGTCCATGGCGGACATCAAGGGGATTAGTCCCCTCATCGTTGAGCATCACATTCATCTGATGGATGATGCCAAACCAGCCCGGGATCCACAAAGACGTCTTAATCCAGTCATGAAGGAGGCTGTGAAGAAGGAGATCGTCAAATGTCTAGATAGTGGTATCATTTACCCTATCTCTGATAGCCAGTGGGTTAGCCCCATTCACGTTGTCCCCAAGAAGTCGGGCATCACGGTCAAAACCAACGAGGCGAATGAGTTAATCCCTACTCGCACCCAAACCGGGTGGCGAGTTTGCATTGATTACAGAAAACTCAACGCTGCAACGCGGAAAGACCACTTTCCGCTACCTTTTATTGACCAGATGCTCGAACGATTGGCCGGACATGAGTACTATTGCTTTCTAGATGGCTACTCTGGCTATAATCAAATTCCCATCGCCGAAAAAGACCCGGACAAGACCACTTTCACTTGTCCTTTCGGCACGTTTGCATATCGTCGCATGCCCTTTGGGTTATGCAATGCGCCCGCTACCTTCCAGCGGTGTATGATGGGAATTTTCTCAGACATGGTGGAGAAATTTCTGGAGATCTTCATGGACGACTTCTCCATCTTTGGCGATTCTTTTGACGAGTGTCTGCTGCATCTCGACGCTGTCCTTACCAGATGTAAGGACAAGAATCTCACTTTGAACTGGGAGAAATGCCACTTCATGGTGCACGAAGGTATTGTCTTAGGACATATCATCTCGCAAAATGGCATAGAGGTTGACAAAGCAAAGATTGAGGTCATTTCCAATCTGCCTCCTCCCCGATGCGTCAGAGATATCCGAGCCTTCCTTGGCCATGCCGGTTTCTATAGACGGTTTATCAAGGACTTTAGCAAGATTGCTAGGCCCTTGACACTTTTGCTGGCCAAGGACACGCCTTTCGACTTCAACTCGAGCTGTGTGACTGCATTCGAGTCACTGAAACGCTCACTCACTTCTGCTCCCGTTCTCTCTTCTCCTGACTGGACGCACCCATTCGAGATTATGTGCGATGCATCCGACTTTGCCATCGGTGCTGTCCTTGGACAGCGCATCAACAAGATGCCGCATGTAATCTATTACGCGAGCCGAACCCTGAACGACGCACAACTCAATTATACAACGACTGAGAAGGAATTCTTAGCTGTTGTATTTGCTCTAGAAAAGTTCAGGCCCTACCTCATCGGCTCTCCAGTCATTGTCTACACGGACCATTCAGCTTTGCGCCATCTTTTTGCGAAGAAAGATGCAAAATCTCGGTTAATCCGTTGGATTCTCTTGCTTCAAGAGTTTGACCTTGTCATTAAGGACAAACGAGGATGTGAAAACGTGGTTGCCGACCATCTCTCACGACTTCCTTCTTCGCCTTCGCTTCCAATTCCGATCAATGACGTTTTCCCGGATGAACAGCTCTTGGCAGTATCTTGCGAACCCTGGTTCGCAGATATTGTGAACTATTTGGCCACGGGATTGCTACCGACCGAATGGTCAAGTCAGGACAGACTTCGCTTCTTATCCCAAGTAAAACACTTTTACTGGGATGAACCCTACTTGTTCAAGTACTGTCCCGACCAGATTATTCGTCGGTGTGTCCCTGATGAGGAATTCAAGAGTGTGCTGTCATTTTGCCACGATCAAGCGTGTGGCGGGCATTTTGGGCCCAGAAAGACAGCTGAGAAGATCTTGCAATGTGGTTTCTACTGGCCACAACTTTTCAAAGACGCTCACGACTATTGCAAGACTTGCTCCCGGTGCCAACACATGGGCCGGATATCCCGGAGGAACGAGATGCCGCTCCAACCGATCTTGGTTGTGGAGATTTTCGATGTTTGGGGGATAGACTTCATGGGGCTGTTTCCCAGCTCTTTTGGGAACTTGTACATCCTTCTAGCTGTTGATTACGTCTCTAAATGGGTCGAGGCTGTGCCCAGCCGAACTAACGACAACAAGGTTGTCGTTAGGTTCCTTAAAGAAAACATTTTCTCACGGTTTGGGCACCCCCGAGCGATCATTAGCGACAATGGAAGTCATTTCTGCAATTGGACTTTCGAGGCCTTGATGCGGAAATACTCCATTAATCATAAGCTTTCTACGCCCTACCACCCCCAAACCTGCGGGCAGGCCGAAGTTTCCAATCGGCAAATCAAGCAGATACTGGAGAAAACGGTTTCCAAGAACCGTAAGGATTGGTCTTTGAAACTCACTGATGCCCTTTGGGCATTTAGAACCGCTTATAAGACCGACCTTGGCATGTCTCCCTATCGGCTTGTGTACGGAAAAGCCTGCCACCTTCCGGTCGAAATCGAGCATCGCGCGTTTTGGGCGATAAAGGAGCTGAATCTGTCTCTGGAGGACGCGGGCAGCCATCGGAAGCTGCAGCTGAACGAACTGAGCGAGCTTAGGGATGAGGCTTACGACAACACGGTTGTCGTTAAGAATCGAACAAAGGTGTTTCACGATAAACACCTTGTGCGCAAAACCTTCGTACCTGGTCAGCAGGTACTTCTTTACGACACCCGACTTCACTTCCATCCGGGAAAGCTCAGATCTCGCTGGAAAGGGCCGTATTTTGTGCGGAATGTGTATCCGCAGGGCGCTGTGGATTTGGAAAATCCAAAGGACGGTTCACTATTCAAAGTGAACGGGCACCGATGCAAACCGTACCTTAGCGCCGAACCAACAGAGGAGCTCCTGTTCTTACAGGAGCCGGTTTACCCTGAATGATCTTCCTCTGCCTACCTCCAAACTTCGGTTATCCAGCCACGAACAGCGGACACTGTTCCAAATAAGTTTGGGGGTATGTACAAACCATTTTGTTTATATTTGTGTATATTCTTTTTCTTTTCTTTCAAAACAAAAACAAATAAAAATTGTGTATCGCTAACCAACAATTTTGAACCTTCAAACTGCTCTCTTCATGCAACGACAGTGAGGACACTGTCCAGTTTAAGTTTGGGGGTACGCTCGGTACGCATTTCTTACCTTCGCATTCATATGTATATTTTGCATCTGCATATTAAAATCCATAAAATCCATAAAAATTTGAAAATTTTCTAAAAATATAAAAACTTTTTGTCAAGTTAGCTTGTGAAAGAACTCTGACTCAACATTCGACGGTTTTCGTTTGAAAAAATAGGAATAACTAGATCTTATGTTTGGATTTTGAAAACCTGAAAGATAACTCTCCTTTGAAGTTAACTATAGCTGATATAAGTCTTTACATCACACTACACGTGTCGTGAGTTTTGGGAATTAGATGACAAGTTTTTCATGTTAAACTTTTAAACAGATAAATGATTTTCTGAGGATCAAATAGGTTTGTTCTGAAATAAGTAATATCAAGAATAGTTTATGAAGTAAAGCGAATATGAAGGAATGTTATTGATGTCGTAATTGGAGCTAAGTCTGAAAAATAACCCATCTAAAACTTGATTGGAATGATTACACACCAAACCCACTAGACACGTCTTTTATCCAAAAAAAAAATATTTGAACTGCCGGTTATATCTCCGTTCGTATTAAATCATCTGATTTTCACGCCAAACTGTCTTTCGTTTTTGGACCTAGGTAACTTGAGTAATTAAGTCCGCTGGGGTGTTTCTACACCTAATGCCCTAAAACCAACTGGTTTGGGTGCATTGGCCCAAAGCTCGCTAAGAAGCCTAGAAAATCCAGTTTAAAACAAAGTCAAGCAAGTGTTCTCTCCGAGTTAAAATTCCTAACGGTTCTTTGTGTGAGAATAATCTTGATAAAAGACAGGCTTTTATAAAAATTTTAGCGGAGATATGAAGGTTTTATTCTATGATAAAGACTATTGCACATTCACAGAGGTGTGTATGAAATGAAAACAAGAAAAAGGTGGAGTGAAAAATACGACTTAGCTTCCTGTTAAGGAAGATAGAAATTCTGAAGTTGAAACCTTACTGGAAAACGAAACTTGAAAAATTCTTAACTCTTTATAAAACTTATGTGATCCTTTTTAAATTGTTATCTGGGCTTTATTGTGCGACATGATGACTTTAATCGATCCTTCTGGAACTTAACGACACTATTTGCACTGCACGTAAAGACATATAAAATCTGTAGTTAAATAAGATGCGAGGTGTGAAAAATAAAGGTTCGATAGTCTAGACTTAGGATTATAGAATTGTTATTTTCTAAAACAAAACTTTAAGGTTTGAAACTTAGTCATTTTTACAAACCAACTTGACCGGATTTTGTGGGTAGTATCCGCTGAAAACCCTCAGGAGACAACACTCCTCCTACTAGGGACACCTAGAGGTTTAATGGCTTGTTGCACATGCTCAGTGCAATCGCGTTCCCTGCGAAAGTGAGGTTAGGAAATTTTTTGAGAATAAATGGACTTTGCTCGGGACGAGCAAATGATAAGTTTGGGGGTATTTGTTCATATCAGATTTTTGCATTTTCATACCGCCCAATTTTTATCACATTGCATATCCGTAGATACTCTTGAGCCGTGTTTGCTAGTCAATTGCAGGATACAGGTTCTCGGTTCCAAAACGATGAAATTCATGGAAAAGACGAAAAAAATCCGGGTTCTTTCCGACCACAGATAAAACACGGTCTCCGTCCCTCATCCGTATGTTGCCAGATACCAGTAGGAAGACAAAATGTCAAATCTATGCACAAGGCTCAATGGTGGCACAAGATCCAAGAGATCTACGCGGAGCTCGAGGCAATCATGACAAAATCTTGACAAAAAGTCCACCTTTCCCTCAACAGAAATTCTGGAAAATTCGTGAAGAAATTATGAGAAAATACATATACCAGAATGCAGTACACACCAAACCAGGCCAGTACCAAAAAGATATGGGCCCAACTCCTCTAAACGGCCGCGGAAGCGCGGCTAAATGGGGGTTTTGGCCGCCCTTCCGCGGCCATCTTGGCGCCAAACGGTTAGGGTTTTCAGGGGCTCTTTGGTCTTTTCATGAGGGCCCGTATTGTTGCCCTAGTTTCTCATCTTTCAGCCTATAAATACCCCAGAAGTTTGTGAAGGAAGGGGTCCAATTCTTGTATTTCTTTTGGCTAGGTTTTAGTTACATGTTCTTCTTCCTCTTCTCACCTCTTCTCCATTAAACTTGTAAGTGAGCTTTTGAGTAAAGAGTGATGAATAAAGAAGACCATTTTATATCATGCTTGTCTCTTTCTTTTACTTGTTGTAATGTGTTGTAATTTCAATTGTTAAGTAGTTGCTGTTATTTCCTTGTTATTTCTTTCTTCTCTTTTTTCTTTATCCTTACATACGACAATGATACTTACGCTTGATCCTCGCCAAGGTGAGGTCGCAAACAGTTAGTCGTATTCTTCTAATCTTCTTCTTTCTATCTTCCTCTTTTGTGTTGTTTTATTTTTCCGTATTATGATGTGTGAGTAGTTCATTCTTGTTAGGGTAGGATAAGGGAAGTTTGAGAGAAGGAAATCTCTCTCACTCTTTCCTTGCCCAACATCTTAAATCGACTCCCGTTAATCGAACCACAATCCGCTCCTTACGGCACCCTATCCTACATGATAGCGGTGATTCCGTAGTGAGACCGGTTGTGGTTGGATTAACCGGAGGTTATGGCTAAGAGCCAAGAACGGACGGACAAGCACTAAAAGGAAGACTTATGCGTTGGAAAGCCTAGCTTATACTCGCAAAGTCCTTCCTAGTCGTGCTAATCCCCGTTGTTGCCGATTACTGTAACACGATATTAAGAAGGGCAACGAAAGATGTGGAGACTCCTAACTCAAACTAACCTAATCCTAACCCTAACATGCTCTCTTTAAATATCAACTCAACACTTAGATAACTACAAACAAAATCTGAACAACCGGACTTAACTCGTCGAAAAACACATAGAAAAAGATTCCCATCTCCCTGCGGACGACCCGTACTCAACCGGCTAGCTACGTGCGAAACCGTCTTGATTGCGGTATTTAAACTAGAACTTGAACACGCTCATATCCTAACAATCAGCAACTCGGTCGTCAAGTTTGCTAAAAGAGATGACCAAGATTGATGTAGAGTATTAGTAGAATACTTTGTCTCACTTCATCCAAAGCCGTAGACGATCGGTTAATGAAGTTGCCACTCGAATCGGGTGATGGAATGAAATGAGCTATGAAATTTCCATACACCCCAAAAACTATCATAATCTTTTAACCAAATCAAGTGAGAGAGTGAGAGAGAGGGGGAAGGGGCCGGCCATACTTAAGGAGGTGGAGGGTGAGTGTAGGAGAGGGGAGAGTGACCACAAGAGAAATATCTAGTATGAACACAAAGTATGAACACAATAAATGAAAAAGATGAATCACTTAACCTAGTCACCTTGCATTAATTGAATCATTAATGCATCCATGAGTCACAAATCCTTGTCACCACCTTCTAGAAGCTTCTAGAAACTTCCACACTCATCCAAGAAAAGTTAAATCCGTATTTAACCAAATGTTAAATACGGCTGAGAGAAAACTGGAAACTGGCAACTTCCAAAAGCGATCCCGAAACGAATTTCAGGATAACCCCGTAACAGTATAAACATACCCGCATTTGTATTACGACCGAATACAAATGCAACTGAGACAAAGATATTATATCTACTCAATATAATACTCGGACCCGGCTTAAACCAAAGCCGACCAGTATCAACTGCCCGAAATATGACACGTGCGTAAACGCACGTGCATTTTCCGAACCCTGCCATAAAACCATACGGCCTCTACAACATTTCGCCCGAACTTGGGAAACTGTCTTTGGGGGACTCTAATGACTCGTCAGTACTCTGGCAGTGGGTTTAACCACAAGCCGTCAGCGGCACTAGCT
The DNA here is from genome assembly GCA_030015575.1 of Agapanthus africanus. Taxonomy (NCBI): domain Eukaryota; kingdom Viridiplantae; phylum Streptophyta; class Magnoliopsida; order Asparagales; family Amaryllidaceae; genus Agapanthus; species Agapanthus africanus. Next base: position 406,202,063 of record CM057337.1, on the reverse strand, counting down.
GTGCGTAACGGCTACCCATGGACTGACCTCAAGGGATGCCGATGAGCGAACTCATCCGGAAACCCTACTGAGCCTAATAGTGACAATGTATATACAGTCCGGTCCGTTCATCTATGAGTATCGCATATCTGCCTAGGGGGCTAGTAACGTCAGACTCCCAATAGAAGTATAAGTCGTGTCGGAGTGTAGCCCAAAAACACCCTGAGATACTACTGGAGTACCTACCAGTAAATCTACTGCCATGGCCGTGGGCTTTGTGTAATGGCTCTCCTAGTCACAGCGCGATCTCACCCCTAATACCGGGAGAGACGAATCCCCTGCCAATCCGCTCACGTGCCTCCATGTAGCTCGGGACTGTACCCTAAAACTACCTGTTTGCATGACTCCTTTGAGACGTGGTAGGGTAGAAATCAAAGCATAGTGGGAACTCACACGAGACAAATGACGACCTTAGGTCGATGAACTAACCTGTACACATGTCACTAGGGAACTGCTATCTTACGATATGTATAATACCAACTAGCAGGTTCCCGGCGAGTCCTGTCCGGTGTACTCATAACCCAATTTGCACCTGTATACATCTTAGGTGATCCAACTGACACCAGTGGCTTGTGAGACCGGCCACCGCCCCTCGACGGGGTCTCGACTGTATACACTAGTCTACTCCGGAGTATCGATGCCCTGTCTCGAAACTCCCACGACTAGGGACCACAATTAAGGATATTCATATAAACCACCCAACTCTCACGTATATGATCGCCATCATACTGTTGATAGTAAAGCAAGATCCTAAGGGCTCTATCAAAGTGTAGCAGTGATCAGTCACCTGAACCTGTACACGACTGATAAAGGCAAACCAGATAGCATACTATCATCTCGAGTAAGACTGTCCTTCCGGTATAGGTCCTCTACAATCATTGCAATCAGGTACCTGCGATCCAATAATTGACTCTGAGGGCACTATATCCAACAGTATCAAAGCCAGGTTTTACCTCCTGAATGTAGGATGACCCTTGGTTGATGGAGTAGGCGACTTTAGTAGAGTGAGGTACCGTGTGTATGTTCTGCGGCATACTTACGATACGCTACTCCACTTAAGAAGCCTTAGGATGTACATTTCCTTGCACAGTATTATATTCATTCCTATGATCTATCCCCTTCAGTACCAGCTTATAGTTTTGTTACCACGGTTGTACGGGCGTGGAGAGCTACGGCTAGAGTTGCGGTCAGCACGAGCTCGTCACAGACGAGGACTGACCAGGGAGTGATTCCAGCAACATATAATTGCATAGAGGCGTCGTTTTATTGTGTTTTTATGCCATGAGCGTTTGATGGGTCGCTTTTACGAGATTACTCGGATGTACAGATCAGCACCAGAGGATTGAGCCACTGATAGAATCCAGCCAGAATGTGATGACCATTTATGTATCGCCTATTCATGATGATTGATGCACTATTCAGCATGCAGAAGAATGAGCCAGTAGTTCCTGCGAACGACGACATATTGCCTTAGATGTTAGAACTATTGCAGTACGAGTTGTACTTAGAGGTTTGACAGAAGATTGCTAGTCACCCGAGGATGAATGACTAGGATATGTGGTTCGTTCGCTTACCCCGATGCGAGGTCATCAGATTAATTGATTCCGGCTAGAGACGACTTCACGCAGGTTCGTTGAGTATTGATAGAGGCGATCGAATGTCGGAAACCCATATTCCAAGTTTAAAGTATTCGAAAAAACATGCAAGCAATTCTATGGACCCTCTAGAAGAATGAAAACCCTAACTCGACAAAATGACCATATGAAAGCCTTTGAACCTTAGGGTTTGCGGCAGTTCCACGGTGCCATTAGTGAGGCTTGGGTTTGCCCTTCTACGGCTGGTCCACCGGTACTGTGGTATGTACTCGATACTATTAAACTGTACTCAAGATGTTGAGCTCTTGTGGGATTATAGGGCTTTGACGAATCGATCGAAAGGTTCGACTTCATTCAGATATCATGTGATGGGATGCATTGCTTGGGAGACTCCAGATACGAGTATAGCCGTTGGAGCATAGTCCATGCAGCCATGAAGAGTCGAGTCCGTAATAGTCGACATTATAGAAAATTGGAGTAAGAGGTTTGTACGAGATCTTGATGAGATGACGTTCCACTCCGCCGACATCAGAGATGTGATACGCATGCAGAGGCGTTGTATATGGATATATCTTCCGGAAGGAGTCGCGATGAGAATGCATCTGTTCTGAAACCAGAAACAGATATAGTAAAGGGTGATAACATCCGGATAGTTCAGCAGTGACAAGATTTGGGAGAGATCTCGATAGGACCTTTCTGGAATAATTTACGAGAAGACTTAGACCCAGGAGCGGTCCTATTACGCACACCCAGCAGGCCAGAGTTCGGCATCGTCGACAAGACATGTTATTAGTGACCACAACAGTTGGCCAGAGACTCTTAGAGGATATGCTTGAGCGGGACTATTCCGCCATACTTGATTTTGGTATTTTGGGCGATCTATTCGCATGATTGAGTTTTGATAACTGAGTTTCATGATATTTGTTTTCATGCACCATGGATGCACCTACTGAGTATTTACGTTTTGTGCATAGTTATTGCACTTGAGATATGCTTTATACACCGTTGTGTTGATTTATGATTTATGCAGGTTTATTGCACTTGATTCAGTTTTGTGCCTTGGCTGCACATGTTTATGATTTCATGGATTGCATACAGCTGATTTAGATTTATTTGTGCATGTTGGATGCACTTGATTTAGATTTTATTCGAGCATATTGGATGCACTTGATTTAGATTTTATTCATGCATGTTCGATGCCCTTGATTTAGCCTTCATTCGTGCATGACGGATGTACTTGATTTGGATTTTCGCGCATGTTGAGCGCATGATATGAGATATGGTTTTGTGCACACCGGATGCACTCGATTGGGATTTCCATTCATGGATGTTAGTTGCACAGGATTGAGATTTTGTGCACCACAGTTGCACTCGACTTCGGTTTGATGTCATTTGAGATATTGATTTTGATTCCATGCCTATAGTATGCATGTGATTTGACTTATGATTTCAGCCTAGTTTTTATGCACTTTTAGTATTTTGATTTGATTTTGTGCACGCTGATGCACATGGTTGTGAGATTTTATACGACGGTATACTTGATTTGGATTGAGGTTGGTTGTATACCGTCGATTTCGATTCTGATATTCGATATTGTTTTCGTGCACCTTGTGCACTTGATTTGGATTCTTGCGCATATTTGACGCGCTTGATGCGATTTTGGTACACACCAGATGTACTAAATCGAGATTCTTCGTGCATATCAGATGCACCTGATATTGTTGTCAGGCACACACGTTGCCTTTGACAGTTGTTTTGTGCACACCCGTTGCATTTAGATTTTATTTAAGTGCACATGTATAGCATATTCATGGATTTCGATTTCCGTGCGCACCATACGCACATGGCATTCATATATATATTTGGGATTGATTTCTTTTAGAGTAGTATATTTTTGATACTTACTATTTGGTATAGTAGCTGAGCAGGACTAGTCCGAGGACAGTACCTGATTTGTGTTTTGCATACATCGATAGTTATCGAAGGGATTTCGAAAAGAGAGCTATAGCCTCAGTATTTACCTACGTGTCTGATATGACACGAAACGTTTAAAACAAGGAAAACCTTATAGATTGTTTTCAAAACGGCGGGACGTGCATATTAAATAAAGGATATATTTAAATATAGTTATTTGCTTACAACAAACGTCCGCTACTGTACCGTGATACGCGCATCGTACAACAACATGAAAGGTTTGGCATGCATTCCTTTAGTTGTTTTGACGAGTTTACGATGATGCGTACTAGGTACAGGTTATAGTTTCGATGTTTATCACGTCGGTTTTCGTATTGTGTTTAGACATTGATGTCTTCCCCATAACTCCGATGATTGCGGGATGCTTGACGGAATTTTGATTTTGGTTATGTACTCGTTTTCATGCACATGCATTGCGCTAAGATGTGTTTTAAATATTGTTGATTTCGGAGCCCCGACGACTTGATTGTTTTGCTAGAGTATTTTAGTATTTGGGGGAAGTTTTAATTTAAATTCGGGGACCGAATTTCTTTAAGGGGGGAAGATTGTAACGTTTTGAAAATCGTTTTGGTGAAATTTCGGAGAATCGGTAAAATAATGGGTGTTTTCCGTAAAAACCAAGATATAAATATCTTTTAATATAAAATTAAATATACCTATTCTAGCTATGCAATTGCTAGTATTTGGTGTTTATTGAGTCACTTATAAAATTTCTAGTTGACTAAAATTTTTTCCGAAATTAATTATTTTTAATATTATTTTAAGCCGTCACTAATACATTTAATTAGGGATAATTACAAATTGGAATGGGTTAATACAAGTTTTGTGCATCATAACACATTCAACCAAATTGTAACATATTATTTTTGAAATGAAATGAAATTGTTAAGATGTTTCAAAAAAAAATGATAGAAAAGGCATAAATAGTGAAATTTATGTAAATGGAAATTGATGTAACTTTCATTTAATGAACTTGGGAGATCTTTTTTTCACTAGAACCATCTACCCAAACCTACACACACCCTCTTCCTTAGCTGGCCGAGCCCATTAGGCTGCCCCCACACTCACTCATCACACTTCAAAATCACAAAGAAAAGGAAATTAAAGTGAGAGGAATATTTTGGTCTTAAGTCAATTTGAGGTATGGGTTTCATTAGACTTGGACTCTCTCTCTCTCATCCTCTCCCCACTCCATTGCTCGGCCACTCCCACAGCAGCCACTCCCAAATCTTTTTCCTCTCATTTCCATTGCCAAAAAGCCTCATTTCCTTATCAAAAATTCACAAATTAACTCACAAATTCAAAGCAAACTCAAAATCCAAGCCCTACCCATTTTACCTTAGCCTATCTAGTATGGATCTTGGTGAAAAGTTAGCATTTTGGAGATAAGTTGCATGTTGGATCTCTTGAAATTGTGAGGTATAATCTAACCCTTTAGTAAATTGTTGTTAAATACTTAAATCAAACTAAATTAGTTAGTAATATGGCTTTAATTTAAGAAATTTAGTTTTCAAGAGAAGAGTTGAATTCAAGTTAGGGTTTTGAGTAATGAGATTATGGTTGTGTGATGAATTTAACATGTTAATACTATACTAAAACTAATCTAGTTACTAGTTTACTAATTGTTGCTTGTAAATTGTTAAAATTGGATTTTTAGCAAACTAGGTTTTTGAAATTAATTCAAAATTGAGATTAAAATATGGTTAAGGTTTTCATCACATCATTAACAATATAATGGATAGTTTGACATTTTAAGACATGTAAAATATAAGCTAGTTTCTAGTTTGCCAATTGTTATTTTAAAAATTGTCCAAATCATATATTTTGTAAACTAGATTTTTAGAATTTTGAAAATAAGTGGGATTAAAAATCTAGTAATGGTTTGGGTGGCTTAGTTAAAATATTTAGTGAGCATTGTAGCCACTAAAATCGTTAAAACATTTAGTTTTGTACTAAAATGGAAAAGTTTGCTTACTAGGTTTACGGAAAAATAGCTTTTAAAGTGAGTTTGAGGTTTTGGTGAATTACAACCTATTTCATATTATAATTAGTGTTTTGTGAATTTGCAAATGGGTACTTTGGGGTTTTTCTCGATCAATCGGCGTTTGTACGCCGATGTTGAGGGTTATTTAGTTCTTTTGCATGAGCGGGCCATAGGTTTTGACCTATGTGAGATTCGTGTGTCATTGGGTCATGAGTCGGATTTTAATGCGATACGATGTATTATGACATGTAGGTACCCTCACGAGGACTTCGAGACGACAAGCAAGCGCGTGGCGACATCGGAATCGGCAAGCGAAGATCAAGGTGAGTAGATATATATCTACGGGGAGAAGTCGGGTGGATGGCGTATAGCACCCCCGCAATGTCTTAAGACATGATATGTTGTGATATAGATATAATTAAATATGTTATGGAGGGATATGAACACTTAGCAAGAAAATCTTTAGAAGATCATGAGTTAGTGTTAGAGAGAATTGAGGAAAGTGACTTAGCTGGTTTCATAGTCACGAAACCTAGAGTAAGGTTGTTACACATACACATACACGCACGGGATATGGGTTTAGGTGTATATGTATATGTATATAGATAGATGTGGATGCTGTAGGGTTCCTAGGCACCCTAGTGAGGTCTCCCAAGCCATCAACCATGGCAATTTCAAATAATATGGTGCCTACAAACCCTAGTGTACGGATCTATAACTAGATGTCTAGGCGAAACAAAAACAAGCTAACAACTTAGCAAATGAGAATACGGAAATACAACCTTTGTAGATCCGTTTGCTCCACCTCCATAGCTCCGCAACGACGTCCTCTCGCTGTCCATAAGAAATCCGGGCTCTAAAGTCGACTTCGTCGGAGAGAAAACGAGCTAGGTCGTCGATGTCCATGCCGAAGATGATCTACGTCGAGGCATCGCTAAATCAAGCTCGACCTTCACCAAACCCTACTTTCTTGTGAAGGAAACACACTCTACTTCTTGGCAAGAGGTAGAGGATGAAGAAATAGGATGTGGGTAAACTTTGGAATTGGATTTCTCACTCAAAACATCAATCTACCATTGATGACCTCAAGCTTCTTCACTTGAAGAATGAAGAAGAAGAAGAATAATGATAAGAAAAGATTTATCAATTCTTATCATAAGTGAACCATGGTAAAGTGTAGAGAGTTAACCAAGGTTAGTTGAATGGTTAGGGTTAAGAATGAGATAAGAGTGGTGGACTTAGGTCAAAGCTTCATGAAGTTTCAACTAAACAACAAAACTAGCAACCATTCTTTTCTCATTTCTTTTATTCATTTATCAAAAAGAATAAAATGAATAATTAAGAAAATAAAACCCTAAACATAAATACAACCATGGTTCAAACTTTACACTTAACCAAAGTGGTATGCATCATCAAACATGATACATCCATGTGCACATAAACATATCGCATATGCAATGCGCACACCCGAGCGAGAAAATCCATCTTAAGTAAACCGATACTAGTTGATGCAAAGTAATATATCATATATATAAATATGCATTAAATCATTAATATCAACACTTGATTCAATGATCCGGTTATGTCGCACACAACCGACTAGTATACAATATATCGGCTTATCGAATCAACGCTTGAATCGATAACTAGGTTATATCGCATACAACCATTCGATACATTTATCGCGAGAATAGAATACGGTATCACATACACGCATTATTCTCGGTCCCGCACATATCTCATATGCGCTCCTATTTCGTTTCGCTTGAGCCAGGAAACCTCTGTGTAGGACTCTAAAGACTCGTCAATACGCCGGCAGCGGATGATGATCATATCAAACATCCACAAGCCGCAAGCGGTCTGCTAAACGTAACGGCCACCCGGGTATTGAGCGATCTGAAGATCGACGAGCAAGCCCGCTCACACTCCAGTGAATCCGACCAGTAACACTACCGTATAGTCCGGTCTGTTCGTCTGATATGTCGCATATCTCGCCTAGGGGTGGTAAACGTCAGACCCCAATAGCTCGATAAGTCATGCCGACGTAGGGTCCATAACATTCGTGAAACTACTTATAACTCTTACCAGTATATCACTGGAACCCTGGCCAGGGATTTCCTGTTATGGCCAGTCGAGCATAGCACAACATCAACCCCCAATACCGGGAGAGACGAATCCCCTCCTATCGCTCATTGCCTCCATGTGAATCGGGACTGTACCCAAAAACCACCTGTTTGCACAACTCAGTAGAGCCGTGGTAGGGTGGAAATCAAAGCACAGTGGGAGACACACAAGACTCTATGACGATCTTGGGTCAACAGACTAAGCTGTACCAGTGTCACCAGAGAACTGCCATCTGACGTGAGGTATAATACCATCTGGGAGTTCTCGGCGAGTCCGTTCAGTGTACCCAGTCTCCACTGAGCACCCGCATACCATTTTCGATGTCAAACACCAATGGATATGGGATCATCCATCGCCCATCGCATGGGTCGAGAAGATATGCGCTAGTCTACTCTGGAATATCGATGCCCCGTCTCGATATTCCCTCGACTAGGAACAATTCAAGGATGTACTCATGGACTACCCAGGCCCCACTAGTATGATCTACATCATAGTCCTGGAAGTCGAGTACATATCCTAAGGGCTTTATCAACATGTAATCAGAGAGACAGAAAGTATACATGTTAAGACAAAGTGCAACCAGATAGCGTACTATCATGTCGAGCAAGAAAGTCCTACCTATATATGTCCCAGCATCCACTACAATATACATCCAATGTACAGTAATGGCCTCTAGGGCATACATATAACTAACAATCTCCCACTTGCACTAGGGCCATCTGTAGCAGTGGTTGCAGTATCACATACTCAACCATCCCCTAAATTGTCTCTCTTTGGGAAAAGGGCCTTCGTGAGTGGATCCGCCGTGTTGTCCTCTGAGTCTTCTCTCCTTACCTCGATCACCCTGGAGATCAACTATCTCCATGATCAGGTGATGCTTCCTCAGAATTTGTATGGGTCACTGATGGGACCAGGGTTCCAGGGTCGAAACCACGCTTCCATTGTCATACAATGGCAGGAACCTAGTTCATCTTATGAACCAATATACACCCAAACAGCCTCTTTGGTAGTATCTTTAATAGCGATGTTACCAGCCTTTATCGTCTAGTTTGCCACGGTATCGAGCTTGGAACTCTTCCAACATACCGTCCCTTTACTGAGGGTAAAGACAATGCCCGTGACTGACATTCAGTCGTCTTTATCACCCTGGAACTCTTCCAGTGATTCTCTTCAGGATCGATTGATACCATCTCACTACATCTAGTGAGAATCCTTGCATCCAGTTACATCTATCTCATAGATGAAAATTCAGGTTTTTAGGAGGTATCACTTTGATCCTATTTGGAGAATCCTAATGATAATAGGAGATTGACCGATCGTAGTATAGGAAACTCTTTTCCTATCAAGAGTATGTTGTCTACGTACAATACGAAGATGACGACCTTACTCTCTACTACCCTTTTGTATATACAAGGTTCGTCTACCATTTTGATGAAGTCAAACACTTTGATTATCACATCAAAACAGACGTTCCAACTCCGCGATGCCTGCTTCATTATGTAAAGCAACTTGCACACGTTTCCGCTGCTCCCACTATTTACGAAGACCTCTGGCTGTGTTCTTACAGACGTTCTCTTCTAAATCAGTATTTAGAAAAGCAGTCAGGGCACCCAACCACCAGATATCGCAGTCATGGTATGTAGCCGTGGCAAGTAGAATCTGGATAGACTTAAGCATAGCTACTGGAAAAAGGTTTCATCATTATCCATGCCTGGTCAATGACGAAAACCTTTAACAAGTCTAGCTTTGAAAGTCTCAACTTTTCCATCTACACCAAGTAATCTTCTCAAGATATACTTGCTCCTGATGGGGATTTAACCCTTCAGATATTGCAACCAAAGTCCATACTTTGTTGGTGTATAAGGATTCCTTCTCAGATCACTAAGCATCCAGCCATTCTTACAGAGTCCCTACTCTCGATGGCCTGCTCGAAACTGGTTGGGTCATCATCTCATGATGCAATCCTTGCTCCCACTGTCATCGAGAAACCGAGGTATCTCTCAGGTGGGTGAGGAACCCTACTAGATCGACGGAGAGGCTGAGGTTCGTCGGAAAATATTGAATCCTTTGGTTCTGTCAAATCATTAGCAGTTTTGTACAGCTGGAACCTTTCCAGTTCTACAGAACTGATCTTGCCTCGATCTTGTCCGGATTTTGCTTTTGACATAGGCCGGACAATCCCAAATCTTAACTTACTTAAGAGATAGGTTCTTCCCATACCATATCTTATATGGAGTGGTAGGCAGTGATTTGATTCCAACCTAATTCAATAGGTATGCAGCTTCTCAAGTGCATAACTCCCAAAAGGAAAAAGGTAACTCAGTAGTACTCATCATAGAGCACACCTTATCATATAGGGTGTGATAGCCCCACCCCGATATACCATCGTGCTATGGTGTATACGGAAGAGTAATGCTGAGAGAGAATCTCATTCTCTTTTAGAATAGTGCAGGAATTCTATGCACAAGTATTCTCCTCTCTGATCTCATCATAGGACATAATACTTATACCCGGTTATTGGTTCTCTACTTCTAACTTATATTCTGTGAATACCTCAAAAGGTTCGGACTTATGTTTCAACAGGAACATATGACTGAATCTTGAGAGATTATCAGAGAATATAATGAAGTAAAAAGAACCAGTCCTGGCATGTGTAGACAGGAGACCTTCCATACATCATCATGTATCAGTCCCAATAGTTTATTAACTCTTTCTCTGTTTCCAATAAACAGAGCTATGGTCATCTTATCTTTGTGACATGATTGGCGAGTTGCACAAGATGTAAATTCAAAACGATTTAAATATACATCTAAATGTAACTTCAGCCAGTCGGGTCGCATTGATCTGACCTAGTCTACAATACCTCAAGAAGAATCCGTTCATTTCTGAACTCTTCCTCTTGTGTGTGTTCCATATACTAAGAACTGTAGTTTGATTTAGAACATCAATGCTTTTAGATAACGCACCTGAACCGATCAACTTTTGATATAGGAAATATTCAAAACATTATCCAATTATACAAAATTTTATCATTTCTTTACTTAATAAAGAGACTGATATGATTTTGTATATCAGGTTCAGCATCTAATAGCATTTGTTCAGAATCAATGTATTGGTAATACAGGGTGACAGTGACCAACAGACTTGGCTGCAACACTTGCCCCGGTTTCTGTCTCATGAAACTTATCACCCGTTCTCAGTTTTTCTACCTTTTTGTAGCCCTATGTAACAGATTACATATCTGGGATCCTGATCCGGTATCATATACCCAGGATGCAGAGGATACTGAGAAACAGTTCTTTGTAATGAACACACCCGAAGGAGATGCATCATATGCACTTTCTTCGTTTGGGCGGCATAGGAATTCTGGTATTCCCTTATTTCCTGCTCTGTCTTATAACAATTATAAGTTGGAGCGGGACCAACGTTCCCCAGCTTAGTATAACAAGCGGGTTCGGTCAATATTCCGTATTATTATCTTGATTAAGGCGTGATATGGTCGCTACCAGGAGAGAGAGAGAAGAAAACACTCTGCGTGCGCTCTAGCAAGATCAGATTGGTTATATATTTTATCTAATCAGGATGGCTCCCACTGTTTTTATCAAATCTTCCTTCAAACCTTAAAAGGAAAAATTAGCCGGGATTAATTACACTCTACAAGTTCGCCAATCTTTCAGCCAGGCCAGTGTCGGTACTTTGAGGGAGGTTCCCCGTGCTTTCGCACGGACCTAATTACTGTAAACCTCGTTTTCCCAGAGGCGTAACCCCATTGACACCTTTCTAGACACCTACTTGACCGGCTAATTGCAAAGTGCAAAACTCTCCCAGGAGTAACAATTACTCGCAGTGGGTATCGGGATCCAACTATCATATAGAAGGTATGCAATCTCATTGCAAGTTTCAACACTTGAAACTCCCGATAATGGTTTTTACCCCTAGCACCTATGACCTTGGCTAAGGTCAACAAATCATAGGTACTAGTCAAGTTCTACCCGTCATTTCATGATTAATTAGACCCACCCACATGACCCTTGGCTAAGGTCAACAAAGTCACATGACTGTCCTAACTAATCGCATCATATGCGGTGTAGGAAGACATCACTTAGCTACCGCACACTACGCCTCGGCTATGGTCGACAAACGTAGCACGAATACTAAGTACTCTACTTCCTAAAATGACGGAGGGTTGCGACTGGTTTTTGTGAAAACCTTTAACGCTTTGAACTTGATCTCGTTACGGAATCAAATGGTTTTTTTTAAATGGAATGTTTTTGAAGCTTTTCTAGTTTTGCTAAAGGGGTCACTCCTGGTGAAGGGATCGTCGGCCCTTTCCTCGTCGAATGAGGTGCGGGATATATCATATATATCATTTTGCAAAGCAAAAACTATAGAAGCGATCAAATAACAAACCGAGGGCTGTAGCATCTGCCAGTTATTGCTAAAGGAGTCACTCCCGGTGAAGGGATCTCGGTCCTTTCCTCATCGAATAAGGTGCAGGATGTTCTTTAATGAACACCGCGATGCAAAGCAAGAACTGTACCTACCTGTTTTATTTTGAAATTCGATTCCACAACATCAATTAGGTTTATTTTCTTTCATTAATCTCATTAATGAATATCCCATCATTTAAGTCCACCTAACCATCACAGATAAATATAACGTACGCTTATGCCATCTGCATTCGCCTCGATGTCCCGTCTGCACCGTTAGGTTAGGTAACTAACGCCAGAGCGAGGCAGGGCTAGTGCGGGTGTAAAACATAAGCAACGTCTATATAATATATCATATATACTATATATATAATATCTGTCACAGAACATCACATGGTCACAGATAAAACACAGCAGAAGAAACATATGAAATATTGGATATACTAGGACGTCCGTGTTTTCAATACGAGCCAGTATAAAACACGGATTCCACGGTCGTGATGAATAGCCAATCCCACACCCCTAGACCCCTACGAGAACGGCAAGCAACCCTGCCAATTCTAGGGTTAGGAGACCCGGACTCGACTCCTCGAGTTGGTCTCCCACTGGACCCCAGAACCCGGTTACTTGTGCTCCCCTCCTTGGGTCTATCCTAGTGCAGAAAAGTAAATAATATACAAACGGCGACTACTTCCGCAACCTGGAAGTGCCCCAATAAAAGAATATTACATACAAGTCATTACATGAATGAAAATGAAAAACACTCATCTCACATAAAAACCCCCGGCTATTCAAACACGACGATCCAATATAACATATCCAGCAACACATAACATCACATGTCATCAACGTAAGTAAATATGCGCATCCCAATTGTCGTTGACATATAGCAACGAAACCGGCGATATCACATATTACACTTACGGTCACAGAAAAGAAAGTGTAAAACTACAACAGTTGGAATCCGCAATATCCTCAGACATCGCATGCCTGACCAAATGAATTACTTAGACATCGCATGCCTAACAATTATAAACCCCGCATTTTAGTCTCATTATCGAAAACACTTTTCAATATCAAGTCGGGCAATTCAACAAGATTCCCGACATCCTGATCGAATACTCGTCGCAAACTTCAGTAGACGGCCGCACCCCCGACGCCGTCGACAAAGTGCACCAAGGCGGAACACCGCTACCGCGAGCACCCGAACGGATGCTTTCGGCGACGGGGTTCTCCTACAGTCACTTGGTCGGGGCTATGGAGTGAGGCTGTCTATTAAGTTTACCGGCGAATATCCGCGTACGCTACGTGATTGCGACGGACTTTTGATCACATCAAAAATCCGTGGCAACCGATCAAGTGAGACTAAACTGCTACGTTTATAACATTCATTCAGTTATCATATAACTTATTGTGAATTCCAATTATTGTATCCCATTCCAGATAAACAGAAAATGTTAAACTTTCCGATCGAACAATTGAACACACAAGTTTTCCCGATAAAGATCAACACATGAAACTAGTCTAACAACATTCAGTTCGTACCTCAGTACCAACGGTCCAGCCGTAGAAGGGTCAAGCCAACGCCTCACATGTGGCACGCCGTACTGCCCCAAACCCGAAGGTTCAAAGGGCAGTTCAAGACGGTCACATAATCGAGTTAAGGTTTGTGTCTTCTAGAGGGACCATCGCGTTACTTGCACTACTTAGAACGTCGTTAAACTACGGAAAAATCCAACACTTGGAAATTTCCCGACAGGGGAAAAATCGGGTATTTATATCCGGTCGAACTTTTTAACATATTCTAAAATTTATCCGGAAAACACATGGACAGAATTAGACTTTCCGATCGAAACAATGATTCCCAAAACAACTCAGAACAACTCAACTCTTGAGTTCATTTTAAATATTCCAGGAAAATGAGCATTTAATTTTACGAGTTACTGTGAAATTTGACACGTGTCGGCTTCTTATTGGCGGCCCTTCCGCCGCGCAAACCCCCTTTGTGCGGCGCTTCCGCCGCGCTATTGTGGAATTAGGGTACCAAATTTCACAGTAATTCTTAAAAAAGCCTGCTTGTTTTTCTGGATATTTTTAATTGCCAAAAATCAACAGTTTTGAAAAAAGTACAGAGAGCAATTTTGCAATGGGATTTTGGTTCGATCGGGTTTCTAATTCCGTCCGGGGATCGCCTAAGGCTCTAGCTAGGCTCTGATACCACTGTAGGGTTCCTAGGCACCCTAGTGAGGTCTCCCAAGCCATCAACCATGGCAATTTCAAATAATATGGTGCCTACAAACCCTAGTGTACGGATCTATAACTAGATGTCTAGGCGAAACAAAAACAAGCTAACAACTTAGCAAATGAGAATACGGAAATACAACCTTTGTAGATCCGTTTGCTCCACCTCCATAGCTCCGCAACGACGTCCTCTCGCTGTCCATAAGAAATCCGGGCTCTAAAGTCGACTTCGTCGGAGAGAAAACGAGCTAGGTCGTCGATGTCCATGCCGAAGATGATCTACGTCGAGGCATCGCTAAATCAAGCTCGACCTTCACCAAACCCTACTTTCTTGTGAAGGAAACACACTCTACTTCTTGGCAAGAGGTAGAGGATGAAGAAATAGGATGTGGGTAAACTTTGGAATTGGATTTCTCACTCAAAACATCAATCTACCATTGATGACCTCAAGCTTCTTCACTTGAAGAATGAAGAAGAAGAAGAATAATGATAAGAAAAGATTTATCAATTCTTATCATAAGTGAACCATGGTAAAGTGTAGAGAGTTAACCAAGGTTAGTTGAATGGTTAGGGTTAAGAATGAGATAAGAGTGGTGGACTTAGGTCAAAGCTTCATGAAGTTTCAACTAAACAACAAAACTAGCAACCATTCTTTTCTCATTTCTTTTATTCATTTATCAAAAAGAATAAAATGAATAATTAAGAAAATAAAACCCTAAACATAAATACAACCATGGTTCAAACTTTACACTTAACCAAAGTGGTATGCATCATCAAACATGATACATCCATGTGCACATAAACATATCGCATATGCAATGCGCACACCCGAGCGAGAAAATCCATCTTAAGTAAACCGATACTAGTTGATGCAAAGTAATATATCATATATATAAATATGCATTAAATCATTAATATCAACACTTGATTCAATGATCCGGTTATGTCGCACACAACCGACTAGTATACAATATATCGGCTTATCGAATCAACGCTTGAATCGATAACTAGGTTATATCGCATACAACCATTCGATACATTTATCGCGAGAATAGAATACGGTATCACATACACGCATTATTCTCGGTCCCGCACATATCTCATATGCGCTCCTATTTCGTTTCGCTTGAGCCAGGAAACCTCTGTGTAGGACTCTAAAGACTCGTCAATACGCCGGCAGCGGATGATGATCATATCAAACATCCACAAGCCGCAAGCGGTCTGCTAAACGTAACGGCCACCCGGGTATTGAGCGATCTGAAGATCGACGAGCAAGCCCGCTCACACTCTAGTGAATCCGACCAGTAACACTACCGTATAGTCCGGTCTGTTCGTCTGATATGTCGCATATCTCGCCTAGGGGTGGTAAACGTCAGACCCCAATAGCTCGATAAGTCATGCCGACGTAGGGTCCATAACATTCGTGAAACTACTGATAACTCTTACCAGTATATCACTGCAACCCTGGCCAGGGATTTCCTGTTATGGCCAGTCGAGCATAGCACAACATCAACCCCCAATACCGGGAGAGACGAATCCCCTCCTATCGCTCATTGCCTCCATGTGAATCGGGACTGTACCCAAAAACCACCTGTTTGCACAACTCAGTAGAGCCGTGGTAGGGTGGAAATCAAAGCACAGTGGGAGACACACAAGACTCTATGACGATCTTGGGTCAACAGACTAAGCTGTACCAGTGTCACCAGAGAACTGCCATCTGACGTGAGGTATAATACCATCTGGGAGTTCTCGGCGAGTCCGTTCAGTGTACCCAGTCTCCACTGAGCACCCGCATACCATTTTCGATGTCAAACACCAATGGATATGGGATCATCCATCGCCCATCGCATGGGTCGAGAAGATATGCGCTAGTCTACTCTGGAATATCGATGCCCCGTCTCGATATTCCCTCGACTAGGAACAATTCAAGGATGTACTCATGGACTACCCAGGCCCCACTAGTATGATCTACATCATAGTCCTGGAAGTCGAGTACATATCCTAAGGGCTTTATCAACATGTAATCAGAGAGACAGAAAGTATACATGTTAAGACAAAGTGCAACCAGATAGCGTACTATCATGTCGAGCAAGAAAGTCCTACCTATATATGTCCCAGCATCCACTACAATATACATCCAATGTACAGTAATGGCCTCTAGGGCATACATATAACTAACAGATGCATGGGATTATATATATATACATATACGTAAACACGGATGATTGAGGATAGTATATGGTATTTGGAGATGAGTCAATGAGATTGGGCATGGTGCCTTAAGATCGGTGATGTGATTTGGTTCGTATTAGGAGATACGACATGATGTTACAGCGGATCTTTAGGCGATGTGTTTCACACACACGCGTACATATATGTTGATGATATTAGTATTGTACTAGACTTAAATCAGTACCCCATGTTCACGATATGTAATGATAAGGATATCAGATGAGTAATGAGATAAATATGATATTTGACCCGTACCCAGATTTGGGATTTACCGTACGAGATATAATTATGATGTTAGATCCACACTCTTGAATCGAGGATGTCATATGTATATATTGTACCGTACGTGATACTATTGAGGCGAGATCACCGACTACTATATATATAGGTCGACTCAGACCTAGGTGGATTTCCTTACCCTTTTGACTGGGCTCGAGTCATACTTGTTTTCAAATGCAGTGGAGAATTGTGAGCACTTTAAAATACCAAACTTTATGACTCGTATATTGGGTAGGTATATTCTTCAGTGTTACAGTTACTACATCACTTTCTGTGTATTCATGAAGTTTCATCGCATTGCATGCTTATACATGTGTTATCTGAAAGTATTATGAAACCCTGCTGTCAGGACACCAACACTATTACCGATGATGCGTATGCTCCACATACACTTGCTTGCCGGCTCACACACGTCATCATCGGTAATTGCCATATCATGTACACTTTAAAGAATACTATTTCATTGACATAGCCTGCTAGCTGATAGTTGCAATATGTTATAGCTTTCATATGCTAGTTTAACTATTGCATTCATTGCATGATATCGGATACATTCATATATTCATTGGTTATGCAGTATTATGGAGATTTATGCCGATTTTCAATTTTATTGACAT
Organism: Agapanthus africanus; assembly: GCA_030015575.1. Lineage (NCBI taxonomy): Eukaryota > Viridiplantae > Streptophyta > Magnoliopsida > Asparagales > Amaryllidaceae > Agapanthus > Agapanthus africanus. The sequence goes on along the minus strand of CM057337.1, from coordinate 406,184,548 downwards.
GGTGATTTGATGTTTTCGGATCCTTCTTGAGATTTTCTGGATTTGGAAACCGCATGTGAAAGTTTTATAAACTGATGATGTATTTTAAAGAGAAAAATACGGTTTTCCTTGATATGATGAGTCTTGTCCACTATGGTGTTTTCTCGGTTTTGAGATGGTTTTCAAGACCCGATTTAAGGAGTTGGATGAACCGTCTGTGGGTACATGGTGGACCCGGTATGGTATCCCGGGGCAAGAAGCTCGAGTTGTAGACGATGAGCCCGGCAGGGGCAGACTGCCTATCGTTGATTGTCTGGCGCGGTGGATATCCGGAGGTTACCATTCGTGGTCGTGTGATGGATGATATAGGCCGATCTGGACTGACGGAGCCCGAGATATTGAGATATTGAGATTTGAGACACTGAGATATTGAGATTTGATGATACGGGTCAGTCCGGATAGCTGGAGCCTGAGATTTTGAGATTTAGGTTTTGTGTCGATGCTTGACACGGATTCTATGTTGATTTTGTTAATGATATCTCGGTTTTTTATATACATACAGAAATCTCATTAAATAAAGAAAAACAGTTCTTCGATTCATGATATACTCTGTTCTCATTATATGCATTTGCACATCATTTTAGTGACATATTACTACCTGACATTTGTACATCATATTAGTGACATGTTGTTACCTGAGGCACTTACACGAATACTTAGTATTACACTTAGGGATAGATGTTTACCCTTACCATTATATTATGTGCCATATTATTATTTTGAGGATATTACTGATCGTATGACCTAGGATTGCGTTATACATGCGGTTTCTGCTCTGTGATGTTTTCTACTCACGAGTTGGCAACTCACCCCCGTTGTGCCACAGTTTCCTGCAGGTTTTACCGTACAGGTATCTTGACGGCTTGCTGGCACACTGCTTTCATTTCGGGTGATTGCTTTGGTAGGTGGGTTCATTTGCATCGTGACCACCATTGTATATTTGTTATTCAATTGTATCTAGTAAGAACTCCATTAACCAGACTTGTATTATTTGATAGATATAGAAGACCAGTGTTTATTCTTTTGACCGTAGAGTCGCGCTTGTATTATTATGGGTTTTCTTGATGTTTTGAGTTTCATTTTGAGTTTTGATCCTTGTATATTATATTGCTTGCGTGGTTGTGACCGTCGATTGACGAAGAGCTAGCTCCCGCTTGGGGATGCCTTTTTATCATTTCGTATACTATTCATGCTGTACCCCGTTTGGGGCCAGTATTTACAAAGGAAACTCTACCGAAATTTTTGGAAAAGACTTGATGTTTTAAAAATGCATAACTCGGCTTATGTTGTTAAACTTCTTGCTTTAAAAATTGGTTTTTCTTCACTCTACTTCTTTAATTGGTTTTGATTTCTGGGTTTTTGGCTTACTTAGATTACGTACGCCTCGAGACGTTTCGTAATTTAAGTGCCGGTCATGTTCCGTACTTTTCGGGTCGTGACAATCTTGCTTGGAACTCTTCCAACATACCGCCCCTCCATTAAGGGTAAATACAATGGACTTGCTGTCATCTTTATTGCTCTGGAAACTGGAATAGGTAAAGGCCTCCATTTGGATATCTCCATTACCATACACCAAGAACATTTCTTTAGTCCTTCACAAGTACTTAAGAATGTTCTTCATAGCAGTCCAGTATCTCCCCCAGATTGGATTGATACCTACTTACTGCACTGAGTGTGTAATCTACATCTGGGCGAGTACATAACATCGCATATAGATCCTACCGCCGAAGCATAGGGTATAATGCTCATGCGAGCCCTCTCTTCATCAGTCTTTGGAGACATCTCTTTGGAAATGGTGATCCCGTGACAAGCGGGTAAATTACCTCGCTTGCAATCTTCCATACTAAATCTCTTTAGTATGGTGTCTATATACCTCGATTGGGACAATCCCAACAATCTCTTAGACCTATTTCTATAGATCTTAATGCCTAAAATGCATGAGGCATCACCCAGGTCCATCATGGAGAACCTTTGCGATAAGAATAGCTTGACCGATTGTAGCATAGGAACGTCATTTCCTATCAAGAGAATGTAATCCACACACAATACAAGGAATGCGACTGTACTCCTTACAATCTTTTTATAAATGCAAGGTTCATCTACATTTTTGATAAAATCAAACTCTTTGATTGCATCATCAAAGCAGATGTTCCAACTCTGTGATGCCTGCTTTAATTCATAGATGGATTTAAGCAACCTGCATGCCTTTTCGCTGCTACCACTATCAATGAAGCCCTCCGGCTGAACCATAAAAACACATTCATCTAAATCACCATTTAGAAATGCTGTTTTAACGCCCATCTGCCATATTTCATAGTCGTAGTAAACAGCAATAACAAGCAAGATCCGAATGGATTTAAGCATTGCAACTGGTGAAAAAGTTTCGTCATAGTCCAATCCTGGTCTTTGATGAAATCCTTTCGCCACAAGCCTAGCTTTATAGGTCTCTACCTGTCCATCCATACCAATCTTTTTCTTAAAGATCCACCTGCACCTTATGGGTTTTACTCCAGAAGGTGCAACCTCCAAAGTCCATACTTTGTTGGTGTGCATGGATTCCATTTCAGATCGCATGGCATCCAGCCATTTCACTGAGTCACCGCTAGTGATATCTTGCTAAAAGCTAGTAGGGTCAGCATCATCTATGATGCAATCTTCTCTATCACCATCAATTAGAAAACCGTAGTATCTATCAGGTGGGTGAGAAGTCCTACTAGATCTACGGAGTGGCTGAGGCTCGTTGGGTTCTATTGAAACTTCAGGTTCAACCAAATCGTCAGTTATTGTTTGTGGATCTGAAATTTCTTCCAGTTCTACTGCATTGCCAACAATGTCATTTGTAAAAAATTCATTTTCTAAAAATGTAGCATACTGAGAAACAAACACTCTTTGTTCCTCCCTGTGGTAGAAAAGATATCCATATGAATGTTTGGGATATCCCACAAATTTACACAAAACCGATCGTGTCTCGAGTTTGTTTGGATTCTGCTTTTTAACAAAAGCAACCCCATATCCTAACTCGTTTAAGAGATGGTCTCTTCTCATACCTTATCTCATATGGAGTGGTAGACACGGTTTTGGTCGGAACCCTGTTTAACAGATATATTGCAGTCTCCAATGCATGCCCCCAGAACGAAAGTGGTAACTTAGCATCACTCATCATCGAACGTACCATATCTAATAGGGTACGATTTCTCTGTTCTGACACACCGTTGTGCTGTGGTGTGTACGGAGGAGTGAGCTGAGAGAGAATCCCATTTTCTTTCAGGAAATCTAGAAATTCTGTACTTAGGTACTCTCCTCCTCGATCTGATCGAAGTTTCTTGATTCTCAACCCAGTTTGTTTTTCTACTTCAAGTTTGTACTCCTTGAATTTTTTGAAAGATTCAGACTTATGTTTCAACAGGAACACGTGTCCAAATATTGCGAAATCATCAATAAAACTTATGAAGTATGAAAAACCATTTCTTGCATGTGTATACATTGGTCCACATACATTACTATGTATGAGGCCTAAGAGTTCAGTAGCTCTCTCTCCGTGTCCAGTAAATGGAGTTTTGGTCATTTTACCCTTGATACAAAACTGACAAGTCGCATAAGATTTATATTCAAACGGGTTTAAATATCCATCTTTATGTAGTTTGGTTAGTCTTGTTTCGTTAATATGACCAAGTCTACAATGCCAAATGAAAGTTTCATTTATGTCTGAAATCTTTCTTTTGTTTGTATGTTGTTTGTTAAAAACTGTGTATTGATTCAGGACGTAGATCCCGTTATTTAATGTACCATACCCAATCAACTGTTGATTTAGGTTAATGTTCATAATATTACTTTGTAACATAAAATTATATCCTTCATTGTCCAAAAGAGATACAGATATTATGTTACACAACATGCTTGGTACAAAATAACATGGGTTCAAAACCAACATACATCTTGATGGTAAACCAAGGTGATACTCTCCCACTAATACAACATGTACATTCGAACCATTCTCAACTCGGAGAGTGTAATCACCTATCTTCAACACCTTGCTATTTCTCAATCCCTGCACACAATTGCAGTTATGAGATCCTGACCCGGTATCTAATACCCAGGAAGCAGAGTTGATTGAAAAACAGTTTTCAGTAACAAACACACCTGAAGTAGAAGCATCAACATACTTCTTCTTCTTGAGATCACCGAGGTACTCAACGCAGTTTCTCTTCCAGTGCCCAGTCTTGTGGCAGTAGAAGCATTCCTATTTTCCCGATACCGCAGCCCCTGTCTTGTCTTTCCCCTGTGCCTTTCTAACTCCACCTCTCGGTTTGATGGGATTCTTCTTCTTCTTTCCCTTAGCCTTAGCTTTCGGGACGAAAGAGGAAGATGGCCCGGCAACAAGAGAGGGAGTTTTCGCTATTTTTAACGTGCTCTCTGCACTCCTCAACATATTAAGATGTTCAGGAAGTGACTTCTCCAGATTGTGCATGTTGAAGTTCACTATAAACGGAGCAAAGGCGGGGGGAGAGACTGTAGAACTATATCAACATACTATTCATTCTCCATCGTCCATCCCAGGTCCTCTAGTTCTTCAATAAGTCCTATCATCTTCAACACATGATCACCTACAGACGTGTCAGCAGCCATCCTCATCTGAAACAACTTTCTAGATGCCTCGTAATGGAGAGTACGAGATTGCTCCTCATACATATCCTTTGTATGGAGAAAGATGGATTGTACATCCATCTTCTCGTGTTGCTTCTAATGTTCGTTGTCCATTGAAGCAAGTGCAGGGCATTGGGCTGTGGCGCTATATCCCATGTTTTTCAGATTTCCTTAACCGCAATAGAGGAATCAAGACCTGGGAGGGGAGGGGCTGGAGCAGTAAGGACGTATGCAACTTTGTCATATGTCAGAGCAATATTTATGTTCCTTAGCCATTCTTTATAGTTTGGTCCGGTGAGCTTATTTTTGTCTAATAGAAGCTTAAATCCCGACATTGGTATCTGCCATTAGGAGAGAGAAAAGAAAATACTCAGTGATTGCTCTTGCATGATTAGATTGGTTATTAATCTTATCTAATCGATGTCTCCCACTGCTTTTTATCAAATTTTCCTTCAAACCTTAAAAAGAAAATTAGTCAGGATTAATTACATTCTACAAGTTCGCCAACCGGTCAGCCAGGAAAGTGTCGGTACTCCGAGGGAGGTTCCCCGTACTTTCGCATGGACCTAATTAAAATAAACCTCGTTTCCCTAGAGGCTTAACCCCGTTGACACCTTTCTAGACACCTACTGGATTAGCTAATTGTAAAGTGTAAAACTCTCCTGGGAGTAACTATTATCCACAGTGGGATCGGGATCCAACTATCAGATAGAAGGTATGCAATCTCATTGCAAATTTCAAATCTTGAAATTCCCGATGTGCTTTTTACCCCTAACGTCTTATGACCTTAACTATGGTCAACAAATCATAAGCGCTAGTTAAGTTCTACCCGTCATTTCGTGATTGATTTAGACCCACCCGTATGGCCCTTAACTATGGTCAACAAAGTCATAAGAATATCTTAATCAATCGCATCACTATGCTTTGTAGGAAGACATCACTTAGCTACCGTACATCATGCCTTAACTATAGTCAACAAACGTGGTACGAATACTAAGTACTCTACTTCCTAAAATGGCGGAGGGCTACGAATAGTTTTGATGAAAACCTTTAATGTAATAAACTTGATATCGTTGTAGAATCTAGTGATTTGAAAAGGAGTGGTTTAAGCTTCGCTTAAAAATCGAGTAGTTTTTCAAAAACAAACCGAATAGCTTTTGCTAAAGAGGTCACTCCCGGTGAAGGGATCTCAGCTCTTTCCTCATCGAATGAAGTGCTGGAAATTCATCAAAGAATACCACTATATAAAGAAAGAACTGTTACGACCCAAAGTTTGGATGTGACTGACACTTAGAGTGCATAATATCTTAAGATATTTACACAACCCGAGTAAGCCAAAACCCAAGATCTAAACCCTTTTTGCGGAAATTTTATGAAAATTTAGTTTTTTTTAAGTAAAAATCACAGTTTTAAGTAATTAAGATCTCGACAGTAAATCTCTATTGGATTTATAATAAATTAATTATAAAGTACTAAGTTTGGTTGCATCCCTACTTGGGATCAACAAGTATACAGCGGAAATAAGGGTACAACTATATATCACATTAATAAGGATCTCAGACATAAATAAAAGATATATCCTCTAACATAACAACGATCTCAACTGTCAAATAATATACATATAACCATCTCTCATTCTAAGTCATAATATAAGGTCTGATGGAGATTTTCTAGATCCAAAATACAATACCAAAAGAGAAGGTTACTACATATGTAACCCACCTATCAAAAGATATGGTAAAAGCTGAAAAAGTGGATCTGCACTGCTGCTAACCGTCTACTCTACTCCTGCAAGAAACTGTGGCAACGGGGGTGAGTTGCCAACTCAATGAATAAAACTAACATATAACGGCTCATAATGTAAATATGACGAACTATAACTAACTGCAATAAGGATAATTATAATGCATGATAACATGTGGAAAACATGAATCCGTACTACTAATCATATAACCAAAACTGAAATCTCATCATTTATTTCCAAATAAAGTTCATCTTTCCGTGTCCATCATCGACACAAATCTTCTTTTCTCCCAGGTATCATTCCTCGAACGATCCTGTAATCAATAACACCGATCGGTATCATCTAGATATCCACAGTGTTTCACGACTATCTCCGGTATCGAGTATCCTCGCTAGGCTCCCCTGCCTCAAATGCGGCTATCCTACCACTCGGTCTCGACCGGGTCCACCATGTATCCAACTGTATATCTTCCCCACTCAGTCTGGATAACGTAAAAATCCGCGACCATATAGTTCCCCCAATCGGTCCGAAATAAAACCAAATTATAAAAACGACATCTCATGGTGGACGTGACACATAATTACGAAAATCACTGATTTTCCGTAATAGTATATGAAAAACTTAAAACCACAAATCCTCAAAATACAAATGCTTCTAATGTCAATTTCTAACATATGAACATAGAACATGATGTCAATTATGCAAAGTACTATAATTTTGATGTTTAAGGTATGATAGGAATCATAATTAACAGGATAATTATTTAGTGTAAAAATGACATGTTAATATCGACGAGGTATAGTGTAACATGTAAAGAGGTGCACGGGCGGCATAACTCGTCGATAATTGTACAGTGTTCTAATATCTATTAACATAGTGATGTATAGGTATGTATATGAATGCATATTATTTACTTCGCATACTAAGTCAATCTTTCAATTTAACAAAATACGGGCGTATCATGCCATCATTACACAATCCCCCGGTAGATATTTAGTCTACTCACCGGAATACGTCATACTACTCAGGAATCGCCAATCCTTTTCCTTTTCTTGCGGCCTCTGAAGTTCCCGTACTCAAATCTAACATTGAATTTAACTTGTATAAGAAAACGGCTACATCCCGATACGGCAAAATCATGAAAACACAAGTTGTACCTACTACTTACACTACGTACGACTAATGCAAACGATCTAACACTTAACTTTACTGAATTTTAACCCAACGGTGTTTCGCGACTGAAAACAGAACGCGTTACGTTTTACCCGTGTCGTATTTTAGAAATTTTGATTCTTTTTTAGATACGAGGTCCCAGATTTCATATACAGTTAAATTAACTTAATTAATAAAACCTAAATATCCCAACATCTATACAGAGACCTACCCCAAAACCCAAATCACCATACCTCCCTACAAATCCGGTGACGCCGGACCTTGCCTATACCTCGCCGGCCAAAATCCGAGCCCCTGGGTTCATGCTCCTATGGTTTGTTCTAGGTCCAACATACAACATTTAGGCACTGTTTGGTTAAGTTAATTTTTATCTAAACTAAAGTAGATTCAAACAGAGCTCAATTTTACCTAAAATACGATATTATAGACATTTTTGATTTTCAAATTTTAGACTAGTTACAGAATTAATTCCTACAGTGAGTAAGGATGTTACCTATAAAGATATTGCTGGAAGAACTCCCTCTAAGATGCACAAGCTTTTAGTCTTAGCTTGATGGTGAGGAAATCCTAAACTTAGCTCTTTTCTTCTCCTTTCTCTTGTTCTTCTTTGTTTTGTTTTGGTTTTCTTTTTCTTTCTTTTAGATTTTTCAGATTTTAAATTAGCTACTGATCTGAACATAAGATATATATGAGATAAGGGAAGGGTGAGGTGTAGGAGGAGGTGTCAAAGACCAAAAGGTGCCATCCTCATGCAAGGAGGAGGTGTTGTGTGTGTGTTGTGCATGAGAGTAGGAGGTGTCAATATTTTATCATTTCTAAATTGATTTATCTTGATAAAATTCTGAACTAAACCTTATCTAACATCTTTTCTACTTACACCCTTAACAAATTCCAATTTGCACAAATTCCTAAGCTTTACATAACTACCCCTCACAACTTATGTTATTATATAACACCATTTTAATTAAAATGAAGATAAATTTCACATTAAAACCCTTATAATTTATTTATTTTACATATTAAATTTTTAATTTAATTTGTTTTCCATACTATTTATGAAAATGTCTTATTTGGTTTTAATAACTTTTTAATTTTACATTTTATTATTTAATTAATTAATTTTATTTATTTCTAAATTTTCAAAATGCTACAATATTCCCCCTTAAGAAAATTCGGTCCCCGAATTTAAAACTTAACTAGATGTACCTTCAAAAAGATATGGAAATTTCTTTCGCATCGCATCCTCAGTCTCCCAAGTGATCTCCTCGCGATTCGTTCCTCGCCGAAGAACCTTTACAGATGGAAGTAACCTTGATCTCAGTTTCTTTGCCTGCCTGTCTAGAATAGCGACTGGCTGCACTGTATAGGATAGATCCGGCTCAAGTTGTAAGGTCTGATGCTGGATAGCGTAGGAAGGATCGCGAAGATACCTGCGAAGAATCGATACGTGAAACACCGGATGCACATCGGGAAAACTCGGTGGGAGTGCTAAACGATAAGCTACGGCACCCACCCTTTCCAGAATCTCGTAAGGTCCGACATATCTGGGACTGAGCTTCCCCTTTTTCCCGAAACGCATCACACCTTTCATCGGAGACACACGAAGGAACACATAATCTCCTACATCAAACTCGAGTCTACGACGTTGTCGATCTGCATATGATTTCTGTCTGCACTGGGCCGCTCTTATTCTATCTCGTATCAGCTGAATCTTTTCCGTAGTCTCTTGTACTATCTGCTGTCCCAAAATGCTACTCTCGCTCAGTTTCGTCCAGCACATGGGCGATCGACATTTCCTCCCATATAAAGCTTCAAAGGGTGCCATCTAGATCGTCTCCTGAAAACTGTTGTTGTACGAAATTCTATCAAGGGTAGGTGACGATCCTAACTACCACCAAAATCAAGGCTGCAAGCTCGAAGCATATCCTCTAGAGTCTGAATGGTCCGCTCTGACTGACCATCCGTCTGCGGGTGAAAAGCTGTACTAAAACTCAGTCGTGTACCAAGAGCTTCTTGAAGTTTCTTCCATATCCTGCTAGTAAACTGGGTACCCCTATCTGAAACTATGCTCGTCGGAACTCCATGCAATCGTATAATCTCATCGATATAAATCTGAGCATACTGTGCAAACCCATACGTCGTCTTTACCGGAAGAAAGTGAGCTGCCTTTGTCAATCTATCTACGATCACCCAGATGGAATCATACCCTCTGCTAGTCCTGGGTAGACCAACAACGAAATCCATAGAAATCTGTTCCTATTTCCACTCTGGAATGGGCAAGGGCTGCAACTCTCCCGCCGGCCTCTGGTGCTCGGTCTTGACTTGCTGACAAGTCAAGCATCTCGAAACAAACTCCGCAACATCCCTCTTCATTCCTTCCCACCAATAAACATCCCTCAAGTCATGATAGATCTTGGTAGAACCATGATGAATACTATACGCTGATCAATGGGCCTCCTTTAAGATCTCACGTCTCAATCCATCAGAATCTGGTACACAAAGACGAGTCCCAAAATGTAATACTCCACGGTCATCCATCACGAACTCCGACTCTCTGCCCTGTCTAACCTGATCCATAATCTCCGTCATACGAGCATCTGAGGGCTGTGTCTATCGAATATGATCCAATAACTGAGGTCGGGTGAGAACATGTGCTAACTGTCCTCCTGTCGAGGTGAACTCGAACTGTACATGACTATCACATAAAATCTGCCAGTCTGTAGAAGACTGTATCTGTAAGTTACGCAAATAAGATAAGCTACCTCCAGGCCTCCGACTCAAGGCATCTGCTACAACATTCGCTTTGCCTGGATGATCCAAGATTTCACAATCATAATCTTTCACGAGTTCCATCCATCTACGCTGCCTTAGAATCAGATCCCTCTGCTGAAAAATATACTTTAAGCTCTTATGATCTGTGAAGATTTGGCACGACTCTCCATATAAGTAATGTCTCCAAATCTTCAGTGCGAAAACTACAGCAGCCATCTCCAAATCATGAGTAGGGTAGTTCTGCTCGTGCCTCTTCAACTGTCGAGAAGAATAATCTACAACCCTGTCGTGCTGCATCAACACACAGCTTAAACCCACTCGAGAGGCATCACAATACACCACGAAACCACCTGACCCTGAAGGTAAAGATAAGACAGGTGCAGTCGTCAAGCGAGTCTTCAACTGCTGAAAACTCTGTTCACATGCATCTGTCCAAAGGAATGGAACTTCCTTCCTAGTCAATCCGGTCAATGGTGCTGAGATCCGAGAAAAATCCTGCACAAAGCATCGGTAGTAACCCGCCAGACCTAAGAAACTGTTAGGTCCACGTTACCTCTCCCGGTACTTTCGGGGTAGCGGAAACGGTAAAACAAAAATTTTTCTGGACTTGGTAGCATGGACCGTAAAAGCCGGATCTTTACTGAACAATACACTAGCATCCTAACTAGAGATTTATCTACTCGGTTAGGGGTTATACCTCAACTTGAAATCCTTCTCTTCTTGTTGTTCTTCTCCTTGTTTGCTCTGAGGCTTGATCCGGACTTTGGTCACCTCCACGGCCTCCTTGAGTCGAAGACGATCCACCCGAGAGATGTACACCGAGCTCCACCTCGAGCCGAGGTAACTAGGGCAAAGAGATTGCCAATCTAGAAGCCCTAGGTTGTGTAGAAGTGATAAAGGGATGGTTTTGTCTTTGTGGGATCTTTATCTCTCAACACATGAGATCAAAAGATGAATCAAGAGGAGGAAGATGAAGGAGGAGCTAGCAACCATGGTTCATTTCTTTTTCTTCTCACTTGAAAAGGCAAGAGAGAGAATGATAAAGAAAATTATGAACTAAAGAAATTAACCATGGTTCCAATAATGCACTAAAATCATCATTACAAATCCTATCAAGATAAAGTTGATGGCTATATTGAAATGACCATTATCATAATCCAAAAGAAAAAGAAAATGAAAAGAAGAGTGTAGATCCCTCTTGAAAGTCAATGGTCAACACGGTCAACCGGTCAACAAAGTCAAGAGAGGTCAACGGGGTCAAATGGTCAATGCAATTAGCCATCATAAAATTATCACTAAAAGGATTAGCGAATGATGTCCGCGGCTCATAATGGTTTTGACCAAACGAACTGTCAAAACCCTAATGAGCCTGCCACATAACGGTTTTGGCCGAACCAACTGCCAAAACCGTAATGAGGCACCTCCTCCTTCATCGCTCCGGAAAACTGTGCATACACACCTGCATCTGCATTCTGTAGAATGCGGATGCGCAGAAGACAAAACAAATCCATCTGTGCAATACTAGGATCCGGCTTAAACCAAAGCCCACTAGTATTGCCTGCCCGAACACCGCACGCACACAAGTGTACGTAAGTGATCGCAGCCCTGCCGTAAAACCATACGGCCTCTACACGTTTCGCTCAGTGCAGGGAAACTCTCTGTGTGGGACTCTAAAGACTCGACACTACGCTGGCAGTGAGTTTAACCACAGACCGCAAGCAGCACTAGCTGTACGTAACGGTCCCCAGGTAGATGTCGATAAGAAGGCCGATGAGGTGAACCCATCCGAACTCCTACTGAGCCTGTATGTGACAATCTCCGTACAATCCGGTCTGTTCGTCTGATACATCGCATGGCGGGCCTAGGGGGACGGTAAACGTTAGTCCCCTAATAGCGGTACAAGTCATGTCAGAGTGAAGCCCATTACAGCCTGAGATAACACTGGAAACCTACCAGTATATTTCGCTTGCCCTGGCCAAGGACTACTCGTGTAATATCTCTCCTAGACACAGCGCGATGTCAACCCCCAATACCGGGAGAGACGAATCCTGTCTAACCGTCACTGCCTCCAAGTGCTTCGGGACTGCACCCAACTACTACCTGTTTGCACGACTCAGTAGAGCCGTGGTAGGGTAGTAATCAAAGAACAGTGGGAACAACCTCGAGGCGAAATGACAGTGTCAAGTCAGCGGACTAAGCTGTACTCATGTCACCTGGGAACTGATAACTGACGATAGGTATAATACCAACCATCAGTTCCCGACGAGTCCTGTCCAGTGTACTCGTAACCTAACGAGCACCCGCATACTATCTCAAGTACGACGTACTGACGGCTGTGGGACAGACCGTCTCCCGTGCTGGGATGAGAAGCGCATACGCTAGTCTACTCTGGAGTATCGATGCCCTGTCTCGATAATCCCACGACTAGGGACGTGTATAAGGATGTGCTTGTGGATTACCCAGCCCCCACGAGTGTGATCGCCATCACAACGCCGGTAATCAAGCAAAGATCCTAAGGGCTCTACTAATGCGTATAGGTGATATGAAAGAAACACACATGTACACATTAAAGCAGAGACAAACCAAGTAGCATACTACTATATTGAGCAAGATTGTCTACACAACTGTGAATATCCCAAGCTTCCATCAAGTAATATACATACTAGTATGATACAGTAATGGCCTCTAAGGCATATACACTAACAATCTCCCACTTGCACTAAGGCCATGTACTGGCGTATCGAAGACCTATCATCTCGATCAGCCGCTCGAACTGAGTATGGGGTAAGGCCTTCGTGAATGGATCCGCCGTGTTGTCTTTTGTGTCCACTCTCCGCACCTCGATCTCCTGGCGATCAATGATCTCCCTGATCAGGTGATACCGCCTTAAGATGTGCCTGGATTTCTGATGGGACCTTGGTTCCTTCGCTAAAACTATAGCCCCATTGTTATCGCAATACAAAGGTATTGGGTCAACAATGGACGGAACCACCTAAAGTTCACTAATGAACTTCTTCATCCAGACCGCCTCTTTTACGGCATCGCTTGCAGCAATGTATTCAGCCTCCATCATCGAGTCTGCGACGGTATCCTATTTGGAACTCCTCCAACATACCGCCCCTCCGTTGAGGTTAAACACAAAACCCGAGACAGACTTGCTGTCATCTTTGTCACTCTGGAAGCTTGAATCGGTAAAGGACTCGACCCTGAGGTCTCTATTACCGTAAACCAGGAACATCTCCTTAGTCCTTCTCAGGTACTTGAGAATGTTCTTCACTGCTGTCCAGTGGTCCTCCCCTGGGTCTGACTGATACCGGCTTACCGCGCTCAGCGCGTAAGCTACATCTGGTCTTGTACATAGCATCGCATACATTATAGATCCTACCGCCGAAGCGTAGGGTATAGGGCTCATGCGAACCCTCTCCTCGTCAGTCTTAGGAGACATCTTCTTGGAGAGGGTAATTCCGTGCAATGCGGGTATGCTACCGCGCTTGGAATCCTCCATACTAAATCTCTTTAGTACGGTCTCTATGTACCCGGACTGCGAAAGTCCCAGTAGTCTCTTGGATCTATCTCTATAGATCTTGATCCCCAAAATGTACGAGGCATCACCCAGGTCCTTCATGGAGAACCTTTGTGACAAAAATAGCTTGACCGATTGTAGCATAGGAATGTCATTTCTTATCAAAAGAATGTCGTCTACATACAAGACTAGGAATACGACAGTTCGTCCTACAATCTTCTTATAGACACAGGGTTCATCTTCGTTCTTGATGAAATCAAATTCCTTGATTGCCTCATCAAAACAGATGTTCCAGCTCCGCGATGCCTGCTTTAATCCATAAATGGATTTAAGCAACTTGCACACCTTCCTGCTGCTCCCACTGTCTACGAAACCTTCTGGCTGATCCATGTAAACGCACTCTTCCAAACAACCGTTTAGGAAAGCCGTTTTAACATCCATCTGCCAGATTTCATAGTCATGGAAGGCAGCAATGGCAAGTAGGATCCGAATGGATTTGAGCATAGCCACCTGAGAAAAAGTTTCGTCATAGTCCAAAGCAGGTCTTTGACGAAAACCTTTTGCAACGAGTCTAGCCTTATAGGTTTCCACCTGCCTATCCACACCAAGTTTCCTTTTGTAGATCCATTTGCATCCAACGGGTTTTACCCCAGATGGAGCAATATCCAAGGTCCACACTTTACTGGCGTACATGGACTCCATTTCGGATTGCATTGCTTCCTGCCACTTATCAGAGTCCCTACTGATAATGGCCGGCCTGAAACTGGTAGGGTCATCTTCTTCCAAGATGCAATCCTCTCGATCCCCGTCTATGAGAAAACCGTAGTATCTCTCGGGCGGACGAGAAATCCTACCAGATCTGCGGAGTGGCTGACGTTCGTTGGTTGTAACTGAATCTAGCGGTTCCACCAAATCTTTTGTTAAAGCTTGTGTTTCTGGAATTTCATCCAGTTCTACCGTGCTGCCACTAATATTTTTAATAAGAAATTCTTTTTCTAAAAATGTGGCATTTCTTGAAACAATTATCTTCTGTTCCTCTGCATGGTAGAACAGATACCCACTTGAATCTTTTGGGTATCCCACAAACTTACACAAAACTGCCCGTGCCTCAAGTTTGTCTGGGTTCTGCTTTTTGACATAAGCTGGGCAACTCCAAATCTTAATACGTTTAAGATACAAACTTTTACCACTCCATATTTCATACGGAGTCTTAGGCACGGATTTGGATGGAACTTGATTCAATAGATGTGCTGCAGTTTGAAGTGCATATCCCCAGAATGAAAGAGGCAACTCAGCACTACTCATCATGGAGCGAACCATATCCAATAGGGTACGATTCCTCCGCTCCGAAACACTGTTGTGCTGTGGTGTATAAGGAGGAGTGAGCTGAGAGAGAATACCATTCTCTTTTAAGTAATCTAGGAATTCCGTGCTTAAGTACTCCCCTCCCCTGTCAGACCGGAGGATCTTGATACTTTTGCCAGTCTGGTTCTCTACTTCGTTTCTGAATTCCTTGAATTTCTCAAAAACTTCAGATTTGTGTTTCATCAGATACACATATCCGAAACTAGAGAGATCGTCAGTGAATGTGATGAAGTACGAGAACCCACCCCTTGCATGTATAGACATCGGACCACATACATCACTATGTACGAGTCCCAAGAGCTCTGCTGCTCTTTCTCCATGTCCGGTGAACGGAGATTTGGTCATCTTCCCTTTAAGACAAGACTGACAAGTTTCATAGGATGAAAACTCGAACGTATTCAAGAGTCCATCTTTATGCAACTTACTCAGTCTTTTCTCTCCGATATGACCAAGTCTACAATGCCACAAGTAGGATTCATTCGTATCTGAATTCTTCCTCTTGCGTGTGTTTTGTATATTGAGAACTGTATTCTGATTTAGAACGTAGATACCATTACACAGTGTACCCTCTGCAACCAGTACCTTATGAAGGTAAATGTTCATGATATTTCTATCAAGAACAAAGTTATATCCATCTTTATCGAGTAAAGAAACTGATATGATGTTGCAAACCATGGAAGGTACATAGTAGCAATTGTTCAAAATCATAGTCTTGCCATTTGGCAATACTAGGTGATATTCACCGACGGCTGCCGCATTAACTTGTGCTCCGTTCGCTACTCTGAGCGACATATCACCCGGTGCAACTTTCCTACTTTTTCTCAGTCCCTGCAATAAATTACAGATATGAGATCCTGATCCGGTATCAAGTACCCAGGAAGTAGGGCTGACCGTAAAACAGTTCTCAATTACAAGAACACCTGAAGTAGATGCAAAACCATGCTTCTTCTTCAACTGGGTATCCTGGGAATCCATACAATCCCCTTTCCCTTGCTCATACTTATGACTGTTGTCACAAGTTAGAGCTGAACCAACGTTCCCCAGCCCCGAATAAGAATTCGGATCGGTCAAGCGATACATTTTATTATCTTGATTAGGGCGTGAAATGGTTGCTACCTGGAGAGAGAGAAAAGAAACACTTAACGTGCGCTCTTGCAAGTTTAGATTGGTTTTTAATTTATCTAAACAGGATGGCTCCCACTGTCTCTCGAATCCCTCCTCAAACCATAAAGGAAGAATTAGTCGGGATCAATCTCACCGTACAATACTTGCTTAACCGTTCAGCCAGGCCAGTGTCGGTACTTCGAGGGAGGTTTTCCAACGCTTTCGCGAAGTTCCTTAATTAAGTAACCTCTTTTCCCTATGGGCGTAGCCCCGCTAACACCTTTCTAGACACCTACTTGGTTTATAGCATTGATCGTTAAGCGAGAAAGTTCCCGAGGAGTAGCATATACTCACAGTAGGATCGGGATCCAAATATCATCGCGTGACAAAACTGAAGGAATCCTACCAGAATCATCACACTCCAAATGGTATGCAACACTAGCAAGTTTCAGTACTTTTTAAACTCCCGATGTGGTTTTTGCCCCTAGGACCCAAGTGACCTTGACATAGTCAACAAATCAAAGGGTCCTACTCAAGTTCAATCCGTCATTATCTTGATTGCATTAAACCCACCCGCATAACCCTTGACACAGTCAACAAGGTTACACGACTGTCCTAACCAATCACATTGTATCCAGTAGATAAGCAATACTCAGCTACCGTTCACTGCGCCTTGACACAGTCAACAAACGCAGCACGAATACTAAGTATAACTTATAAGAAATGACGGAGGGCAACGGCTGGGTTTTGGTGAAAACCCGTTAACGTAATGAACTTGATATCGTTGAAGGAACGTGATACACTTTTTGAAAATATAGTGGCGAAAAACTTTTGCTAAAGAGGTCACTCCCTGTGAAGGGATCTCGGCTCTTTCCTCGTCGAATGAGGTGCAGGATATTCCAAACTGAATACCTCGATGCAAAGCAAGAATTAATCGACTATAGTGAAGTTATTACCCTGACGCAAACTTTTGTCCAAGGGGTCACTCCCGATGAAGGGATCTCGGCCCTTGCCTCGTCGACTGAGGTGCTGGGCATTCATAACCGAATACCTCGATGCAAAACAAAAGTAAACGTCCTTGTAATAACAGCTTTTTGAAAAATTGTTCCAACAACGTCTTTTAGGTTTATTTTCTTGCATTAGTTCTTTTAATGCGTCCCATCATATAAATCCTACCATTGCAGAAAACAACCAAAATATGACGTACGCTTATGCCATTCGCATTCGCCACGGGGCCCCGTCATCACCCGTTAGGTTACTTAACTAATGACAGAGCGGGGGCTGGGCTAGCGCGGCTGAAAAACATAAGCAACGCCTAAATAGTTATTATATATTGATATATAGCAATGATAGCCAATCCAGATCACAGATGAACACTCTGGATATACTAGGAACCCGCGATTCGTTCGAGCCTGCAACGAAAAGCGGATTACATGGTCGCGATGAATAGCCAATACCCCACCCAAGACCCCTACGGATGCGGCAAACTACCCGCCAAGTACCCGAAGCGAAGCAACCTCCCTCAACGCCGTGAGTAGGCCACTCGGCACTTCGAGATACCCGGTAGTTTGTGCACCCCCTCCATGGGTCTATCCTAGGAGCAAAAACAGTAAAAAGAATTATACAATGACGGCTACAACCCCGACCCGGTTGTGCGGCCATACAAATAATATTACATCAATTTACAAATTTATTACATGAAAGAAAGAAAAAGAAACTCTCATCTCACATCCACCCCGGCTATTCATCCGCGACAATCCAACGAGTTCATATACACATACCACCAACAACACAGATCACAGATATGTATAACCCCCACTAATCGATGTATAGCGATTAGTAGACGTTCAATACACATATAACATTACAGATATAACCATTAGCCAAAGTCTATAGAACATCGACCAAAAATACGGATTTTTGAGCCCCAAAAACAAATTTTGCTTTTTGGAAAATCTGGACAGAAAAGTCAAATGCCAAAAATCCCAAAAACTCCCCAGAAACAAACTGCAACAAAAATGATCCACGGCCGAGTCAACTCGGCCGCGGTTCCGCGGCAGAAGCAAGCTTCTGCCGCGGAACCGCGGTGAGTTGGTAGACTCGTGCGATCATTTTTCTTTCCTGTTCTAAGAAAAGCCTGAGCCGATTTTTAGTATATGATTTATTAATTTTTGAACAGAAAAAAAATCGGCAGAAACTTGAAATATCCGGGGTGTTTTGCGGTTTTTCGTCCGGTCGAAATTGTAAACACTTTGCTAACATGCTAGGGTGTGTTTAGTTAGGCTCTGATACCACTGTTAGGTCCACGTTATCTCTCCCGGTACTTTCGGGGTAGCGGAAACGGTAAAACAAAAAATTTTCTGGACTTGGTAGCATGGACCGTAAAAGCCGGATCTTTACTAAACAATACACTAGTATCCTAACTAGAGATTTATCTACTCGGTTAGGGGTTATACCTCAACTTGAAATCCTTCTCTTCTTGTTGTTCTTCTCCTTGCTTGCTCCGAGGCTTGATCCGGACTTTGGTCACCTCCACGGCCTCCTTGAGTCGAAGACGATCCACCCGAGAGATGTACACCGAGCTCCACCTCGAGCCGAGGTAACTAGGGCAAAGAGATTGCCAATCTAGAAGCCCTAGGTTGTGTAGAAGTGATAAAGGGATGGTTTTGTCTTTGTGGGATCTTTATCTCTCAACACATGAGATCAAAAGATGAATCAAGAGGAGGAAGATGAAGGAGGAGCTAGCAACCATGGTTCATTTCTTTTTCTTCTCACTTGAAAAGGCAAGAGAGAGAATGATAAAGAAAATTATGAACTAAAGAAATTAACCATGGTTCCAATAATGCACTAAAATCATCATTATAAATCCTATCAAGATAAAGTTGATGGCTACTTTGAAATGACCATTATCATAATCCAAAAGAAAAAGAAAATGAAAAGAAGAGTGTAGATCCCTCTTGAAAGTCAATGGTCAACACGGTCAACCGGTCAACAAAGTCAAGAGAGGTCAACGGGGTCAAATGGTCAATGCAATTAGCCATCATAAAATTATCACTAAAAGGATTAGCAAATGATGTCCGCGGCTCATAATGGTTTTGACCAAACGAACTGTCAAAACCCTAATGAGCCTGCCACATAACGGTTTTGGCCGAACCAACTGCCAAAACCGTAATGAGGCACCTCCTCCTTCATCGCTCCGGAAAACTGTGCATACACACCTGCATCTGCATTCTGTAGAATGCGGATGCGCAGAAGACAAAACAAATCCATCCGTGCAATACTAGGATCCGGCTTAAACCAAAGCCCACTAGTATTGCCTGCCCGAACACCGCACGCACACAAGTGTACGTAAGTGATCGCAGCCCTGCCGTAAAACCATACGGCCTCTACACGTTTCGCTCAGTGTAGGAAAACTCTCTGTGTGGGACTCTAAAGACTCGACACTACGCTGGCAGTGGGTTTAACTACAGACCGCAAGCGGCACTAGCTGTACGTAACGGTCCCCAGGTAGATGTCGATAAGAAGGCCGATGAGGTGAACCCATCCGAACTCCTACTAAGCCTGTATGTGACAATCTCCGTACAGTCCGGTCTGTTCGTCTGATACATCGCATGGCGGGCCTAGGGGCGGTAAACGTCAGTCCTCTAATAGCGGTACAAGTCGTGTCGGAGTGAAGCCCATTACACCCTGAGATAACACTGGAAACCTACCAGTATATTTCGCTTGCCCTGGCCAAGGACTACTCGTGTAATGGCTCTCCTAGACACAGCGCGATGTCAACCCCCAATACCGGGAGAGACGAATCCTGTCTAACCGTCACTGCCTCCAAGTGCTTCGGGACTGCACCCAACTACTACCTGTTTGCACGACTCAGTAGAGCCGTGGTAGGGTAGTAATCAAAGAACAGTGGGAACACACTCGAGGCGAAATGACAGTGTCAAGTCAGCGGACTAAGCTGTACTCATGTCACCTGGGAACTGATAACTGACGATAGGTATAATACCAGCCATCAGTTCCCGACGAGTCCTGTCCAGTGTACTCGTAACCTAACGAGCACCCGCATACTATCTCAAGTATGACGTACTGACGGCTGTGGGACAGACCGTCTCCCATGCTGGGATGAGAAGCGCATACGCTAGTCTACTCTGGAGTATCGATGCCCTGTCTCGATAATCCCACGACTAGGGACGTGTATAAGGATGTGCTTGTGGATTACCCAGCCCCCACGAGTGTGATCGCCATCACAACGCCGGTAATCAAGCAAAGATCCTAAGGGCTCTACTAATGCGTATAGGTGATATGAAAGAAACACACATGTACACATTAAAGCAGAGACAAACCAAGTAGCATACTACTATATTGAGCAAGATTGTCTATACAACTGTGAATATCCCAAGCTTCCATCAAGTAATATACATACTAGTATGATACAGTAATGGCCTCTAGGGCATATACACTAACAGAAACTTCGAACCTCCATAACTGACACAAGTCTGGGCCAGTGCTGTAGCGCTTCGATCTTCTTTCGGTCTACACATACCCATCTCTCATAACTACAAGACCCAAGAATTCCACACTATCTAGACAAAAAGCACCCTTTGAGAACTTAGCGAACAGCTGATGCTCCTTCAAGGTCTGCAACATGGTACGCAAATGCTGCTCGTGCTCCTCTCGGCTCCGGGAATAAACGAGAATATCTTCAATGAATACTATAATAAACTGATCAAGGAAGGACCTGAAGATACCGTTCATCATATCCATAAAAGCTGCTGGGGCATTGGTGAGTCCGAACGACATCACCAGAAACTCATAGTTCCCATATCGTGTGCGAAAAGCAGTCTTCGGAACATCATCTTTCCGAACTCTCAACTGGTGATACCTTGACCGCAGATCAATCTTTGAGAAGTAGCCATCTTCTTGCAACTGATTGAACAAGTCATCGATACGAGGTAGTGGATACCTATTTCGCACAGTGACGCGATTCAGCTGTCGGTAGTCGATGCACAGTCTCATACTACCGTCCTTCTTCTTTAGAAATAAGACAGGAGCTCCCCATGGCGATACACTGGGACGAACAAGTCCTATATCTAACAACTCTTGCAACTGGCTTTTGAGTTCCTTCAACTCCGTCGGGGCATCCAATAGGGTGGGATAGAAATAGGCCTCGTACCCGGAATCAAGTCAATGCAAAATTCAATATCGTGATCGGGCGGTAATCCTGGTAATTCAGCAGGAAACACATCCGGAAATTCTCGTGCGATCGGAACCTAGTCTACTGGAATCTTAGCATCTCCTAAGCCCTGAACAAATGCTAAGAACCCATGACAACCCTTTTTCAAGAGCCGTCCCGCACAAAGAGCAGAAATCAGGTTGGCAGGAGTTATGTTACAGTCCCCTGCACAACAAAGATCGGTTCACTTAGAAAACAAAATCTAACCGCTTTCCCCCGACAATCTACATAGGCATGACAAGCGGCTAACCAATCCATACCGAGAAGTATATCAAAATCTAACATATCCAGGAGAATCAGATCAACTAAAGAATCCCTATCACCAATACGTACTGAACAAGACCAGAATACATGTCGAGCTACAAAAGAATCCCCCACCGGAGTAATCACAACTAGCGGTAACTCTAACAGCGACGACTCTCTCCCCAGAGAAAGTGCAAAGTGTGAAGATACGTAACAATGTGTAGAACTGGGATTAAATAAAATATGCGCATCTAACGAACATACTACAAGAGTACCTGTCACAACTGCATTGGATGTCTGGGCATCCTGTGGAGTTAGCACACAGACTCGTGCCTGGCCTCTGCCCGCATCCTGTCGTCCTCTACCTCTATCTCCTCGACCTCTCTGAGAGCGTCCTGCAAAGCCTCGACCTCGTAGTGCAACTGCCTGGCGCGTAGGGCCAGCTGGGGGAGGAAGTAAAGCCATCGACGTCGAAGGTGGTGGGGGTAAAGCAGCCTGGGGAACAACTGTCCCTCCCTGAGATCTACAATCCCTCGCATAATATCCAGGAAGTCTGCAACTAAAACATATAGATGGAGTCCTCTGATCCTCGGGGTATGAACTAAATATCTGGCCCTGGGTCCAACCTCGTCCGAAACTGCGGCTTGGAGTGTACTTGCCTCTGCCTCTGCCAAACTGCATAGTCATCGGCCCAATCGGTCTACTCCTCTTTAGCTCTGGAATAACTACTGCCTCGCTCAAACGCTCCTCCACTCGTATCGCTGCATCCATGGCCTGCGCATACGTATCAAACTGCTGGGAGCCTATAGCCAGAAACAACTGCGTGTCCAGACTCCTCATGAACCTCTTCACCTGAAGCTCCTCCGTAGGAACTAAGTATGGAGCATAGCGTGACAATTGGGTGAATCGTAAATCATAATCTTCCACTGACATACTCGTAGATTTCCGCAACACTTCAAAACTGCTAGCTCTAGCGTCCCTCACACTTTGTGGAAGAAATCTGGCAAGAAAGATCTTGGAGAACTCGGTCCACGACATCGGAGGAAGACCAGCAGCTCGCCCCCTCTCCATCGACTCACACCACTACTGTGCAAGTCCTTCTAATCGAAAGCTAGTCAGCTCTATTGACCTCGCGTCAGAACATCGCAATGATCTGCCAATTCTCGCCATCCTATCTAGAAAGGACCGAGGATCCTCTGCTATATCGGTCCCAGTAAATACCGAAGGTCTCAACCTCATAAACTCCGGAAGCGATAACTCCATCACCCTCGTGTCTACCAGTGCGACCGTCTGCGTGGGCTGTACGTCGGACTTTGCCATGGTCAGTGCCAGATCCTGTCTCTGTACTCGAGTGGCCTCAGCTAACTGTCCTACCACCCGCTGCAATCCTAACATGCCCTCCTCTATCCTAGTCAGTCGATCTGGAGGAGGAGGATCAACATGTTCACGCACTGCCGGACTGTCCGGTGTACCGGTCGCCGTCACAAGCAGACTCACCCTAGCTGCATCTCTGACCGCGGCTCGCCTAGCTCACGTAGCCATAGCAACTGGAACAGAAACGAGTGTTGATAAGGCTTACGAATAGGAATAATCAACAACAGAGAGTCAAAGGAAGGCTAAATCAAGATATACATCCTAAGGTTAGTTAGGCTGAGTATGGTAACGTAAATATGCCGCGGAACATACATACGGTACAACACTCATCCTAATTCACCTACTCCATCAAACCAAAGGTCATCCTACGTAATAAACTCAAGTCAATATACCTTAACTCAGTACTCGATTCCGTAAGGTTAATCCTAAGCTCTGATACCAACTTTGTCACGACCCAAAGTTTGGATATGACCGGCACTTAGATTGCATAATATCTCAAGATATTTACACAACCCGAGTAAGCCAAAACCCAAGAGCTAAACCCTATTTGCGGAGATTTTATTAAAATTTAGTTTTTTTTAAAGTAAAAATCACAGTTTTAAGTAATTAAGATCTCGACAGTAAATCTCTATTGGATTTATAATAAATTAATTATAAAGTGTTAAGTTTGGTTGCATCCCTAGTTGGGATCAACAAGTATACAGCGGAAATAAGGGTACAACTATATATGACATTAATAAGGATCTCAGACATAAATAAAAGAAATGTCCTCTAACATAACAACGATCTCAACTGTCAAATAATATACATATAACTATCTCTCATTCTAAGTCATAATACAAGGTCTGATGGAGATTTTCTAGATCCAAAATACAATACCAAAAGAGAAGATTACTACATATGTAACCCACCTATCAAAAGATACGGTAAAAGCTGAAAAAGTGGATCTGCACTGCTGCTAACCGTCTACTCTACTCCTGCAGGGAACTGTGGCACAACGGGGGTGAGTTGCCAACTCAGTGAATAAAACTAACATATAACGGCTGATAATGTAAATATGACGAACTATAACTAACTGCAATAAGGATAATTATAATGCATGATAACATGTGGAAAACATGAATCCGTACTACTAATCACATAACCAAAACTGAAATCTCATCATCTATTTCCAAATAAAGTTCATCTTTCCGTGTCCATCATCGACACAAATCTTCTATTCTCTCAGGCATCATTCCTCAAAAGATCTTGTAATCAATAACACCGGTCAGTATCATCTAGATATCCACCGTGTTTTACGACTATCTCCGGTATCGAGTATCCTCGCTAGGCTCCCCCGCCTCAAATGCGGCTATCCTGCCACTCGGTCTCGACCGGGTCCACCATGTATCCAACTGTATATCTCCCCACTCAGTCTGGATAACGTAAAAATCCGCGACCGTATAGCTCCCCCACTCGGCCCGGAATAAAACCAAATCATAAAAACGACATCTCATGGTGGACATGACACATAATCATGAAAATCACTGATTTTCCGTAATAGTATATGAAAAACTTAAAACCACAAATCCTCAAAATACAAATTCTTCTAATGTCAATTTCTAACATATGAACATAGAACATGATGTCAATTATGAAAAGTATTATAATTTTGATGTTTAAGGTATGATAGGAATCATAATTAACAGGATAATTATTTAGTGTAAAAGTGACATGTTAATATCGATGTGGTGTAGTGTAACATGTAAAGATGTGCACGGGCGGCATAACTCGTCGATAATTGTGCAGTGTTCTAACTGTTGGAGATAGTGCCCTCAGAGTCAATTATTGGATCAAAGGCACGTGATTGTAATGATTGAGGGAGGACCTATCCCGGTAGGACAGTCTTACTCGAGATGATAGTATGCTATCTGGTTTACCTTTATCATCGTGTACTGCTTCAGGTGACCTTACAGGTCGCTATTACACGCTGATAGAGCCCCTAGGATTCTTGCTTGACTGCCAGCAGTATGAGAGCGATCATATACGTGAGAGATGGTGGTCTATAAGCACATCCTTAAAAGGTCCCTACTCGTGGGAGTTTCGAGACAGGGCATCGATTCTCCAGAGTAGACTAGTGTATACAGTCGAGACCCCGACGAGGGGCGGTGGCCGGTCTCACAAGCCACTGGTGTCAGTTGGTTCACCTAAGATGTATACAGGTGCTCATTGGGTTATGAGTACACCGGACAGGACTCGCCGGGAACATGCTAGTTGGTCTTATACCTGACGTCAGATAGCAGTTCCCTGGTGACATGTGTACAGGTTAGTTCATCGACCTGAGATCGTCATTTGTCTCGTGTGAGTTCCTACTGTACTTTGATTACTACCCTACCACGGCTCAAATGAGTCGTGCAAACAGGTTTTAGTTGGGTACAGTCCCGAGCCACATGGAGGCATGAGCGGATCTTCAGGGGTTCGTCTCTCCCGGTATTGGGGGTGAGGTCGCGCTGTGTCTAGGAGAGCCATTACACAAAGCCCTCGGCCGAGGCAGGAGATTTACTGGTAGGTATTCCAGTAGTATCTCAGGGTGTTCTGGGCTTCACTCCGACACGACTTGTACCGCCTTTGGGGGTCTGTCTTTTACCAACCCCCTAGGCCCGCCATGCGATGCTCATAGACGAACGGACCGGACTGTACGGATATTGTTACTGACAGGCTCAGTAGGGTGTCAGGATGAGTTCGCTCATCGACGTCCCTTTTGGTCAATAGCTGGTGGCCCGTCACGTATTGGCTTATACCTCTGACGTGCTAGTGGTTAAATCCACAACCATAGTATTGACAAGTCTTTAGAGTCCACCACACTTTCAGTTACTCAAGCTTTCGGGCGAAACGCTGTAGAGGCCGTATGGAGATATGGCAGGGTCCGATCAGACACGTGCGGTATTGCACGGGTCAGGATCGGACGGTTTGTACTAGTGGCCGTATGGATATATGGCAGGGTTCGATCTGATACGTGCGGTATTGCACGGATCAGGATCAGACGAACATTACTAGCCGGCTTTGGTTTAAGCCGGATCCTAGTTTAGTACAGTGTAGATTTTGTCTCATTGCATTTGTATCCGGTTGGAATACAGATGCGGGTGTGTATGCACAGTATTGGGGTTTTCCTGTAATTTATTACGGGACCAGTTTTCTGGAGTTGCCAGTTTGCATTCCGTTCCGGCCGGTTTTCCTTTGTTCTTTCCCGGCCGGACTTTTCCGATGGAGGGGGTTATTTGCAAGTTTGCAAATAACACATTGTGGAGGGGTTTCTTGCAAATGGTTTGATTATGAAGGCATCTTTTCTTTTCCACCATCACTTGCATTAAAGAGAGGGTATGGGTTTGATGTAAGTTTATCATGATGATGTTTTGTTTGTGGTCACCTCTTGCTTTATCCTACACTCACCCCCCTTCATGATTTGTTTTTGCCCTCCACCATTTCCACATTGGTATGGCCGGCCACAACTTTGAGGAGAGATGAGAGAGTTTTGATTTGGTGAGGGTGTGGGAAAATTATCAATCATATCATTTTTCCATTGCTACCAAAATTCCCAAGTTCATTTCTCAACCTCATTCCTCCATCATGGCAACATAACCCTAAAGAGACATAGCACTACACATTCTACAGCAAACCTTGGGCACATCGACTAGCCAGCTTCGTGCCCCAGTTGCCTCGGTATTGAGGTGGGAGCCCGTAAAAGGTACAGACGATGTGGTGCCCTTCCGGCAAGGATGCGACGACCGGAGTTTCCGCGGGAGATCGGGACGATGACGAGAAGACCGGAGGACTCGGATCACTCGGTATATCTCTTACCCTTTCTCTTCTTAGCTAGTATCGGTTAATGGTTACGATCCGGGTATTTTGTCCGCGGTAGCGCCAGTTTAAAGTTAAGAAAATTTTGATTCCGCATTTTGGCCTCGGATAGACGGCCGGGGCGCTGCCGTGGCGCTACATGGTATCAGAGCCACGCCATTAACCTTGCCTAGCTTGTTCTAATGTGTTTTACTTATCCGATCGACCAAAATTCCAAAATCCGCATTTTGCATGCATCAGTTTTCTGTCGATTTTTTCCGGGCTCGAAAAATTTTTCAGGTGATTGCAGAATGATGTACAGAGAATCCTAAGAACACTGGAAAAATTTGGTAACCCAATTCTTCCGTACGACCGCGGAACCGCGGCCTTAACCACTATTTGGCCGCGGTTCCGCCGCAGGAAGTTGGGATCACTTCGCCATATTTTTACAGTGGGCTTGTGGGCTAAAAATAAAGGTTTTGGAATATTAAAATTGGGCCCAAAATTTCTGTGAGTGCTACAGTATTACTTGGGGGCCCACTTGTTAATTTTTGATCGATTGGATATTTTAAACACATTATTTCACAGTATTTACATTATATCTGCGACCGTGAATATCACTTGATCGGTAAATCCTGTCTAACTGCTATAGCCCGGTTAGACGGATTTGCGAACGTGATTTTCACGTTGATGTTCTGTGTTTATGCTGTGTTGTTGCGGATCGGTCGTGGGGAATAGCCTGGATGCAATGTTAGTACAGTTTTGTTTTATATGTACTTTTGATATTGCGGGGCGAGCGTCCGACATGTGGACTGCTGTCACTGCCTGTTTGTATTATTCTTTTGGGGCACGACCTGGTTGCGGTCGATGTACCCGTTGTATGTATATTTTACTTTCTGTACTAGTATTACCCCGCGGAGGGGTGCACGGATAGCCGGGTTCTAGAGGGCAACGGGCCCGCATCTCATGGCATTGAGACGGAGGGGGCTTCACTCTAGGATTGACGGGCTATTCGCCGCACTCGTAGGGGGTACAGGTTGACCCAGGAGGGGTGCCCGAGTTACCGGATTCCGTGAAGTGCTGGGTGGTCCATTCACGTTGCTGAAAGGGGCTGCCTCGCCTCAGGTTTTGGTGGGTGACTTGCCGCGCCCGTAGGGGTCTAGGTTTTCATTGCACAGGCTATCCACACGACCAGGGGAACGTCGGGTTTCAGCAGCGGCTCTGTGAAACCCGGGGCTTCCAGATATCTGTATTGTTCTGTGATGCTGTACATTTCTGTGATGTTGCATTTTATTCACGCCTTGAGCGAAATATAATATATTGGTATATATATATTAATAGATGTTGTATATGTTTTTCATCCGCGCTAGTCCAGTCCCCGCTCTGCCGTTAGTTAGCTAACCTAACGGGTGATGACGGGACCCAGTAGCGAATTCGGATGGCATATACGTACGTCAGTATATTTTCGTTCTTTGTGCTGTGATCAATTGATGGGACTGCATTGATTCGGATCAATGCAAGTTAAAACAAACCTATTCTGATGTTGTTGGAGCACTTTTCAAAAAGCTGTTATTGCAAGGACGTTCACTTTTGTTTTGCATCGTGGTATTCATTTGGAATATCCTGCTCCTCAGTCGACGAGGCAAGGGCCGAGATCCCTTCACCGGGAGTGACCCCTTAGACAGAAGTTTGCGTCAGGGCATTAACTTCATTATAGCCGATTACTTTTGCTTTGCATCGTGGTATTCAATTGGAATATCCTGCACCTCATTCTACGGGGAAAGAGCCGAGATCCCTTCACCGGGAGTGACCTCTTTAGCAAAGGTTTTCGTCACTATATTTTTATAAAAGGCTATGCAGTTCCTTCGACGATATCAAGTTCATTGCGTTAATGGTTTTTCGCCAAAAACCTGCCGTAGCCCTCCGTCATTTCCTACAGGTATTATTTAGTATTCGTGCTGCGTTTGTTGACCTAGTCAAGACGTAGTGTTCGGTAGCTAAGTGGTACTTGTTTGTTGCATAAGTGGGATTGGTTAAGACAGTCGTGCGGCCTTGTTGACCTAGTCAAGGGCACGTACGGGTGGGTTTAATGGAATCCAGTATATTGACGGGTTGAACTTGACTGGCGGTTTATGGTTTGTTGACCTAGTCAAGGTCATAAACCGCTTGGGGTAAAAATCACATCGGGAGTTTCAAAAGAACTGAAACTTGCCAGACATGCGCATACCTTCTGGAGTGTGGTGACGTGAGTGGATTCCGTCACGTTATCATGCGATGATAGTTGGATCCCGATTCCCACTGATGAGTTGGTTTACTCCTCGGGTGACCCCGACTAATTCTTCTTTCAGGTTTGGGGAAGAATTTGAGGTTACAGTGGGAGGTTTCCAGATTAGACAAAGTGATAACCATTCTGATCTAGGTTAGAGTGCACGCTGAGTGTTTCTTTTCTCTCTCTCTTTGGCAGCGACCATTGACCCGACCCTGGACTATGACTCAGTGACCAAGTTGACCGAACCTTCTTAACACTTGCTTTTGGATTGTCAGAGTTGCAAACCTCATTGCCACTCCTACCTTTACCCTTTTCTCC
This sequence comes from Agapanthus africanus, assembly GCA_030015575.1. Classification (NCBI taxonomy): domain Eukaryota; kingdom Viridiplantae; phylum Streptophyta; class Magnoliopsida; order Asparagales; family Amaryllidaceae; genus Agapanthus; species Agapanthus africanus. Next base: position 406,154,934 of record CM057337.1, on the reverse strand, counting down.
AGGACACCCCGTATTACTACGAACGTCCACTTCCATTGGACAAAACCATCGTATGGTTATATACGAACTCGAAGGAATTCGAGGATGGTTTCCGGTTCTGGAGAAAACGGATAGGATTATTCAGTTGTCTTTTCCCTTTTACCTTCTCTCAAGTTGTGAGTACTCCTTGGTTTAGGAGATAGCACACCTATTACGCAAATTGGATAGTCTTCTTCCAAACCTTAGGCTGGTGCCGACCGGTAGGGAATGAAGAAAACCAATTAGCCTAAACGGTGTGCAGAAGGTATTAAGATTAAGGCAAAGCAAGGGCTTAGTAAGAGGGCAAAGTAAATTGCGACTGCTATTCACGATCAAACCAAGTATTTCTTCGCCAATCCTAAATCACCTTTGTATTTCTCCAGGACACTCCGTATCACTACGAAGATCCACAGTTTATTGGATACTCCATCGTATGGTTATATACGAACTCGAAAGTAACTTGTTCCAGTTCGGGGATGGATTCTGGTTCAGGAGAAATAGGAATAAGGTTTATTCGGTTGTCTTTTATCCTCACCTTCTCTCGCATTGCGAGTGCTCCTAGGATTAGGACAGTACACCCATTATGCTTATTGGATAGTCTTCTTCCAAACCATAGGCTGGTGCCGAACGGTAGGGAAGGAAGAAAACCATTTGGCCTAAGGGGTGTGCAGAAGGTAATGACTAAAGACATATAAAGAGATTTGGAGAGGTGGCAAAGAATTATACGGTTATAGTTGTGAATCTGGATAATGGTAGAGGCATTACTAGGAATACTAGGATACCCCATCGAAACATTTCAATGTTTCAGTTCAGCTGTGTACTGTTAAAAGAAAACTGATTTCCCGATTGGACACTTGCTCCAGGGTATGTATTTACCAGGTTTGATTCTCACATCTGTATGGTTTTACAGATGATGAGTGGGAGTAAGTTATTGGGAATAGGGTAATCATCCTCATTATATCGGGATTCGTTGTAATCGGTGATATTTGAGGAGATCATCTGGGCTGTTTGCCGGTCTGCAAATATTTGGTTTTGAATATCCGCTGTTGTGCACCAATTTCAAATTGATATATCTGTACGTCTATTTTCATAGAGTGAGATATACCTTTTGATATTATGTCGATGACATTTACCTATATCAGTGGATGGTTAGGTAAGGAGCATTTAACAGCGGTGTAATTCTTTTTAACCATAAGTACAGTTTTCAACCTACGACACACAGTGAAAGAGTTGTTAGACTCAGCGGACTTATACAGAGTATTGTATGTTGTCCGGTGTCTATTAGGACAGAGGGGTTGGTCCTCATACTATATTCTGTTTACTTTTAACTTCTCTATTTCTTAGACATGTGTTTCGTAGAAACACAGGGTCTAAGTTTTGAGGAGTTATAGGTATTTGAATAGAGTAGAGAACCAGGTGTAGCAAGTATCGGGATTCTTCAAAGTGATCGAAGATGAAGATACTTGTATATGGTATTCAGTTAATAGTAATGATAAAGAGAAATTGCTTCTCTTTCAGATTACTCATAATTGGAAGCATTCCTAAGTTGAGTAACGCTGATCGGCCTCCTTCCATTTAGTTGATATGCACTGGAGATAGCTGCATGATTTGAATCTGGTTCATTTAAATCAGTGCCTCTGGTTCTATATTGGATATAGAACAGTTCATATCTTAACGATGTTAAGGTACGGGGAGTTGTCCGGCTTATGATTAAAACCAGACACTGGACAACTCAAGGCACGTTTCTGTAATGGCTGTTTGTGGGTTGACCCAGGCTATGACGAGGGTTGATTTTCTACCATCTGGAAGATCAATAGTGATATTGTTCTTAACTCGCCACATTTTAAAAAGAAATGGTTATTTTTCAGAAAAACAGTAGTGGGAGTATGGTAGAACTGGAAGCGATTCCAGAACCGCAAACGATTACTGAAGATTTGATAAGGAACCTAAAAATTCAATCTGATTTGACATTCCATTGGCCACTCCGCAGATAAGGTGGGTAACTTCAGGCACCCGAGAGGTACTCCGGTAGCCTTAAGGACGGTGACAGGGAAGTTCTTGTTTACCCACACTTGCCATTATTGTTGTTCCAGGCTGCGAGACCCGGCAGGAGGATGAGTATAGCGTCGTTCTAAACTAGCTTTAGAAGTGCACGTCTATATGACTCTGCCAGAAGGTTGTCGTAGTCAGTGGGAGCAGCGGAAGCATTGGTGGACATCAGGCTTATGTCTATAGACTAAAGAAGATATAGCGGATATAGATCATCTATTTCTGATATGACAGTCATAGGTCTGACTTCATCAGAATAGGGGATGGATCTGTTGAGAAGGTAGTAGGGTGTGATGTCATGGTATTTGGATGACATACACTGAGTAGGAAGTGATATTCCTATACTACGATCGGTTATACTTTGGTTGTCACACATTAGTTTCTCCACACAGGACTTGGATATTATATCGGACATTCTGGTTACTAGATCTATGGTTTTAGATCTAGATTTGGGTAGTTTCCCAATCTTGGTACCTTGACAGCATTCTATGAGTATTTAGAATGGACGACTCCTGGCACGGTAGTGTACCTGCAGTTGATGGAGTCACCCTCTCTAAAGGTGTCTTACAGACTAAAGGGGAGAGGGATACGCATGATTGACAGATCATTTGCTTAGGCAGTTGAGTCAATCATGAGATGTCAAGTACCACACCAGATGTTGTTCTTGCAGTAGATGCAATAAGTTGATATTGATCCAATCCTGGAGAAACAGTCGGAAGCAGTTTTAGAACATAAGTGGATGTTCTAAGGATATGATAACGACAGCCTCATTAGGGAGGCAGTTATCATTCCAGGCTTCCAAGGTGACATGGACGACAGGGTGATCGTCAGAGTTATAGTTATCCTTCTGACGAGGGGCAGTATTTTGGACAGGTGGTCCAAAGGAATACTGAGGGTTGCATGGCGCAGGATACTGATTAAGTTCAGTTGACGATACATTCTAAGAAGTTTGGATTTGGAGTTCATTTATGAGCTAGGTCCCATCAGACGGCCAGACATTCTAAGACAGGTATTGCTCATTTCGGGAGATGGTATTCTCCGCGAACTTGAGATTTAGAGAGACATAGAAAGAAACATCTGAGCGGATCCACTCGCTGAGGCTATTCCTCGAACGCAATAGTCTCGCAAACGAGCTTTGTGAGACTGACTAGTAGAGGAGTTGGGTGTTCGGTATCACACGGGCTGTGAGTATGCGACATCGCAATAATTAGCCTTGAGTGCAAGTGGGAGATTGTTGGAGATAGTGCCCTCAGAGTCAATTATTGGATCAAAGGCACGTGATTGCAATGATTGAGGGAGGACCTATCCCGGTAGGACAGTCTTACTCGAGATGATAGTATGCTATCTGGTTTACCTTTATCATCGTGTACTGCTTCAGGTGACCTTACAGGTCGCTATTACACGCTGATAGAGCCCCTAGGATTCTTGCTTGACTGCCAGCAGTATGAGGGCGATCATATACGTGAGAGATGGTGGTCTATAAGCACATCCTTAAAAGGTCCCTACTCGTGGGAGTTTCGAGACAGGGCATCGATTCTCCAGAGTAGACTAGTGTATACAGTCGAGACCCCGACGAGGGGCGGTGGCCGGTCTCACAAGCCACTGGTGTCAGTTGGTTCACCTAAGATGTATACAGGTGCTCATTGGGTTATGAGTACACCGGACAGGACTCGCCGGGAACATGCTAGTTGGTCTTATACCTGACGTCAGATAGCAGTTCCCTGGTGACATGTGTACAGGTTAGTTCATCGACCTGAGATCGTCATTTGTCTCGTGTGAGTTCCTACTGTACTTTGATTACTACCCTACCACGGCTCAAATGAGTCGTGCAAACAGGTTTTAGTTGGGTACAGTCCCGAGCCACATGGAGGCATGAGCGGATCTTCAGGGGTTCGTCTCTCCCGGTATTGGGGGTGAGGTCGCGCTGTGTCTAGGAGAGCCATTACACAAAGCCCTCGGCCGAGGCAGGAGATTTACTGGTAGGTATTCCAGTAGTATCTCAGGGTGTTCTGGGCTTCACTCCGACACGACTTGTACCGCCTTTAGGGGTCTGACTTTTACCAACCCCCTAGGCCCGCCATGCGATGCTCAAAGACGAACGGACTGGACTGTACGGATATTGTCACTGACAGGCTCAGTAGGGTGTCAGGATGAGTTCGCTCATCGACGTCCCTTTTGGTCAATAGCTGGTGGCCCATCACGTATTGGCTTATACCTCTGACGTGCTAGTGGTTAAATCCACAACCATAGTATTGACGAGTCTTTAGAGTCCACCACACTTTCAGTTACTCAAGCTTTCGGGCGAAACGCTGTAGAGGCCGTATGGAGATATGGCAGGGTCCGATCAGACACGTGCGGTATTGCACGGGTCAGGATCGGACGGTTTGTACTAGTGGCCGTATGGATATATGGCAGGGTTCGATCTGATACGTGCGGTATTGCACGGATCAGGATCGGACGAACATTACTAGCCGGCTTTGGTTTAAGCCGGATCCTAGTTTAGTACAGTGTAGATTTTGTCTCATTGCATTTGTATCCGGTTGGAATACAGATGCGGGTGTGTATGCACAGTATTGGGGTTTTCCTGTAATTTATTACGGGACCAGTTTTCTGGAGTTGCCAGTTTGCATTCCGTTCCGGCCGGTTTTCCTTTGTTCTTTCCCGGCCGGACTTTTCCGATGGAGGGGGTTATTTGCAAGTTTGCAAATAACACATTGTGGAGGGGTTTCTTGCAAATGGTTTGATTATGAAGGCATCTTTTCTTTTCCACCATCACTTGCATTAAAGAGAGGGTATGGGTTTGATGTAAGTTTATCATGATGATGTTTTGTTTGTGGTCACCTCTTGCTTTATCCTACACTCACCTCCCTTCATGATTTGTTTTTGCCCTCCACCATTTCCACATTGGTATGGCCGGCCACAACTTTGAGGAGAGATGAGAGAGTTTTGATTTGGTGAGGGTGTGGGAAAATTATCATTCATATCATTTTTCCATTGCTACCAAAATTCCCAAGTTCATTTCTCAACCTCATTCCTCCATCACGGCAACATAACCCCAAAGAGACATAGCACTACACATTCTACAGCAAACCTTGGGCACGTCGACTAGCCAGCTTCGTGCCCGAGTTGCCTCGGTATTGAGGTGGGAGCCCGTAAAAGGTACAGACGATGTGGTGCCCTTCCGGCAAGGATGCGACGACCGGAGTTTCCGCGGGAGATCGGGACGATGACGAGAAGACCGGAGAACTCGGATCACTCGGTATATCTCTCACCCTTTCTCTTGTTAGCTAGTATCGGTTAATGGTTACGATCCGGGTATTTTGTCCGCGGTAGCGCCAGTTTAAAGTTAAGAAAATTTTGATTCCGCATTTTGGCCTCGGATAGACGGCCGGGGCGCTGCCGTGGCGCTACACTAACATCTATTAACATAGTGATGTATGGGTATGTATATGAATGCATATTATTTACTTCGCATACAAAGCCAATCTTTCAATTTAACAAAATACGGACGTATCACGCCATCTTTACACAATCCCCCGGTAGATGTTTAGTCTACTCACCGGAATACGTCATACTACTCAGGAATCGCCAATCTTTTTCCTTTCCTTGCGGCCTCCGAAGTTTCCGTACTCAAATCTAACATTGAATTTAACTTGTATAAGAAAACGGCTACATCCCGATACGGAAAAATCATGAAAACACAAGTTGTGCGTACTACTTACATTATGTACGACTATTGCAAACGATCTAACACTTAACTTTACTGAATTTTAACCCAACGCTGTTTCACGACAGAAAACAGAACGCGTTACGTTTTACCCGTGTCGTATTTTAGAAATTTTGATTCCTTTTCTGATATGAGTTCCCAGATTTCATATACAGTTAAATTAACTTAATTAAACTAGACCAAAATATCCCAACATCTATACAGAGACCTACCCCAAAACTCAAATCACCAAACCTCCCTACAAATCCGGCGACGCTGGACCTTGCTTATACCTCGCCGGCCAAAATTCGAGCCTCTGGGTTCGTGCTTCTATGGTTTGTTCTAGGTCCAACATATAACATTTAGGCACTGTTTGGTTAAGTTAATTTTTATCTAAACTAAAGCAGATTCAAACAGAGCTCAATTTTGCCTAAAATATGATATTATAGACATTTTTGATTATCAAATTTATGACTAGTTACAGAATTAATTCCTACAGTGAGTAAAGATGTTACCTACAAGGATATTGCTGGAAGAACTCCCTCCAAGATGCACAAGCTCCTAGTCCTAGCTTGATGGTGAGGAAATCCTAGACTTAGCTCTTTTCTTCTCGTTTCTCTTGTTCTTCTTTGTTTTGTTTTGGTTTTCTTTTTCTTTCTTTTAGATTTTTCAGATTTTAAATTATCTACTGATCTGAACATAAGTTATATATGAGATAAGGGAACGGTGAGGTGTAGGAGGAGGTGTCAAAGTCCAAAGGGTGCCATCCTCATGCAAGGAGGAGGTGTTGTGTATGTGTTGTGCATGAGAGTAGGAGGTGTCAATGTTTTATCATTTCTAAATTGATTTATCTTGATAAAATTCTGAACTAAACCTTATCTAACCTCTTTTCTACTTACACCCTTAACAAATTCCAATTTGCACAAAATCCTAAGTTTTACATAACAACCCCTCACAACTTATGTTATTATATAACACCATTTTAATTAAAATGAAGTTAAATTTCACATTAAAACCCTTAAAATTTATTTATGTTACATATTAAATTTTTAATTTAATTTATTTTACATACTATTTATGAAAATGTCTTATTTGGTTTTAATAACTTTTTAATTTTACATTTTATTATTTAATTAATTAATTATATTTATTTCTAAATTTTCAAAATGCTACAAGAACTAGGGAGGCTATCATGATAAACTGAGTGGGTTGTAGCATTTGTTAGTTTTGCTAAAGTGGTCACTCCCGGTGAAGGGATCTCGGCTCTTTCCTCGTCGAATGAGGTGCTGGACATTCATCAAGGAATATCACTATGCAAAGCAATAACTAGAGCCACCCTTTTTGAAAATTTTGATTCTATAACATCTTTAGGTTTCTTTGCTTAACATTAATCTCATCAATGTTTTCTCATCATTTAACCTTATCATTGCAGAAAAAGAACCGAAAATAGAATGTACGCTTATGCCATCGGCATTCACCACAGGGTCTCTGTTAGGAATATGTATGCCCTAGAGGCCATTATTGTTCATATAGTGGATGCTTGGACATATATATAGAGGACTTTCTTGCTCGACATGATAGTATGCTATCAGGTTACCTTTATCTTAACATGTAGACTGGTATTTATACTGTCTGTCTCTTACATATTGATAAAGACCTTAGGATATGTACTTGACTACCAGGACGATGATGAGATCATACTAGTAGGGCCAAGGTGGTCCAAAAGTATATCCTTTAATCAGTTCCTAGTCGTGGGAATATCGAGACTAGGGCATCGATATTCTAGAGTAGACTAGTGTGTACGTTTCTTGTCCCTTAGAGGGCGATGGTTGATCCCATAACTATTGGTGTGTGACATCAAACATTGTACACATGTGCTCATTGGAGAATGGGTACACCGAACAAGACTCGCCGAGGACTCCTATGTGGTAGTATACCTATCGTCAGATAGCAGTCCTCTGGTAACACTGGTACAGGTTAGTCTGTAGACCCGAGATCGTCATAGAGTCTTGTGCGGCTCTCACCGTGCTTTGATTTCCTCCCTACCATGCTCAAAGGAGACGTGCAAACAGGTGGATTTTGGGTAAAATACCAAGTCGCATGGAGGCAATGAGCGATAGGAGGGGTTTCGTTTCTCCCGGTATTGGGGGTTGATGTTGCGCTATGCTCGATTGACTATAACTGGAAGTCCCTGGCCAGGGCTGCTGCCGAGATTTACTGATAAGTGTTATCAGTAGTTTCTCGAACCGTTATAGGCCAGACATCGGCATGACTTATCACGTTACTGGGGACTGACGTTTACCACCCCTAGACATGATATGCGATATATCAGACGAAGAGACCGGACTGTACGGTAGTATTACTGATAGGCTTCATGGAGACTATGGACAATCTTGCTTGTTGATCTTCATATCGCTCTTCATATCGCTTAATACCCGAGTAGCCGTTACGTCCAGCTAGTACCGTTGACGGCTTGCAGGTGTATGATGTGATCATCACCTACTGCTGGCGTATTGACTAGTCTTTAGAGTCCTACACAGAAATTCCCTGGTTCAAGCGAAACGAAGTAGGACACATATGTTGTGTGGGCCTGATTAAATACGTGTATATGATACCGTATTGTAATCTGGCAGTTATCTGTTATTGGTTCGGTTATATGTGATATAACCAGATTGTCGAATCAAATGTTGATTTGATAATGTGATATACAGATAAATGATATTAGTCGGTCATATGTGATATAACCGGATTATTAAATCAAGTGTTGATTTAATAATGTGATATAATTATATGTGATATAATTATATCTTAAGTAATATCATTAGCTCACTAATTATTCTTAATAATATATATTAATATATATGAGATATATATATATATATAAAAAGAAGCATGTCATAAAATTCTATTTTGTGAAAATAGAAATGAGGTGGAAAATGAGAGCATAGTTGCAAGCATGGGATTTATATTTGTTTATTCATCTTGACTCACTATTCAAGCATGGTTGTAATTTTATATTGCAAAATTCCATGCTTGAATGAGTGGGGGTCAAGGGTTGCCATTCATTATAAGTTCATTTTCAACACTTAGCCATTTTTCTTGAGTTGCTCCTATGGTTTCTCTCTAGCTTCTTCTTCTTCCTCAATTGCTATAGTTCAAGCTTCAACTCTCACATGTGATGTGAACCATGAAACTTGAACACAAACTTGTGAGCTTTTAACATCCCCTACTTCACCATCCTACACTTGACTAGCGATCGAGTGTAGCGTGTTTACTATGCTAAAGAGTTTAGTGTAGAGGTAGCTTGAGTTGGAGGGACTTCGCATGGATCATCTTCGGCACGAAGGTCATCGGAGGAAGTTCGTCCAAAGCCTCAAGTGGAGTCTAGTGGAGTCGCAGGACTACTACACGGAGTATGTGAAGTGAAGGACTCGATCTACATTCGTATAACCTCCTTCCCTTCTTGATGGTTTTATGGCAAACCATAATATTCTAGCAAAGATCTTGTATAGTCTAACTTAGCACCTAAAAAAATTTGAATTTGGCATACTTGATGTCACTAAAACCTCATGGTGGTGCTGGGGTTGACTTTCAGCCCCATCATTCATCGTTAGGTTACTTAACTAACGGCATAGTGGGTGCTGGACTAGCGCGGGTGTAAAACATAAACAACGTTTATTACATATCTCATATATAAATAGCCATTTGTCTCACGCAATAATAAGCATTCCAGATCACAGCTGAATACATTGGATATACTAGAAATTCCGTGTTTCGTTTAAGCCCTGAACGAAAGACGGATTCCACGACCGTGACGAATAGCCAAACCCCACCATAGACTCTTACGGGTGCGGCAAATTACCTGCCAAATTCCTGAAGTGAAGCAACCTCTCTCAATAAAATGAGTAGGCCACTCGGCACTTCAAGAACCCGGTAGTTTATCCACCCCACCTTTGGTCTATCTTAGGAGCAAAAACAGTAAAAAGAAATAATACAACAGTGGATACGACCTCAACCCGGATGTGCCCCGCAAAATAATATTACATCACTTTTACAAATTACAAGAATGAAAGAAAAGAAAAACACTCTTCTCACATCCCTCCGGCTATTCATCCACGACGATCCAACACATTCATATACACATACCATCACATGATACACATATCTGCAACCCCCACTAATCATCTTATAGCAATTAGTGGATGTTTCAAACACATATTAAACAAATACAGAAAACCCGATTAGCCAAATACTTAGAATTTCGATCGATGATTTAAAACCATGTCAACGCTTTGCACAATCCAGTACACAAACAAGTTTTTGTAAAAACCACACATTCTAGAAACCATATTTCCACATTTATGACATACTGGAGAAAAACGAGTCAACTCGGTCTCGACTCGGCCGCGGAATGGCGGCCAAACACAGAGTTTGGCCGCGGTTCCGCGCCGTTCTTGGCGATTTGGGTCCTCGTTTTTCTACAGTCTTCTTAAAAAACCCTTCTTGTATTTTTAAGGCCAATGAAAAGATTTTTTGAACACTTTAAAAATCGACAGCAAGCATGGACAGAAAATTGATTTCGGGCAAAAAATCCATCGATAGAAGTTCTAACAATTGCTAACAAGCTAGTTATGGTTTAGTTAGGCTCTGATATCATGTTAGTTGATGTTGCGTACCCTCACAACACTTGTGGGGAGGCGGAAGTAGCAAACAATAATTTTGTAGCACGCAACATCGACTTTTGAACCCGGATCGTATCCTAAACCATAACTAGTACCCTATCTAGGAGTTTTAGTTACTATGATAGGGGTTATACCTTCGTGAATCGGTCCTTCAGGGCTTCTTTCCGCTGCGTTTGTGAGGTCCTTGAGTGCTTGGGATGATCTCGATGTCTGGTCACCTTTAGGACATAGATGATCCACCCGAGAGCTTTGGATCAAGCTTCAACCTCTTCTAAAGAGGTAACTAAGAAGTCAAGCTTGCTAAGAGAGACTACTTAGATGATGTATAGTTAATCTAAAGGATTAATTGATCTCAAAAACCTATGTTTCACAACTCATGTAAAGGTTTAGGTTTTTGCTTGAGGGAGGAGATAATTTGGGGAAAGAATGTGTATGTTAGAATGAGCTAGGTCAAGCATGAATGAAATGATATGGCTCAAAATCAAATAATTGAAGCATGGATTATTTTATGGAAAAATAACCCGCCATGCTTCAATAGTGAAGCCAAATGAATACAATATTCATTTGCCATTCTTTCATCCATTCTTGGAAAAGTCTCCAAATTCCACCTCATCATTTTTATTTTCACAAAATAAAACTCCATATATGAGGTGTCTCCTTCTAGAATGTATTCTTGTACAATTACAAGAATGCCCCTCACTGCATACCGTATAAATATACCTGTATTCGTATTCCGAAAAATATGAATACAATGAGATGCCAATAATCCAATAATATAATACTGGTATCCGGCTTAAACCAAAGCCTACCAGTATTATCCTTCAGAACATTATCCATGTAGGCAGTACATGTATATGTTCGAAACTCTGTCGTAACAACTTACGACCACTACATCGTTTAACCTGAACCAGGGAACCCTCTGTGTGGGACTCTAAAAACTCGACAGTACGCTGGCAGTGGCTTTAACCACAAGCCTGTCAGCGGCACTAGCTGTGCGTAACGGCCACCCAGATACATGTCGAAAGAGGTGGCCGACGAGCGAACTGTAACTAACCCTAATGAGCCTATGAGTAACACATACCGTACAGTCCAGTCTCTTTGTCTGATTTGTCGCATATGAAGTCCAGGGGTGGTAAATGTCAGACCCCAGTAATTTGATAAGTCATGCCGATGTATGGCTCATAACAGTTCGAGAAACTACTGATAACTCTTATCAGGAAATCTCTGCAACTCTGGCCAGGGATTTGCAGTTATAGCCAATCGAGTATAGCGCAACATCATCTCTCTATACCGGGAGAGACGAAACCCCTCATATCGCTCACCGCCTCCATGTGATTCGGGACTGTACCCAAAATCCACCTGTTTGCATGCCTCTGAAGAGTCATGGTAGGGAGGAAATCAAAGCACGGTGGGAACCACACAAGACACTATGACGATCTTGGGTCTACAGATTAACCTGTACAAGTGTCACCAGAGAACTGCTATCTGACGATAGGTGTATATACCATTTAGGAGTTCTCGGCGAGTCCTGTTCGATGTACCCATTCTCCAATAAACACCTGTGTACAATCTTTGATGTTAAACACCAATGGTTGTTGGATCAACCATCGTCCCCAGGGTCAAGAAACGTACACACTAGTATACTCTGGAATATCGATGCCCTGTTTCAATACTCCCTCGACTAGGAACTGTTAAAGGATGTGCTTGTAAACTACACAAGCCCCACTAGTATGATCTGCATCATAATCCTGGTAGTCAAAGCTACATCCTAAGGGTTTCATCAACATGTATACAAGATATGAAATACAACACATCACATGCTAAGATGAAGATAAACCAAATAGCGTACTATCATATTGAGCAAGATTGTTTCTGTACATATATATCCCTAGCATCCTATACAATACAGGACTCTAGGGCATATATATCCAACACATCTTAAGGGATTTATCAACATGTATCAGAGATACAGTATAATAATTCAAGTGTACATGTTAAGATAAAGAGCAACCAGATAGCATACTATCTTGTCGAGCAAGAAAGTATTCTATATATATGTCCAAGCATCCATTATATCATACAATAATGGTCTCTAGGGCAAACATATTCCTAACAATCTCCCACTTGCATTAAGGCCAGTTGTTATAGTATCTTATACCCAACATCCCAAAAAGTCTCTCAAACTGCGTTTAGGGGAGGGCCTTCGTGAGTGGATCCGTTGTGTTATCCTTCGTGTCAACTCTCCTGATCTCGTTCTCCCGGCGATCAACTATCTCTCGGATCAGGTGATACCGCCTTAGAATATGTCTGGATTGCTGATGGGATCTGGGTTCCTTAGCTGGAACGCCTTAGATTTTGATTAGTGTTAGTTTAGACGGTAATGCGGGTTTTTGGTAAAAAGTTTACCAATTCAGGTTCCTCACATTTTATAACATTTAATTAATAATTTATTATTATTTGTTATGGCATGCACACACATGTGCATGTTTATTTGAGGGTTTGTTTGTGCTAATTTAGATTAGTGACCATGACAACTTAACCTAATCTAATCTTTGCTTTAATCCAATCCTTTGCTTAATCTTATCCTTAACCCTAATCCTAGATATTTTGTGTGAGAAGAAAGATATTTCTTTTGGAATTGAGGAGGTGGCATGGTGGTGTGTGAATGCATTAATGGTGGTTTAATGCAAAGGGTACACTCACCTCACTCTCACCCTACACTCACCTCTCTCTCTCATTATCCTCACACTCTCTCATTTTCTCTACCTCTTTTTATTTTCTCATTCCTCTCTCATCTCAACTGAACACTTGCATTTCCTACACAAAACTTTATCAAATATTCACAAAAACTCACAAAAATCACATCTTTTGTCTCTTGGATGCCTTGAAGCTTGAGAAGCTAGGATCTTTGAGTTCTTTTGGTTAGGTAATGATCTCTTTCTGTTAGTTAAGTATTTATTGTGTTGCGTAGCTGTAACGTTTTAAAAATAAATAAATAATTAATTAAATAAATAAAATCCTTTAGGTGAATTTTCGGATAATCGGTAAAATAAACCGTATTTTCCATAAAACTCAACTATAATTATTGTTCATTATAGAATTAAATACGCCTATTTTAACTATGTAATTGGTAGTATTTGGTATTTATTTAGTGACTTATAAATTATTAGTTTACTTAAATATTATTCCTTAATTAATTAAATTCAAATAATAACATAAGCTTTATATATACATTAAATTAGTGCAAATTACAAATTAAAAATGGGTTAATTTGACAAAGTGAGCCATGACATATTATAATTAAGTTTGTTGCATGCTCTTCTTTTCTTGAAAATTCTTCAAAATTACAGAGGTTTCTCTGATTTGTTTGGAAAAGAAAATAAATAAAAACTTTTATAACTAAGGGTTTAAGTGAAAAAGGTGTATTTCTACACACATCTACACAATTCTCTCTCTCCCTCTCCCCTCTTTCTTCTTGTGTGGCCGAGCCTATCTTGAGGCAACCCCCATTTTTTTTCAAAACTCATTCTCACATCAAATTTCATCAAAATTCAACAAAAATCCAAAATTCTACACCACTAATTCCTAATTAAATATCTACCCTTCATTCTTTTTCCAAGCAAGCATGGATCTTGGAGCTTGAGAGCAATTTAGAAGACCTAGAACTCATGTTTGATCTCTTAAGATTGTGAGGTATAAAAATCCTAACCCATAGTGTTTAATTATTGGTTAAATACTTTGAATCAACTTAATTAGGAGTTTAATTATGGTTTTAATGTTAAGATTTAAAATTCAAGAGAGGGATTTAAAATTAAGTTAGGGTTTTTATAAATTGATCATGATTACAATATGTAGTTTAACACTTTATGTCATGCAAAATTTAGTTTAGTTGTTAAGTTGCAAATTGTTGCTTCAAAATTGTTAAAATTTGATAATTTTGCATACTAGGTTTTTAATATTAATATAAATCGGTGAGGTAAAATTCTAGTGAGGGTTTTTATCATTAGATTATGGTTTTAGTGAGTCTATTAACATGTTAATGGAATGCAAAACCTAATCTAGTTACTAGTTTCAAATTGTTAGTTTAAAATTATGATAATTATGCTAATTTTGCTAACTAGATTTTTAGAAATTGATCAAATAATTGAGATAAAAATCTAATTAGGGTATTCATGACATTATTAATGTTTTAAATTGTAGTTTAATATTTTAGATCATGCAAAACCAAGTTTAGTTGTTTAGTTGTGAATTTTGCTTTAAAAAGTGTTTAAATTGGTTATTTTTGCAAACTAGAATTTTCAATTTAATGCAAATTGATGAGATTAAATTATGGTGATGGTTTGTATGACTTACTTATGATATTTAGTGACTATTATGGCCATTAGTTGGGTTAAAACATTAAGTTTCGAATTAAAACGAAAATTTAGTGCTTTCTAGATTTTTGCGAAATAAAACGATTTGATTAATTTTAAGGTTTTGATGATTTAAACACTATTTATATTATAATTAGTGAGTTTTGGAACTACGATTTATACGTTTGTGTTTTATCTCGATCAATCGGCGTTTGTACGCCGATATCGAGGGATATTTGGTTCTTTTGCATGAGCGGGTCATAGGTTTTAACCTATGCACGTTTCATGCACCGTTTTGGGTTTTATCTGCGATTTCGGTTTACGATATTATATATGTTTGTGTATAGGTACCCCTCACGTGGACTTCGAATGATGAAGAAGAGGATGGCGGCATCGATTTCGGCAGACAAGGACCAGGTGAGTAGATGTATATCTATGGGGGAAGTCGGGTGGATGGCGTATAGCACCCCCGCAAACGTAGAATAAGGATATTACGTACTGTTATTAGGAAGTCGGACGTGACCTTAGATTCTTAGCGAGTAGGATCCTATTGAAGACTTTAGGTCGGACTAGACTGATTTAGAAAGACTTAACCAGAGGATGACTGCCTTGGAGGGAATTTGTAGGTTTCATATAGACACACACACACATGCACACACACATACACTTGACTTGGTGTGTGTGTGTGTGTGTGTGTGTGTATATGAATGTGTGTAGGTTTCTATATGTATATATATAACATATACACGTGATATGAGGAGGTTATATGATATATGGGGTTGAGTCGGTATGATTGGGCATGATGCCGTGAGATATTAGATATACGATCGAGTTATGACATGAGATGTGTTATGATATTAGCGGATCGTTGGGGAATGAGAAAGTGTATATTTGTATATAAACGATAATAGGTGATGATGACATTGAAATGTACGAGACTCTAGAATAGAACCCGGATTGTAATATGTGACTTAATCACGATATGATATATGACATGATAATTTTAGTGGATCATTTGACGATGGATATTTACACAGACGATAATATATGTTGATGATATTGGGATGTATGAGATTATAGTACTGTACCCTTGATCATGATATTGTTTGATGACGATACTATAAGAATGATGATGTATATATGTGATAGTTGACCCGTACCCGATTTTGGGATGATGGATTTTACCGTACGAGGCATAGAGGTGATGACTGATCCGCACTCTTGACTCGAGGAAGTCATACTACGTACGTGACGCTATTAAGGCTGGATCACCGACTACTAGAGATACCGACTCAGATTTTAGGAGGATTATTCTTACCTTTCGACTAGTGTCTTTAGCTAGTTTCTTAGTTGGTTAGGTAGATTTTAGTTTAGGCTCGAGTCATATTCATTTTAAAAACTAACGAATCGTGCACATTTTTAAAGACAGCCTGAGAGATGCTACGGATTTTTCAAAAGGCATATCTTTTCGTAAAAACCCCATAGCCCCTAATTTTCTAAAAACCACGATTCGTGCTTCTTCAAAACAACAAACTGTATGACTCGTAATTAGTATGTATTCTCTAGTTGTGCGTTTACTGCACATTCACCGTTATATTCATGTTGTATTCATCGCATTGCATGTTCATACATATGTTTCTCTAGCTAATATGAAACTCTGCTTGTTAGGACACCAGCACCATTACCGATGATGCGCATGTTCCACGTACACTTATTTGCCGGCTCACACACATCATCATCGGTAATTGCCATGTCATGTACACTTTAGAACGTATTATCTTTTATTGATATAATCAGCTAAATGCTAGTCCGATATAATATTCTGTGATTACTCTCATATACTAGTTTAGACATTGTATTTATTACTTAGACACTTCATGCATTCACATTTTCATATTATCATGCAGTATTGTGGGGCATATGCCGATACTCATTATTTACTTACTCATGATTTTGGGATTTTTGATTTTTATGAGATTTCAGGATTTTGGGGAAAACCGCAAGAATATATATATAAAAACTTCTCTCTCTCTCTCCCTCTCATTTTAAAATACAAGTTGCGGTTTTCTCGTGAGGTATGGATCGTCCACCATAAGATTTCATGTTTTCTGTTGGATTTTGAGACCCGATTCGAGGAGTGGATGAACCATCTCGGGTACATGGTGGGCCCGGTAAGGTACCCCGGGGCAAGAAGATCGAGTTGTAGACGATGAGCCTGGTAGGGGAAGACTACCTACCGGTGATGTCTGGCGCGGCGGATATCCGGAGGTTACCGACAGTTGTCGTGAGATTTGATGATATGGGCCGATCCGGACTGACGGAGCCCGAGATATTGAGACTATGAGATATTGAGACTATGAGGTATTGAGATTTGAGATTTACATGTTTTGTGTTGATGCTTGACATGGATTTCCATGGATTTCATTGATGATGTTTCGGATTACCATAAAAATTTTACTATGATAAAAGTTAAAGATTTCTTATACAGATATATCCAGATTTCATGATTGATTGTTTTACATTCATGATGCATGCATACTCATACACATGACATGTTATTACTTGAGGCACTGACACGAGCACTGAGTATTGCACTTACGTATAGATTATTACCCTATCACTATTAGTTGTCTAGTATTAGGTTAAGTATATTATTATGACCTAGGAGATCGTCGTGCATGCGATTTCTACTCGCAGCTGTCTTCTACTCACGAGTTAGCAACTCACCCCCGTTGTGCCAAATTTTCTTACAGGTTTCGATGTATAGGTTTCTTTGGCAGCTTGCTGGCACTTCATTTCATTCAGGGTGATTTGCTTGGTAGGTCGGTTCACTTGTTTCATGACCGCCGTGTAATTTTATTATTTCATTTGTATCTAGTAAGCTCCATAAACCAGACTTGTATTACTTGATAGACTTAGAAGGCTAGTTGTTTATTCTTTCGACCTTAGAGTCGCACTTGTATTATTATGGTTTTCTGGTGGATTGGGTTTTCTTTTGAGTTTTGTCTCTCGCCCTTCGGCGTTGTCTATTATATTGCTTGCGTGGTTGTGACTGCCAATTGGCGAAGAGCTAGCTCCCACTTGGGGATGCCTTTTTATTATTGCATATGTATATATTCTTTCTTGTACCCGTTTGGGGCCAGTTTTTACAAAGGAGACTCTGCCGAAATTTTTGAGAAAATTTGATATTGCTTTTAAACTTGTTTTCCTACACTTCTTATTTTAAATGTTTTAGATTTCTGGGCTTCGGCTTACTTAGATTACGTTGCGCCTTTAGACGCTTCGTAATTTAAGTGTCGGTCACGTTCCGTACCTTCGGGTCGTGACAAAGTTGATAAAACTCAACTATAATTATTTTACCGATTATCCGAAAATTCACCTAAAGGATTTTATTTATTTATTTATTTTTAAAACGTTACAGTAGCTTAGTCGTTTCAGTTTAGATAGCGTAAAGTTAAGTTTTTGTGCAAATATCGTTTTTTAGTGTCGTTTGTGATATATGTGTTCTGCTGTGACCCGGGGTGTGTACTAGAAAATCTAACAATGTAGTTGTGTTGTACCTGAGACCATAGGTCTTTACCTGGAGCACGAACCCCCATGCTCGGACCATGGCCGGCGACATAGTGGAGAATTCCGGTGAGCTCGGCCCTTGGGTGGAGTTGGGGTTTGGGTTTTTGTGGGTAGGTGTCTACAGTGGTTTGGGTGTGTTTGGTCTTGTTTGAGTTTTGGGTTTTCTCTGTATACAAAATCTGGGATCACAAGGGTAGTTTCGTGTGTTACGACTATGCGCGATACGTTATTCCACACGGTCCGTGCACTTTGTGCTGGTTTTGCTCTTGGGTTGGTTTCGTAGTGTTGCTACGCACGTTAGCCACTAAACGAACACTTGGGAGTATGTTTGTAGTTGGTGCGTCGGTTAACCGTAGTGTGTGCGTGTTTTTGGTCGTTTGCTAATATACACTTGTTTTATCCTTTTATTGTTTTAGGTTCGCAGGCGGGGACTTCGGACACTGCAAAGAAGGAAAAACAGGGGGTAGGCTTTACTTAGCCAGGAGCGTTGGTGAGTAGATTTAACATCTATAGGGGAATCGCCCGTATGGCGTTATGCGTCTGGGCTAGAGATGTTATGATTTTGTTGCATATTCTATTTCATATATAGAGTTGCGCATACACCTTATTGCTTAGTTACTAGTTGTGCTTGGACTTGTACTCTTAGGATACTACACTATTATTGACAGCTCATGTTGCACAAGCACTGATTGTATGCCACACACACCGTCAATAATTGCCATGACACGCACAATACACATACATATCTGATATTGTTTGGTTAGGGACATTGAGACATTGATTCATATTCCTTTATGCATATGACATATAGCATATCTGTATACCTACATGCTTACACATATGCCTTGACATGCTTACATGCTAGTTACATGTATACCTATATGGTATTGTACCATTAGTGATAGGTATATTTCACATATAATTACATAACTATAAGTATACCTTACATACATACTTCACTTATACCTGGGGGGTATAATACATCATTACTTGTCACGACCCGCAGGGTACGGAACGTGACTGGCACTTAAGTTTACGAAACGTCTCAAGACGTCCGTAAAATAAGTAAGCCAAAGCCCAGAAACCAAAACCAAATAAGCAAAAGAATGAAGGAAAACCAATCAATAGAAAGCGAGTTTATCAAATGAGTCACAACAAGTCTTTTTAAAAACAATATCAATTTTTCCGAAAATTTCGGCAGAGTCCCTTTTGTAAATACTGGCCCCCAAAATGGGTACAACAAGAATATATATGAATCCAACAAATAAGGCATCCCCATGCGGGAGCTAGCTTTTCACCACAAGGCGGTCACAAATCCCACGCAATATAAAACAACAACATTCAAAATAATCATAAAGAAGCATGAGAAAAACAGCATGTCGACTCAAGTGAGCTCGACCCCAAATACAGCATAAAAGTCCACAAACCTCACAGTCTCATCTCTAGGTCAATATACAATAATACTGGTAGATACAGTAGATGGAGTACACTAGATACAAGGAATAAACAAGGTGGTACAAAAATAATAATATAACCCACCTAAGAGCAAAACCTCGAGTCCAGGCAAAAGAGGCAAAAGAAGCAAGTGCGCCCGCCGCTACTGTACTGACGGAGCGGACATGCAAAAGGCTGTGGCACAACGGGGGTGAGTTGCCAACTCGTGAGTGATAAATAACATCTACACAGGCTATCGAATGCATGCACACAAGCATCCTAGCATCTAAAATACAGGTAAGGCAGGACATAATAGCAGGTATGTATGCAATATGAATATACTAGCAGGTATGAATGCAATGCGAATCAACTCATGATCTGAATGTGTAGGTATAAGAATCATGTTTTTCCTTTAGGAATCTCTTTTGAAATACCAGCACAATACCAATAGAATCAACAAGAACCTGTGTCCAGCAACGACACCTCAAAACTATCACAAATCTCATATATCCATGTCATAGTATCTCTGGCCTCAGCCATCCGGCTGACCCATCTCAATATCAATATCTCATCATCTCGCGGCCACGGTCGGTATCCTCTGGATATCCGCCGTCCCAAACAGTCACCGGTAGGTAATCCGTCCCCTGCCAGGCTCAACGTCAACAACACATTCCTCTTGCCCCGGGGTACCTTACCGGGCCCACCATGTACCCGTGACGGTTCCTCCACTCCTCGACACGGATCTCGAAAACCACAGCAAACTCATGGTGGACGACACTTACATCACTAGAAAACCGCAATTTACATATTTTTAAAAATATAATAAGTTTAGAAATTTTGCGGCTTTCCCCCGAAATCCAGAAATATCATAAAATCTCAAGAAATCCTCATAAGTGCATATGTCAATGATAATGAATGCATATGGTATCAATAATCAAGTTGCGATGTGTGATTAATAGATTAGGCATGAACAAATAATATGATGAAGTACATGCACATGAATAGCAATCCTACGATTTCATTTTAAGGAATTAAGGCAATAGCGCAAGTTTAAGTATCAATTATAGTAAAAGGTTTCAATTTAAAGGTTATCTAGTGTGGTGGCATGGCAATTACCAGGGCGTGTGTGTAAGCATGAATAGTGCACGTGCTGCATATAAAAACCCTGGCAATGGTGCAGGTGTCCTATAGAATGGGTTCGCATATATATGTCAATATAAGGCATGGATGTAGCAAATAATCATACAAGTATTACACCCCTAATTACTAACATTACTAAGAATACTTTTAAGCCACTAAAACTATCGGGCGACTTGCGCCATCCAACGATAGTCCCCCGTAGATGTTACATCTACTCACCGGAATCCCTAGCTAGTCACGTCCAATCACCGCTTTCCCCTTTCGTGCCGCGTCTGACGTCTCCGCGACCGAACCTGGAATTTACATCAATACCAAACATAAGGTTACATACCAAGAACGACGCAAAACCCAAACGAAAATACTAACGTTCACAAGCTAGGTACAACGTGCACAAGGTGCGCGGAACACACGCGAAAATCGCAAAAACTAACTAAAATGTCGATTTGGTCGCCCGGCAAAACTAAACCTGACCACTTAAAAAAAACTGCACTCTCACATCCTAAAAGTCCTAGGGTATGCTAAAAATATAACATCAAGATGTCGCACAAAAATCACCACAAAAATTTAGTAAGACAGGCAAGCACCAACATTCCACAAATCGGCGCAACATCGCCGTTTTGCGACAAAAAGGACTACAATCTAGCATAACATCCAACCGCAACTAGTTAACTACAATCACTTTGATTAAAACGCATTACAAAGCTTCAAATCCTATGTTTCCATAAACAACCCTTTTCTTGATTTTTTTTATAACCACTAATTTAAATCCAATTTCACACTTGAAAAACCTAAATTAACACAAATCGAAGCCCACTTAAACAAAGTAATCTGTCAAATTAGGTTTGTATAATAACTAGATAACAAAATAACTTAATTAATCTCATAATGGTGTTCTAAACCCTAATTTAATTTCAAACCAAGAACTAGAAAAAACTAGATTAGGATTTAGCTATAATTTTAACAATAACACAACATGCAAGTCCTAATTAGCACCCTTTAACTACAAATAACAATTAGATTAGAATTTTCACCTCACATGCTTTGAACCTCTTGCACTTAGCCTCCAAAGTTGCCTCTTTTCTCCAAAATTTAAACCAATTTGGGCTTGAGAAGGGATAGAATAGGGTTTTGTGTTGAATTTGTGAAGAAATCTATGGATTTTGGTTGAAGTTTGATGGAATTGTGATGAATTTTGGAAGGAAAAAGTGAAGGGAAATTGGGGACAGCACCTGGGAAGCTCTCGGCCAGAGGAGGGAAGTGGGGAGTGGTGAGGAAATTGTCGGAGAAAAATACAAAGTCAAAGCCCTCATATCTCACTAAAAACCCATACCCAAATTACTATATTTTAATCCTATTCAAAACCATTCAATCACAATAGTTAAAGTCAAATAGAGGGGGGGGAATAGGCTGCTGCCAAGGTGGGGCCGGCCATGATGGAGTGAGGATGAGTGTGAGAGGTTACAAAAAGAATCCCATGCAAAAAGTCCCCTACAAGTCCAAAATTGCAAGTTTTAGCTTAAATTCCATAAATTTCGTTTTCCATAATAAAAATTAGTTAAAACTTAAAATAAATTACTAAAAATTTATGTTACAACTATATTTTAATTAACATGATTTTAAAGCTTAAATTTAGCCCAATTAAATTTGTATTTATCGCTAATTATTGTATTTTCTTATCGGCTTAAAATAATATTAAAAAAATTGAAAATTAGGGAAAATTTTTAAACGACCAGAATTACATAAGTAACTCGTTAGCTACTAAAAACAAGCAATTACCTATCCATTTTAGGTATAATTAGTCCTAAACTGCAAAATAATAAAAAAGACGGTTTTCGGAAAAATACCGAATTTTCACCGATTTTCAGGAAAACACCAAAACGACTTTTCAAGGCGCTACAATCTTCCACCCTTAAAGAAATTCGGTCCCCGAATTTAAAATATAACTACGCGTACCTTCAAAGAGATGGGGATATTTCTTCCTCATTTCGCCCTCGGTCTCCCAGGTAACCTCCTCGCTGCTCGGGCTACGCCAAAGGACCTTGACGGTTGGTATAATCTTCGATCTCAACTTCTTTACCTGCCGATCCAGGATGGCCACCGGCTGCTCTGCAAAAGAAAGGTCGTGCTCAAGCTGGACTGTCGGGTGCTGAATCGCATGCGAAGGGTCGTGAAGGTACTTGCGGAGCATCGAAACATGGAAGACGGGGTGAACATCGGGAAAGCTGGGTGGAAGAGCCAAACGATATGCAACAGCGCCGACACGCTCGAGGATCTCGAAGGGACCTACGAATCTAGGGCTAAGCTTCCCCTTTCGCCCAAAACGCATCACGCCCTTCATCGGAGAGACCCTCAGAAAAACATGATCGCCAACTGCGAACTCTAATCTGCGACGGCGCCTGTCTGCATACGATTTCTGCCTGCTCTGAGCTGCTCTCATCCGGTCTCGAATCAACTGTATCTTCGTCGTCGTCTCCTCAACAAGCTGCGGCCCCAAAATACTGCTCTCGCTGAGCTCTGTCCAACAAACGGGCGATCTGCATCTCCTCCCATACAATGCCTCGAATGGTGCCATCTGAATAGTATCCTGGAAGCTGTTGTTGTAGGAGAACTCCACTAGAGGTAAATGACGATCCCAGCTACCGCCGAAATCTAAAACTGTAACGTTTTGAAAATCGTTTCGGTGAAATTTCGAAAAATCGGTAAAATAAGGGGGTTTTCTGTAAAAAGTCAAAATACAAATATCTTATTATAAAAATTAAATATACATATTCTAGATATGTAATTGCTAGTATTTGGTGTTTATTGAGCCACTGGTGAAATTTCAAATTTTCTGAAAAAATTATTTTAATATTATTTTTAAGCCGTCACTAATACATTTAATTAGGGAAAATTACAAATTGGAATGAGTTGAAACAAATTTTGTGCATCATAACACATTAAACAAAATTTTAACATGTTGTTTTTCAAATGAAATGGTTTGCCAAAACGGTTTAGAAATTATTGAAGAAAAAAGGCTTTTTTGGTGAAATTAGCGAAAACTTGCAATTTGGTAACTTGAGGGGGGTCTTTTTGCATAGAAATTTTTTTTTCACTCTCTCACAACCTCACCCCTCACTTTTGGCCGGCCCCATCTCTGCTGGACAGCCACTTTCCCCCCTCTTTTGGCTTTAATTCATGTGAGGAAATTGTTTTATAAAGAGGTATGGATATTGGGTTGACTTTGACAATTCCACATGCACCCACACTCACTCTCTCTCTCTCCCTTTCCCCATTCCTGCTGTCCAAATTCAGCAGCCCTCCCATTTGTTTCTCCTCTCATTCTCTTCAAAAAAAATCCTCACAAATTCATCAAAAATCAAAGTATAACCTCACAAAATCATAATCCAATCTCTACCCATTTCTTTTTGGCTTATTCTAGCATGGATTGTGGTGAAAAGAGAGCAAATTGGAGGCCAAGATTTTCATGCTAGATCTCTAATTAAGTGAGGTATAATCTTAGCATTTTACTTAAGTTATTGTTTAATTACTTGAATCTAGCTATTATGTGTTTAATTAGAGTTCTAAATTTGAAGTTTGAAATTTAAAGAAAAGGGAATTGAGAGTAAGTTAGGGTTTTTATCATGTGTAAAGGTTTGCATGGTGTAGTTTAATATTTTTAGGAATGCTAAAGTTAAGCTACTTGCTATATTGCTAGATTGCTACATTTCAATTGTCTAAATTGCTTAAATTGCAAACTAGATTTTTGTAAACCATGAATTTGATTAAGAGAAAAATGTAATTAGGTTTTTCATGACTTTATTAACATTATAAAATGTAGTTTAATGTTTTAGATCATGCAAATCCAAGCTAGATTGTTGTATGTGCATTTTTGCTATAAAATTGTTAAAATTGGTTAATTTGTAAACTAGAATTTTGGGGCTAATGAAATTTAATGAGATTAAATTATGGAAATGGTTTTTATGACTTATTTAAGTTGTTTAATAAGTATTATGGCCATTAGAATTGTTTAAACATCGAGTTTTGTACTAAAACGGGTAATTTTTGCTTGCTAGATTTTCGGAAAAATGGCTTTTAAGGTGAATTTGTGGGTTTTTGTGAATTTTAACCTATTTTATATTATAATTAGTGTTCGTGAATGTGCAAATGAGAGTGTTTGGGTTTTTCTCGATGGTTTGACGTTTGTACATCGACATCGAGTGTTGGTTTGGCTATTCTTGCATGTGTAGGCGATAGGTTTTGACCTAAGCGTGATGCGCGTGCTGATTTGATTTTCGTATGCCGTTTCGATTTCGAAATTGGTTTTAATGCGATACGGTGCGTTATGATATGTAGGTACCCCATGTAGACTTCAAGACGACAAGCAAGCACGTGGCGACGTCGGTACCGGCGAGCGAGGACCAGGTGAGTAGATTTATATCAACAGGGAGAAGTCGGGTGGATGGCATATAGCACCCCCGCAATTCGTGGTGATGTATACGAATACGTATACACACATATATATATTGTTTATATATTGTTTGAGTATATTGATGATAATATGGATATTTGGGATTCTTGGATATTTAGTGTCGCGAAACCCTAGAGTAGTGGTCGCACCCCGCATGCACACACCAACCCATACTTGCATACATTCTTCTTCCATTTGTGTTTACGGGAATATATATATAGTTATGTGTTCACATGGGTATGGGACTATGTGTTTACGTACGGATTTGAGGATGATACTTGGGATTGAGATGAGTCGATGAGATTTGTGTTGAGGTTGTGATATCGGTGATATGGCAGGATTCGTACTTGAGGTACGTCCTGGTGTTATAGCGGATCTTGGGGCGGCGATACGGGTGAATAGTGTTATAAATAAAATGGTCGACATGTGATTGTGATATGAGGCATGATATGCTAGGATATTGATATTAGGCCGTATCGGGCGATGTATACCCCTTGATGATGATATGTGCTGACGATATCGGTTTGTACGAGATTGTCGATCAGTAGTCAGATCATAAGTATATTGAGGATATTAGTATTGTACTAGACATAGGTCAGTACCCTAGACTATGATCTTGGATAAAAAGGATATCAGAGGAATAGTGTGAGGAATATGATATTGACCCGTACCAAGATTTGGGGATGCCGTACGACGGATTTACGTACGAGCTATATCTTGATGATTGATCCGCACTCTTGACTTGGGATGTCTGATTATAGATATGGTATCGGATATGATATTATTGAGGCGGGATCACCGACTAATATATATACAGGTATGTATATGTATCGACTCAGATCGTAGGCGGTTTCCTTACCTGTAGTCTAGCTTGTAGCTTAGCCCTTTAGTTTAGTTAGTTGTTAGATTAGATTCGGTTCCTACCTATTTCAAAGCTTACGAATCGTGCGTATTTTAAAAGACAAGTCAAGGGATTCTACGGATATTTCAAAAAACGTATCTTTTCTTAAAAACACCGTAGCCCCTATTTTCAAAACCCTACGATTCGTGTTATTTCAAAAGGCACCATTGTAGGACTTATATTAGGTTAATGCAGATTAGTTATCGTTGCGTCTAGTATTCAGCTCCCGCTCATTATTGTTGTTCGCTCCGCATCACATGCTTATATTATGCTTCATATTCTACTGTTGATATCTTGTGGTTAGGACACCAGCACCATTACCGATGATACGTATGTACCACGTACACTTACTTGCCGGCTCACACACATCTTCATCGGTAATTGCCATATCACGTACACTTAGAGAATATTATTGCTTCATTTAGCTTGTTAGATAGTAGTTTTGACATGATATTAGTGTACTTGCCTTATATGTTAGTTTAGACATTGTAGTTATTACCTGCTACTTCATGCATACTGTTATTCATTGTTATGACGCATTCATGGATTCTCATGCATATATTCACTTTTTACGTGCTATTGAGATTTTGGATTCGGATTTCCATGAGATTTTCTAGATTTGGGGAAAACCGCAAAACATATACAAACTTCTTCTTTCTCTTTTTAAATGAAAAGCGCGGTTTTTCCCATGATGTATGAGTCGTCCACCATGAGTTTGCTGATGGATTTCGAGACCCGATTCGAGGAGTTGGATGAACCGTTTTGGGTACATGGTGGACCCGGTAAGGTACCCCGGGGCAAGAAGCTCGTGGTGATGATGATGAGCCTGGCAGGGGGAGACTACCTACCGGTGATTTTACCCGACGTGTCGGATATCCGGAGGATACCGTCGTGGTCTTGAGATGGATGGTAGGGGCCGGTCTGGACTGACGGCGCCCTAGATATTGAGATTGAGACATTAAGAGTTCGAGATATTGAGGTACTGAGATTTGATGATACAGGCCAGTCCGGATAGCCGGAGCCTGAGGTTTTGAGACATTGAGATTTATGTTTTGTGTCGATGCTAGACACTGTTGATGCTGATTTCATTTATGATACATCGTTTGAAAAATACAAAGGAAATCTCTCTAAATTATGAAAACAGTTTCTTTATTTACATGTATTCTGTTTTCATGCATTCATACCTCATTCATATGATATATTGCTACCTGAGGCACTGACACGGGCATATGAGATTACACTCGGGTAAGATATCACCCTAGCCATTGTTATAGGCTGCATGTTATACATATATTTGAGGATATATTATGATCATTGACCTAGGTTGCGTTATTTATGCGATTTCTATTCGTAGATGTTTTTCTACTCACGAGTTGGCAACTCACCCCCGTTGTGCCACAGTTCCTTACAGGTTTTGCCGTACAGGTTTCATTACGGCTTTGCTGGCACTGCTTCTTTCGGGTGACTTGCTAGTAGGTGGGTTTATTGGTATCGTACCCATCATATTACTTGTATAATATTATTCAGTTGTATCTAGTAAATTCCATCAACCAAATATGTAGTTATTTTGAGATAGAGACCAGTGATGTTATTCTTTCGACCTTAGAGTCGCGCGTTATATTTCTGTGGATTTCTTGTGGTTTTGAGTTTCCTTTTGAGTTTTTGATCCTCGCCATTGGCGTTGTATATTATATTGCTTGTGTGGTTGTGACCGTCGATTGATGAAGAGCTAGCTCCCGCTTGGGGATGCCTTTTATTGATTTCGTATACTATTCATGTTGTATCCCGTTTGGGGGCAGTATTTACAAAGGAGACTCTGCCGAAATTTTCAGGAAATATTTGATGTTTTTAAAAAGGCATAATTCGGCTTATGCTATTAAAACTACTTGATTTAAATTGGTTTTCCTTCACTCTGCTACTTTTCTTGGTTTGGATTTCTGGGTTTTTCGGCTTACTTAGATTACGTACGCCTCGAGACGTTTCGTAGTCTAAGTGCCGGTCATGTTCCGTACTTTCGAGTCGTGACAAAAACGCACGCTCTGAGCATGTCCTCGAGAGTCTGAATAGTCCGCTCTGACTGGCCGTCGGTCTGCAGATGAAACACTGTGCTGAAGCTCAAACGAGTGCCCAAAGCCTCCTGAAGTCTCTGCCAAAGTCGGCTGGTGAACTGGGTGCCTCGATCTGACACGATACAAGTCGGTACGCCATGCAACCGCACGATCTCGTCGATGTAAAGCTGGGCATACTGAGCGAAGCTGAAAGTCGTCTTCACTGGCAGGAAGTGAGCCGCTTTCGTCAATCGATCCACGATCACCCAAATGGAGTCGTACCCTCGACTGGTCCTGGGTAAACCCACAATGAAGTCCATAGAAATCTGCTCCTATTTCCACTCTGGAATGGGCAACGGCTGTAGCTCTCCTGCGGGCCTCTGGTGCTCGGCCTTGACTTGCTGACAAGTCAGGCATCTCGATACAAACTCCGCAATGTCCCTCTTCATCCCGTCCCACCAGTAGGTCTCTCTCATATCATGGTATATCTTGGTGGAACCGGGATGGACACTATACACTGATCGGTGTGCCTCCTCAAGAATGTCGCGCCGCAATCCATCAGCATCCGGTACGCACAGTCTAGATCCATAGCGTAAAATCCCCTGATCGTCAATCACAAACTCGGAAAATCTTCCCTGTCCCATCTGTGCCATGATCTCTGAGCAACGGTCGTCACTGCGCTGTGCCTCATATATACGGTCAAGCAACTGTGGGAGTGCACGAACATGCGCGAGCTGTCCCCCTGTCTGAGTGAACTCGAACTCAACTCGGCTGTCGCATAAAATCTGCCAATCTGCTGACGACTGCCTCTGCACTGCGCGCAAACACGATAGACTACCCCCGGGCCTCCTACTCAACGCATCCGCCACTACATTCGCCTTGCCTGGGTGATATAAGATCTCGCAGTCGTAGTCTTTCACCAACTCCATCCAACGACGCTGTCTGAGGTTCAGGTCTCGCTGCTGAAATATGTATTTTAAGCTCTTGTGGTCTGTGAATATTTGGCACGACTCGCCATATAGGTAATGTCGCCAAATCATCAGTGCAAAGACCACTGCAGCCATCTCCAAATCGTGAGTGGGGTAGTTCCGTTCATGCTTCTTCAACTGCCGAGAAGCATATGCGATCACCCGGCCATGCTGCATCAATACGCATCCTAACCCTACTCGCGAAGCATCACAGTAGACCACAAATCCACCTGATCCCGAAGGCAAAGATAATACCGGCGCCGTAGTCAAATAAGTCCGTAGCTGCTGAAAACTGCGCTCGCACTCCTCTGTCCAAACGAAAGGAACTCCCTTCCGGGTCAAACCGGTCAAAGGTGCAGCTATACGGGAGAAGTCCTGAACAAAACGCCTGTAGTAGCCCGCCAGGCCTAGAAAACTACGGATCTCAGTAACCGATGTAGGTCGGGGCCACTGCTGAACAGCCTCAATCTTCTTCGGGTCCACACATATGCCGTCTCTCGTAATCACGTGACCCAAGAATCCGACGCTGTCCAGCCAGAATGCACACTTGGAGAACTTTGCGAACAGCCGGTGCTCCCTCAGAGTCTGTAACGTAATCCGCAAGTGCTGCTTGTGCTCCTCTCTGCTCCGGGAGTACACCAAGATATCGTCGATAAACAAGTCAAGATACGGCCTGAATGTACGGTTCATCAAATCCATGAATGCTGCTGGGGTGTTGGTGAGTCCGAACGACATCACCAAAAACTCATAGTGGCCGTAACGCATGAGGAAAGCTGTCCTCAGTATATCCTCCTGTCGAACTCGCAGCTGATGGTATCCTGATCGCAAGTCGATCCTCGAAAAATACCCCGCACCCTGAAGCTGGTCGAACAAATCATCAATGCGTGGCAACGGATATCTGTTCCGCACGGTAACCTTGTTCAGTTGGCGGTAGTCGATACATAAGCGCAAACTTCCGTCCTTCTTCTTGACAAACAGGACCGGAGCACCCCACGGAGAAACACTAGGTCGAATAAGCCCCTTCTCTAACAAATCCTGCAACTGATCCTTCAGCTCTCGAAGCTCAGCCGGGGCCATCCGATAAGGTGGTATAGAAATAGGCCCCGAGCCGGGAATCAAATCGATGCAGAACTCAACGTCGCGCTCAGGTGGTAGCCCAGGTAGCTCATCAGGGAAAACATCAGGGAACTCACAAACAACCGGGACCCGGTCCAACGGAACCTCTGCAGCTCGAGTATCACAAATATACGCTAAGAATCCCTGACATCCCTTCCGCAAGAGCTGACCAGCGCGAAGAGACGAAATCAAGCTGGGAAGGGTGACGCTGCGGTCTCCCTGAATAACAAGGACTGGCTCTCCCGGAAAGCTAAATATGACTGCCTTTTCACGGCAGTCCACCGAAGCATAACAAGTGGCTAGCCAATCCATGCCCAGAAGCACATCAAAGTCCAACATATCGAGGAGAATCAAATCAACAGATGAATCCCTCTCCCCGATACGAACGGAACACAATCGAAAAAAAAATGAGCGACAAACGACTCGCCTACCGGAGTAACAACAACAAGCGGATGATCTAACGACGACGACTCACGGCCCAACATCGGTGCAAAGTGTGTAGAGACGTACGAATGTGTGGAACCTGGGTCGAATAATACCCGTGCGTCGAAAGAAAAAACTGGCAAGGTACCTGTCACAACGGCATTGGATGCCTGCGTATCCTGCAGTGTCAAAGCAAATACTCGGGCCCGTCCTCCACCGATAGCGGGCTGACCTCGACCTCGGCCTCTGCCTCCTAGTCCTCTCTGAACAGGACCGCCGCGTCCACGGCCTCTGGGTGCACCTAACTGGCGTGGAGCATCGCCTGTGGTAGGAAGTAGGGCTCTCTGAGGAGGGGGTGGTGATGGTGGTAGGGTCACATGCGGTACTGTCGCTGCTCCCTGTCGTCTCGCCGGACAGTCTCTGACAAGATGGTGCGGACTCCTGCACCCAAAACACCCTGGCGACGGCTGCTGTCCCTGGGGATAAGAACCATATAACTGTCCCCGTTCGAATCCTCTGCCAGGCCTATCTCTCGGAAAGAATCTGGCGTGCTGCCTCTGAGACGGTACATCGGTGCGAATCCTCTTCGGCCCAGAAACGGCCGAAGTCTGTGATATGCGTGCCTCCATCCGCAATGTCGCATCCATAGCTGCTGAATAAGTGTCGTGGTGCTGGGCGCCAATGGCAAGATATAGCTTGGCATCAAGTCCCTGTACGAACCTCTTTACCATCTTCTCTTCGGTATCCACCAAATACGGAGCATATCGGGATAACTGTGTAAACTGGATGTCATACTCAGACACCGTCATCCCAGGTGTCTTGACTAAGGCCTCGAAGCTACGAGCTCTGGCGTCACGAACGCTCTCTAGGAGGAAACGAGCTAGGAAGACCGCTGTAAACTCGGCCCAAGTCATAGGTGGTAGACCTGCAGCTCGACCTTTCAAGACTGACTCCCACCATGTCTGCGCGAGACCCTCTAGTCGGAAACTCGCAAGCTCTACCCATCGATCATCTGAAGATCTCAGCGAACGGCAGATCCTGGATAAACTGTCAAGGAACATCTGTGGGTCCTCCGCTGCCTCGGTGCCGGTGAATACTGGAGGTCTCAGCCTCATGAAATCCTGTAGCGAAACCGGAATGGCCACGGTGGTAGTAGTAAGAGCAGGTATCATGGTCGTCTGTGATGTAGTAGGTACGTCATCCGGCCTCGGTGTACGACTGGCTATAACTAGGGATCCTACCATCTGACGTAGCTCTTGCATACTCCCCATCATCTGTCGCAACTCCTTCATACCAGTCTCAAGCCTATCCATACGGCCTGGGGAAGGTGGATCGGTCTATCCCTGCGGCGTAGGCATACCACCCTGCTCAGTCCTAGTCTCGGACGAGCCAGCTCGAATCTCGTTTCGGGCGGCAGCCCTCTGTGCCCTCGTAGCCTTCGGCGGCATAGTGGCTGGTACAGGAAAAAGGATAATAAGAACAGTGCAATAGAATCATAGGATACACGGAATTGAAGAAGGAATTTCAAGCAAGTATATCCTAAAGTCACTTAGGCGGAGTACCGTATCGCAAGTATGCCGCGGACATACGCACGCTACGTTACCCTGCTTAAGTCACTTACTCCATCTACCAAGGGTCATCCTACACTCAAAAAGGTAAAACCTATCGCTCTGATACCAACTTTGTCACGACCCGCGGGGTACGGAACGTGACTGGCACTTAAGTTTACGAAACGTCTCAAGACGTCCGTAAAATAAGTAAGCCAAAGCCCAGAAACCAAAACCAAATAAGCAAAAGAATGAAGGAAAACCAATCAATGGAAAGCGAGTTTATCAAATGAGTCACAACAAGTCTTTTTAAAAACAATATCAATTTTTCCGAAAATTTCGGCAGAGTCTCCTTTGTAAATACTGGCCCCTAAAATGGGTACAACAAGAATATATATGAATCCAACAAATAAGGCATCCCCAAGCGGGAGCTAGCTCTTCACCACAAGGCGGTCACAAATCCCACGCAATATAAAACAACAACATTCAAAATAATCATAAAGAAGCATGAGAAAAACAGCAAGTCGACTCAAGTGAGCTCGACCCCAAATACAACATAAAAGTCCACAAACCTCACAGTCTCATCTCTAGGTCAATAGACAATAATACTGGTAGATACAGTAGATGGAGTACACTAGATACAAGGAATAAACAAGGTGGTACAAAAATAATAATATAACCCACCTAAGAGCAAAACCTCGAGTCCAGGCAAAAGAGGCAAAAGAAGCAAGTGCGCCCGCCGCTACTGTACTGACGGAGCGGACATGCAAAAGGCTGTGGCACAACGGGGGTGAGTTGCCAACTCGTGAGTAATAAATAACATCTACACAGGCTATCGAATGCATGCACACAAGCATCCTAGCATCTAAAATACAGGTAAGGCAGGACATAATAGTAGGTATGTATGCAATATGAATATACTTGCAGGTATGAATGCAATGCGAATCAACTCATGATCTGAATGTGTAGGTATAAGAATCATGTTTTTGCTTTAGGAATCTCTTTTGAAATACCAGCATAATACCAATAGAATCAACAAGAACCTGTGTCCAGCAACGACACCTCAAAACTATCACAAATCTCATATATCCATGTCATAGTATCTCTGTCCTCAGCCATCCGGCTGACCCATCTCAATTTCAATATCTCATCATCTCGCGGCCACGGTCGGTATCCTCTGGATATCCGCCGTCCCAAACAGTCACCGGTAGGTAATCCGTCCCCTGCCAGGCTCAACGTCAACAACACATTCCTCTTGCCCCGGGGTACCTTACCGGGCCCACCATGTACCCGTGACGGTTCCTCCACTCCTCGACACGGATCTCTAAAACCACAGCAAACTCATGGTGGACGACACTTACATCACAAGAAAACCGCAATTTACATATTTTTAAAAATATAATAAGTTTAGAAATTTTGCGGCTTTCTCCCGAAATCCAGAAATATCATAAAATCTCAAGAAATCCTCATAAGTGCATATGTCAATGATAATGAATGCATATGGTATCAATAATCAAGTTACGATGTGTGATTAATAGATTAGGCATGAACAAATAATATGATGAAGTACATGCACATGAATAGCAATCCTACGATTTCATTTTAAGGAATTAAGGCAATAGCGCAAGTTTAAGTATCAATTATAGTAAAAGGTTTCAATTTAAAGGTTATCTAGTGTGGTGGCATGGCAATTACCAGGGCGTGTGTGTAAGCATGAATAGCGCTCGTGCTGCATATAAAAACCCTGGCAATGGTGCAGGTGTCCTTTAGAATGGGTTCGCATATGTATGTCAATATAAGGCATGGATGAACCAAATAATCATACAAGTATTACACCCCTAATTACTAACATTACTAAGAATCCTTTTATGCCACTAAAACTATCGGGCGACTTGCGCCATCCAACGATAGTCCCCCGTAGATGTTACATCTACTCACCGGAATCCCTAGCTAGTCATGTCCAATCACCGCTTTCCCCTTTCGTGCCGCGTCTGACGTCTCCGCGACCGAACCTGGAATTTACATCAATACGAAACATAAGGTTACATACCAAGAACGACGCAAAACCCAAACGAAAATACTAACGTTCACAAGCTAGGTACAACGTGCACAAGGTGCGCGGAACACACGCGAAAATCGCAAAAACTAACTAAAACATCGATTTGGTCGCCCGGCAAAACTAAACCTGACCACTCAAAAAAAACCGCACTCTCACATCCTAAAAGTCCTAGGGTATGCCAAAAATATAACATCAAGATGTCGCACAAACATCACCACAAAAATTTAGTAAGACAAGCAAGCACCAACATTCCACAAATCGGCGCAACATCGCCGTTTTGCGACAAAAAAGACTACAACCTAGCATAACATCCAACCGCAACTAGTTAACCACAATCACTTTGATTAAAACGCAATACAAAGCTTCAAATCCTATGTTTCCATAAACAACCCTTTTCTTGATTTTTTTTATAACCACCAATTTAAATCCAATTTCATACTTGAAAAACCTAAATTAACACAAATCGAAGCCCACTTAAACAAAGTAATCTCTCAAATTAGGTTTGTATAATAACTAGATAACAAAATAACTTAATTAATCTCATAATGGTGTTCTAAACCCTAATTTAATTTCAAACCAAGAACTAGAAAAAACTAGATTAGGATTTAGCTATAATTTTAACAATAACACAACATGCAAGTCCTAATTAGCACTCTTTAACTACAAATAACAATTAGATTAGAATTTTCACCTAACATGCTTTGAACCTCTTGCACTTAGCCTCCAAAGTTGCCTCTTTTCTCCAAAATTTAAACCAATTTGGGCTTGAGAAGGGATAGAATAGGGTTTTGTGTTGAATTTGTGAAGAAATCTATGGATTTTGGTTGAATTTTGATGAAATTGTGATGAATTTTGGAAGGAAAAAGAGAAGGGAAATTGGGGACAGCACCTGGGAAGATCTCGGCCAGAGGAGGGAAGTGGAGAGTGGTGAGGAAATTGTGGGAGAAAAATCCAAAGTCAAAGCCCTCATATCTCACTAAAAACCCATACCCAAATTACTATATTTTAATCCTATTCAAAACCATTCAATCACAATAGTTAAAGTCAAATAGAGGGGGGGGGGGAATGGGCTGCTGCCAAGGTGGGGCCGGCCATGATGGAGTGAGGATGAGTGTGAGAGGTTACAAAGAGAATCCCATGCAAAAGGACCCCCTACAAGTCCAAAATTGCAAGTTTTAGCTTAAATTCCATAAATTTCGTTTTCCATAATAAAAATTAGTTAAAACTTAAAATAAATTACTAAAAATTTATGTTACAACTAGATTTTAATTAACATGATTTTAAAGCTTAAATTTAGCCCAATTAAATTTGTAATTATCGCTAATTATTGTATTTTCTTACCGGCTTAAAATAATATTAAAAAAATTGAAAAATTAGGGAAAATTTTTAAACGACCAGAATTTCATAAGTAACTCATTAACTACTAAAAACAAGCAATTACCTATCCATTTTAGGTATAATTAGTCCTAAACTGTAAAATAACAAAAAAGACGGTTTTCGGAAAAATACCGAATTTTCACCGCTTTTCAGGAAAACACCAAAACGACTTTTCAAGGCACTACATTACTGATAGGTAGATACATATACCTTGCTATACCTTCATGTTTACACATATATCCGGTTATAGCTACATGTTTACCTTTACTTGATGTATATAGACTTGGAGAAATTAGGAACCGCATGATATTTACAGTAACGTGTTGCAGTTAAATAGCAGCTTTTCCTTTATATGCTCGCATTACTGTTTCATGTTGCATATATTATATTCATGGATTTTCGCATTGAGATATGGATTTTTCATGATGTTTTCTGGATTTGAGGACCGTGGTAGTTTCATGAAATTATGCATTATTTGAAAAACCCGGTTCTCTTGATATGATATTTCAGCAGCCACCATGAGATTTATCGGTTCTGATATATATATACCCCATACGAGGAGCATCGTGGGCCGTGTGAGGGTACATGGTGGGGCCCGGAGGTACCCCGGGGCAAGAAAGGGATGGCGATGTAACATGCCGATGAGCCTGGCAGGGGAACCGTACCTTCCGGTGACAGTACCTATGACTCGGCGGTTATCGTGGGGATACCGACAGGAGTCATGTACGTATGGATACGTCGAAAGGCGAGGGTCAGAGCTAGGCAGAGTTTTCGGGATAGCGTATGATACGTACCTATCAGGGGGCCAGTCGTAGTGATATCACCTGATAGATCAGCCTTTATGTGTCGATGCTTGATACATGTTTTCATGATATTTTTACTCCTAAGTATATATAACAGTGGAATGGGACGCTGTTATATATTCATATATATATATATATATATATATATATATTAGTGGAATAGGACGCTAATATATATGTATACATATCAATTTATATACATCATCATAATTATTCATGCAAATATACTTATGATATATGGGATTCACTTGATATTAGATTCAGGATATATGAGATTCACTTGATATTGGATTCAGGATATACGAGATTCACCTGATATTGGATACAAGATATATGAGATTTACTTGATAAAGTACATTTCGGATATATGAGATTTACTTGATATTGTACATTCTGGATTCATGAGACTTACATGATATGAGAGCCAATTTAGGGGCTGATTTGAGTAAATTGGGATTTGGATTGTCTTGATGTACATTGGTCCTACCACGAGGTCAGGGTTCCATGGTAATGACATGTTTTATCCCATACTCCGCATTTATTGTTTATGCACTGCTTCATGTATTAGTAGTACCTGATAGAGTACCTTCTATGACTGTTGCACTTTTATTTTATATGCATTGCTTCATGTATTAGTTGTATCTCCTAGAGTACCTTTCATGACTGCTGCATATATACATTGTCATATCATTGCTTCATGTATTAGTACTACCTGATAGAGTAGCTTACATGATTGTTGCATACAGATTGTTATATTATTGCTTCATGTATTAGTTGTACCTGCTAGTGTACCTTTCATGACTATTGCATACATATGACCATTTATTGCTATTAGTTGCATATGTTAGATTCGCCCTGTACGTGCATACTTGCGTTTACCTGCATATGTTATTTACTATTCATGAGTTGGCAAATTCCCCCCGTTGTGCCACAGTGTTGTGCAGGTTGTTCCTCACAGTAGTCAGAGGCAGGGCTATTCTCATCTATCGTATCATCCTTTGCTGCGGATACCGCATCGGCTCACAGTGTGCAGTTTTGCTTTAGGTGGGTATTGTGGTTATCCGTTTATGTTCATTGTATATTCATTGTATCCTTATACTCTCCATCTACCATTATCATGTATGACTTAGAGACTTGATGTGAGGACGATATTGTATATTATTTTGTGACTTGGATGTCTTTTATGGAGTTTTATTTATATCGTCTTTTATTTCTTCGCTACGGCATCGTATATCTATTGTGGTGGTTGTTTTCCAACTTTGGGCGTGTTTTTGCTCCCGTTTGGGGATGCTTTACTTATATATTTGTTGTACCCATTTTTGGGGTTAGTTTTTACAAAGGAGGTGCTGCCAAAATTTTAAAGGAAGAAAAGTTGGACTTTAAAGAATTTGGATTAAGATTTCAAAGGTTTTGAAAATGCTATTATCACTTTCTTACTACTTTTGATGGTTTAGATTGCTGGGTTTTCGGTTTACTTAAATTGTGTTACGCCTGTAGACGTTGCGTAGTTTAAGGGCCGTCACGTGCCAAATTTCGGGTCGTGACAAAGTTGGTATCAGAGCGCTAGGTTTTACCTTTCGGAGTTTAGGATGACCTTAGTATGATGGAGTAGGTAGCTTAAGCAGAGTAACGTAGTGTGTGTATGTCCGCGGCATACTCACGACACGGTACTCCGCCTACAGTGACCTAAGTACAAATTGCTTGAAATTCCGTCCTTGTTGATACATATCCTTGTGGTTCGATTTCCGTGTTCTTATCGAATCCTTTTCCATTTATAGCCTTTGCCGCCGATGACTATGGGGACTCAGAGTGATGCAGCGAAGGCCGAGGTCAGAGTTGACTCGGGTGGGATGAGGACTGACCAGGATGGCACGCTCGTTGCACAGGAGCACATGGATCCGCCTTCGACAGATCATCTCGTTAGGCTTGTGGCAGATATGCAGGACTTGCGCCAGACGATGAGTTCAATGGTTGAGGCCATTCAAGCGCAGCGACAGGTGGTTGCCATCCCTGTTACCCAGTTGTTCCTTGCGATCAGCACACAGTATAGTGTTACGTATACAGTACCAGTGGATGCAGTCCCAGTTGACGAGGCACGTCTTCCAGAGACTTTAGGAGTTCTGGAACAGTGGAGGACTCGTGCAAGTGTACCAGCCCAAAGATAGAGGCTTAGTCGTTGAGACAGATTTCGGGCACGTCGCGGGAGTAACGGAGGCTTGGGACGAGGTTAGTCTTTAAGCTCGTATTTCTAGGAGGGTCGGCAGCCATGGAGAGGATGCTATCGGTGCGGGGACCTTCATCACCACATCAGGAGTTGTTCCCTAACACCGCGTCAGGGTCGTATTCAGAGAGGTCGTGGATGCGGAGGGTTCGCTCATAGTGGACAGCTTGGCAGAGGAGGAATTCAGCCAGTTGCGGGTAGGGGGAAGACATGAGAGTTTGCTTCTAGTCATCGGGACGCGGGGGCGTCCAATGCAGTGTTTTCAGGTATTCTTAATTCGTATGTTCTTTTGATGCACTTATTTGTTTTACACACTTTGCGTCATGGTTGGGCCGAGAGCCGTGTTAGCTAGATCAGCCGTTTGTTGTGTTAACTTTTGTCAGCGATTGTTTTGTTGCGCGACACGTGTTTCGGTTGTGTGCCAATCGGATAGGAGATAGAGATTCGTCCGTTGTTTTGATCCTTCTAGAGAGGTTGGATTTGACGTTCTCCTGGGCACAGACTGGTTAGCTACGTGCTAGGCGTCTATGGACTGCCGCGAGAAAACAGTCAGGTTTTGTTTTCCCGGCGAGTCAGTTCTTGTTATGCAGGGGGATAGTAATGCCGCCTCTCACAGCTTGAATTCAGCCTTTTTCGCCAGTCGGCTTTTGAGGAGAGGATGTCGAAGATTCTTGGCTTTCATTCGTGATTCCGGAGCCACAGCGGGTTTATTGGACCGGGTTCCTATTGTGCGAGAGTTTTCCGACGTTGTTCCAGATGAGCCAGCGGAGCTTAAGGAGCTTAAGGATCAGCTGTAGAGTTGCTTGTGGGGCGGGCTTGTGCGTCAGAGTGTTTCGCTTTGGGGAGCTCCTATTCTGTTCGTCAGGGAGGAAGACTACAGTTTGAGGTTGTGTGTTGATTGATCGTCAATAGAACCGAGTTACGGTGCGCATAGGGATCCTTTACCTCGCATTGACGATTTGTTCGACTTGCTCTAGAGTGCGAGACATTTCTAAGTTTGTTTGGGATCAGGTCATCATTGATTGCGGGTTCGGAGTGATGACATTCCGAAGACTGCTTTTGTGCGTGCTACGGGCAGTATGTGTTTTGGTGGTGTCGTTAGACTCACCAATGCCCTAGCAGCATTCGTGGATATGATGAACCAGATTTCTTCAGGCCGTTCCTCGACCAGTTTATTGTTGTGTCATTGAAGGCATTTTGGTCTATTCCAATGTGTCGTGAGGAACTTGAGCGGCACTTGAGGATTTGCTTTGCAGACATTTGGAGAGCCCCAACTGTTTGCTAAATTCTCGGAGTGTTCCTTCAGGCTTGTTCGTGCTGACTCCTAGGTCTTGTAGTTACGGGAGACGGTTTTTGTACGGTCCCGAGGAAGATCGAGGCCGTACAGCTTGGGCCCAGACTTGTGTATGGGACGGAGGTCCGCAGATTTTTGGGCTTAGCAGGTTTTTACCGCTGTTTCATGCAGGATTGCTAGTGTATCGCTGCACCGTTACTGAACTGACTGGAAAGGAGGTTCCTTTTGTTTGGACTTAGGCATGCGTGCGGAGTTTTCAGCAGTTGAAGACTCAGTTGACAACTGCACCAGTTCTTTCTTTGCTTTCTTGTTCGGGCTACTTTGTTGTTTTACTATGATGTTTCGCGAGTGGGGCTCGATTTTGCGTTGATGTGACATTATAGAGTTATCGATTTTGCTTCCCGACAGTTGGAGGAAGTACGAGCAGGATATCCCACTCATGATTTGGAGATGGCCGCGGTGGTCGCGCGTTGAAGATCCGAGGACACTACTTGTTCGGAGGGTCGTGTCGGATTTTCACGGACCACCAGAGCTTAATGTACATCTTCCTGCAACGTGTTTTGATTGTTGAGACAGCGCTGTTGGATGGAGCTTGTGGAGGATTGTGTTTGTGATATCCTTTATTACCCGTGGCAAGGTGATTGTGGTAGCTGAAGCTGGAGTCGTAGGCCCGGGGTTAGCTTGTTCCAGCTGTGCACAGTTCTGAGACAGTCTTCTGCAGATTTATAGTTCTTGTGCGATCGTTGAGTACAGCTTAAGTTCGCCTCTACTGAGGGTACAGCTTGCTCATGTCTTCGCTCGTCCACTTTTCCTTAATCGTTTCGTGAGGCACAACCCGCCGATGCTCGTTCGTCAGAGATTCTTAAGCATACTCGGCTGGGTAAAGATTCGGAGTCCTTGAATTGTGACTAGGGTTTGCTACGTTTAGGGACACGTTTGGTGTACCTGATACTGATGGGTAGAGACGCGAAATCCTATAGCAGGCACATCAGTCAGCTTTCTGTGTTCATTCAAGTTCCACCAATATGTGACATGACTTGTGAGATAGTTACGGGTGGGCAGGGATGAAGAGTGAAGTTTCGGATTTCGTTTCAAGGTGTCTGTCTTGTTGTGAGCTAAGGTTGAGCATCTGAGACCGGCTGGAGAGTTGCAACCTTTAGCCATTCCGGAGTAGGAATGGGAGCAGATCTCTATGAATTTCGTTGTGGTGTCTACCCAGGTTTAGTCAGGGTATGACTCCATTTGGGTGTTTGTTGTCCGGTTATGCTCAGTTTGCTCAGTTGTTCTTCGTTAAGTTGTGCGTTGCACGGAGTTCCTTTATGTATTGTATCCAATAGAGGCACCCTGTTCGCTTGCCGTCTTGGGCAGAAGCTTTAGGAAGCCTTGGGTACTGGTTAAGCTTTAGCTCCGCTTTTCCATCCGCAGGATGATGGTTTTGTGAGAGCGGGCTATACAGACTCTGGAGGATATGCTTGTGCGTGCGTACTAATTGTTGTTGGCAGTTGGGATCGTCACTTGCCATTGTTAGGATTCTCCTTTGATAGCAGTTATCAGGATATATTCCAATTGAGAACCTTTAGGTTTTGTTTGGAAGGTCGTGTCGATCGCCAGTCTGTTTTTCTGACTCTGTGTAAGTAGGATTTTTGGATCCCAGCTAGTCTAGAGGCTTTGGAGGTGATCCAGTTGATTCATGTCAGGATGAGGACAGCCTAGTGCAGACAGAGGTCTTATGCCGACCGTGGTGGTCGCAGACTTGAGTTCGCAGTGGGTGATCATGTATTCCTACGGATTTTTCTGATGAATGACGTGTTGATTTTTGGGAAGTTTATCCCAGGATTGTAGGTCCTTTTGAGATCTTCAAGCGAGTTAGTTTCGTTGCCTTTAATTTTGCATTTCCGTCCAGATTTTTGAGTATTCACCCCGTATTCCTTGTGTAGATACTTTGCAAATACCTTCATGACCTTTCTTACATGATTCATCACCAGACCATTTAGCTTCGACGCGATCCTTTCATTCACCGGCTGCCAATTATGTAGTGGTTCTGCAGGTGGAGAAACTTCGGTCAAGGGTTTTTCCATCTGTAGAGGGTTTTCTTAGGCATAGCTGTATAGTGAGGTGATCCCTTGGGAGGCTGCGAGTGAGATTTGGGAGTTTTATACTCTTCTCCTTGAAGGTACGTTTAGTGAGAATTTTAAATTCGGGGACGAATTCTTATAAGGGGGGAGATTGTAACGCCTTAGATTTCGATTAGTGTTAGTTTAGACGGTAATGCGGGGTTTTGGTAAAATGTTTACCAATTCGGGTTCCTCATATTTTATAACATTTAATTAATAATTTATTATTATTTTTTATGGCATGAACACACATGTGCATGTTTATGTGAGGGTTTGTTTGTGCTAATTTAGATTAGTGACCACGACAACTTAACCTAATCTAATCTTTGCTATAATCCAATCCTTTGCTTAATCTTATCCTTAACCCTAATCCTTGATATTTTGTGTGAGAAGAGAGATATTTCTTTTGGAAGTGAGGAGGTGGCATGGTGGTGTGTGAATGCATTAATGGTGGTTTAATGCGAAGGGTACACTCACCTCACTCTCACCCTACACTCACCTCCCTTTCTTATTATCTTCATACTCTCTCATTTTCTCTATCTCTTTTTATATTCTCATTCCTCTCTCATCTCAACTGAACACTTGCATTTCCTATACAAAACTTCATCAAATATTCACAAAAACTCACAAAAATCACATCTTTTGCCTCTTGGATGCCTTGGAGCTTGGGAAGCTAAGATCTTTGAGTTCTTTTGGTTTGGTAATGATCTCTTTCTGTTAGTTAAGTCTTTATTGTGTTGCGTAGCTTAGTCATTTCAGTTTAGATAGCGTAAAGTTAAGTTTTTGTGCAAATATCGTTTTTAGTGTCGTTTGTGATATCTGTGTTCTGCTGTGACCCGGGGTATGTACTAGAAAATCTAACAATGTAGTTGGGTTGTACCTGAGACAGTAGGACTTTACTTGGAGCACGAAGCCCCATGCTCGGACTATGGCCGGCGACACAGTAGAGATTTCCGGCGAGCTCGGCCCTTGGGTGGAGTTGGGGTTTGGGTTTTTGTGGGTAAGTGTCCATAGTGGTTTGGGTGTGTTTGGTCTTGTTTGAGTTTTGGGTATTCTCCGTAAACAAAATCTAGGATCACATGGGTAGTTTCTTGTGTTACGACTATGCGCGATACGTTATCCAACACGGTCCGGGCACTTTGTGCTAGTTTTGCTCTTGGGTTGGTTTCGTAGTGTTGCTACGCACGTTAGCCACTAAACGAACACTTGGGAGTATGTTTGTAGTTGGTGCGTCGGTTAAATGTAGTGTGTGCTTGTTTTTGGTCGTTGCTAATATACACTTGTTTTATCCTTTTATTGTTTTAGGTTCGCAGGCGGGGATTTCGGACGCTGCAATGAAGGAGAAATAGGTGGTAAGCTTTACTTAGCCAGGGGCATTGGTGAGTAGATTTAACATCTACAGGGGAATCGCCCACATGGCGTTACGCGTCTGGGCTAGAGATGTTATGATTTTGTCACATATTCTATTTCATATATAGAGTTGCGCATACACCTTATTGCATAGTTACTAGTTGTGCTTGGACTTGTACCCTTAGGACACTGCACTATTATTGACGGCTCAAGTTGCACGAGCACTGATTGTATGTCACACACCGTCAATAATTGGCATGACATGCACAACACACATACATATCTGATATTGTTTGGTTAGGGACATTGAGACATTGATTCATATTCCTTTATGCATATGACATATAGCATACTTGTATACCTACATGCTTACACATATGCCTTGACATGCTTACATGCTAGTTGCCTATTGTAACGCTTTGAAATTTGGTTAGGTTAATTTTGCGTTAATTAGCTTTGATGGGTGTTTTCATGAATCCTGTTAACTAACTTTTTCCATATAAAACGGAATAAATCAATATTATTGGTGAAAAGTGGGTAATTATATTTATAATTGTGTTTTATTAATTATTAATTAGTTTAGTGTTCACTTAATTAGGAAGAAATTTCTTAATTATTTTCCTAACCAAAAATTAGTGTAGCATGCACATTTTCACCTTAGGCCAAGTTTTTAACATGTCTACCATTTTTTCTTTTTCCCTCTTTGTCCCAATTTCTTTTCTTTGTAACAAAAAAAAAAACTAAAAGTAATAAAGAAAATAGAAATAAGAAAGGAAATGATAAGAGGCATGGTGGGATATTATATTGAGGCATGGGCTTTGACTTCTTGCACACTCTCTCTCTCCCTCCAACACTTGCAGCAGCAGCAGCAGCAATCCCAGCAGCAGCAGCACATCT
Organism: Agapanthus africanus; assembly: GCA_030015575.1. Classification (NCBI taxonomy): domain Eukaryota; kingdom Viridiplantae; phylum Streptophyta; class Magnoliopsida; order Asparagales; family Amaryllidaceae; genus Agapanthus; species Agapanthus africanus. The sequence goes on along the minus strand of CM057337.1, from coordinate 406,110,418 downwards.
TCTTCTTCTCATTCTTGCATCCAAGCACATATCCATATCAAAAATCCATCTTTTCTTCATTAAACCTCTTGCTAAACACCCCAAAACCCTTCCCTTTTTAGTTCTTGATGCAAGGTCAGCATGATTGATCCCTTCTAGGACCAAGTTGAGGTATAAAGCCTACCCTATTTACTTCTTTGCTAAACTTGTAGTGTAGTTAGCTTAAATTAGTGTTTTAGTGGGTTTATGTGCTAATATTGTGGTTTAAGTAGAGATTAAGTTAAATTAGGGGTTTTATGGCTTGGTTAGCTTAACCAAGTGTTGTTAGTGTCTTTTAATCCTAGAAATTATTTCAGGTTACACTAAAACACCATAATGTACTAATTTAGTGTTAAATTAGCGTTTTTATTAAGATTAGTGCTCTGTTGTGATCTGCTTTCAACCCGGTTGTTTCAGGAAAAAGTTGCAATTACTGGAGCATGTACACTACACCTAGACCACACACACAAAGCACGGGACTCCCATTCTTCTTCTAGGCCGCAAATATATGGGTTCTGGCCGCAATTTGCGGCGATATATGGGATCTGGGTGTCGGGGTTTGGTGAGTTGGTGTCTGCTACATATTTAAGACCTTTGGTATATGCAACTTTTCCTGTTTTTACTTTAATCAAAATCTGGAACAAAATACCGTATTTCCAATACTTTTAAGCTTGTGCGACACGTGTGTTATGTGTGTGGGTTTAGCATTTGCTGCGTATCACAGCGTGTCGGGGTAGTTTCAGACTCATATACACACGTTTTAGCGTATCGGATACACACGCGTTTAGTTCGCGACGCGAGTTTCTCGTTTGGTTTTGATATCGCGTTTTTGTAGGATTTTTGCTTATGTGTATTCTTTGTGTAAATTCTAGGTTCGCAGGCGGGTACGTCGGACGCTGCAAAGAAGGGGAAGCAAGTGTTAGTGTATATGCCCTAGAGGCCATTACTGTATCATACTAGTTTGTATATTACTTGATGGAAGCTTGGGATATTCACAGTTGTATATACAATCTTGCTCGAAATGGTAGTATGCTACTTGGTTTGTCTCTGCTTTAATATGTGCATGTGTTTCTTTTAGCATATTGCTGATATACATATTAGTAGAGCCCTTAGGATCTTTGCTTGATTACCAGCGTGGTGATGGCGCTCACACTCGTGGGAGCTGGGTGATCTATAAGCACATCCTTATACAGGTCCCTAGTCGTTGGACTATCGAGACAGGGAATCGATGCTCCGGAGTAGACTAGCGTATGCGCTTCTCATCCCAGTGTGGGAGACGGTCTGTCCCACAGCCGTCAGTACGTCGTACTTGAGATAGTATGCGGGTGCTCGTTAGGTTATGAGTACACTGGACAGGACTCATCGGGAACTGTTGGTTGGTATTATACCTATCGTCAGTTATCAGTTCCCACGTGACATGAGTACAGCTTAGTCCACTGACTTGACACTGTCACTTCGCCTCGAGTGTGTTCCCACTGCACTTTGATTACTACCCTACCACGGCTCAAAGGAGTCGTGCAAACAGGTAGTTTTTGGGTGCAGTCCCGAAGCACTTGGAGGCAGTGATGGTTAGACAGGATTCGTCTCTCCCGGTATTGGGGGTTGACATCGCGCTGTGTCTAGGAGAGCCATTACACGAGTAGTCCCTGGCCAGGGCAAGCAGGATATACTGGTAGGTTTCCAGTGTTATCTCAGGGTGTTCTGGGCTACACTCCGACACGACTTATACCGCTATTAGGGGACTGACGTTCACCGCCCCCCTAGGCCCGCCATGCGATGTATCAGGCTAAGTAGGAGTTCAGATGGGGTTCACCTCGTCTGTCTTCTTATCGACATCTACCTGGGGACCGTTACGTACAGCTAGTGCCGCTTGCGGTCTGTGGTTAAACCCACTGCTAGTGTAGTGCCGAGTCTTTAGAGTCCCACACAGAGAGCTATTCGCCTTTAGGCAAAATGAGTAGAGGTCGCATGGTTTTGCGACAGGGTTCGTTCACATCCGCGCACTTGTGCACGTTTGCTGTCCGGACAGCTTATACTAGCGGGCTTTGGTTTAAGCCAGATCCTAGTATAGATTTAGGATTGGTTTTATCTCATTGTATTCATGTTCCTCGGATCACGAATACGGGTGCGTATGCACTGTTGCTTGAGACAGAGGGAGAGGACTTTGATTAGGGTTAATGACTATTGTCATTTTATTAACCCTAATGCTTATGTGTGTATTATGGTTAATTGATATTAGTTTAAATAATTGTGCATGGTTATGATTGTTGACCATTCGACCTCCTTGACTTGTTGACCTTGGTTGACACTTTGACCATCATCATTTCATTTGGAAGATGCTCTTTGATCCTTGCAATTTGCATTTAAAATGAAATGATAATGGTCATGTCTTGATTAAGCCATGACAATTATCTTACTAATTATCTAATTAAAATAATACACACATATATGTGAGAATGGTTTATTTTATTCTCATTCTATCATTCACTTTCTCTCTCTTGTTCTTCCTCTCCCTCAAGCTCTCCCCTCTCATGTGTTGAGAAACACTTGAGCTTGAGAAAATCCTCTTCTTGATAATCTTTACTCTCATCTAGGGTTCTAGGATTAGCACTTCTAGCACCCTGGTTACTTCTAGCTTGGAGTTGAAGCCAAAGGTTGAGGCTTTCGGGTGGATCTTTCTTTGACGTGAGAAGACGACAAAGGTGACCTCTTTCTACTACTCTAAGGAGCAAGAAGAAAAGGACATAAAGCCCAAGGTATAACCTTTCTAGCACTTAGCTAGTTTCTAGTTAGCTTTAGCTTGTTTTTGTTTAGCAAAGATCCTTCATAGTCTAGTCCATGTTGCCTAAGTTCATAAAAATTCGATTTTTATTCCGTTTTCCGCCTCCCCGCAAGCACCGGGGTGGGCAACGTGGACTTACAGTGGTATCAGAGCCTAACTAAACATAAACTAGCTAGGTAGTAGAGTGTATCGAAGTTCGAATCGGAAAAATCGAAAAACCGAGTTTTCAAAACCCTAAGTTTCTGTTAAAATTTTTTCTGTTAAAAAAAAAATAAATCATACTCCAAAAATCATCTCAGGGTTTTGTGAAGAAAGCCACTAAAAACGATCTAGTGATTCGACCAAAGAGCCGCGGTTCCGCGGCAATAGCAAGCTATTGCCGCGCAACCGCCGCCGTCTTGGCTCTTCACTGGGTCGAGTTTGGTGCAGTGTATTTCTGGCTTGGTTTTGGGATTTTTAAGATGGTTTATATGTGCCCAGGTTTTCCAGAATAGAAATTTGTTTTTGGGGGCCTATAAATCCGTATTTTTTATCGAACTTCAATACACTTTGACTAAAAGGTTATATCTGTGATGTTTATATGTATTGAACGTCGGCTAATCGCTATATGTCGATTAGTCGGGGTTATACATATCTGTGATCTGTGTTTGATGATGGTATGTGTATATGAATGTGTTGGATTGTCGCGGGTGAATAGCCGAGGTGGATGTGAGATGAGTGTTTCTTTTTCTTTCATTCATTGTAATATGTAAATTGATGTAATAATATTATTTGTATGGCCGCGCAACCGGGTCGGGGTTGTAGCCGTCATTGTATAATTCTTTTTACTGTTTTTGCTCCTAGGATAGACCCATGGAGGGGGTGCACAAACTACCGAGTATCTCGAAGTGCCGAGTGGCCTACTCACGGTGGTGAGGGAGGTTGCTTCGCTTCGGGTACTTGGCGGGTAGTTTGCCGCACCCGTAGGGGTCTTGTGTGGGGTATTGGCTATTCACCGCGACCGTGTAATCCGCTTTTCGTTGCAGGCTCGAACGGATTGCGGATTCCTAGTATATCCAATGTATTCATCTGTGATCTGTAATGTCTATCATTGCTATATATTTACATATGATAACTATTTAGGCGTTGCTTATGTTTTACAGCCGCGCTAGCCCAGCCCCCGCTCTGTCGTTAGTTAAGTAACCTAACGGGTGATGACGGGGCCCCGTGGCGAATGCGAATGGCATAAGCGTACGTCATATTTTGGTTGTTTTCTGCAATGGTAGGATTAAATGATGGGACGCATTAAAAGAACTAATGCAAGAAAATAAACCAAGTAAAAGTCGATTGGAACACTTTGAAAACCACTCGGTTCTTTTCAAAACTAAACTTTTAAACGCGGAGCTTGAACCACTCCTTTTAAAAGCTATCTCGTTCCATCTACTATATCAAGTTCACTACGTTCACGGTTTCGCCAAAACCATCCGTAGCCCTCCATCATTTCAGTTAAATATTCGGTAGTATTCAAGCTATGTATTTTGACCTCACACCAAGGCATAGTGATTGGTAGCTGCCGGATATTTATCTGTTGCAAAGATAGAATGCGTTGGTTTGAGACAGTCGCACTGCCATTTTGGCCTACATCAAGGGTAGGTACGGGTGGGTTCAAATTAACCGGGATAATGATGGGAAGAACTTGACATGTGACTTATGACATTTTGACCTCACGCCAAGGTCATAAGTGCATGGGGCAAAAATCCACATCGGGAGTTTCATAAGTACTGAAACTTGCTAGCGCTGCATACCATTTGGAGTGTGATGATTCTGGTAGGATTCCTTCGGTTTTATCACGCAATGATATTTGGATCCCGATCCTACTGTGAGTATATGCTACTCCTCGGGAAAACTCTCACTTAACGATCAATGCTATAAACTTAGTAGGTGTCTAGAAAGGTGTTAGCGGGGCTACGCCCACAGGGAAAAGAGGTTACTTAATTAAGGAACTTCGCGAAAGCGTTGGAAAACCTCCCTCGAAGTACCGACACTGGCCTTGCTGAACGGTTAAGCAAGTATTGTACGGTGAGATTGATCCTGACTAATCTTTTCTTTACGGTTTGAGAAGGGATTTGAGAGACGGTGGGAGCTATCCTGTTTAGACAAACTAAAAACCACTCTAAACTTGCAAGAGCATCATGCTAAAGTGTTTCTTTTCTCTCTCCTAATTGCAGCGACCATTCAACATGACCGGACTTAAGTTATTACTAGATAAAAACATATTGACAGGGCCAAACTACAAAGATTGGCTCAGAAATGTCAAGATGGCAATCACTTACGACAAGCTGGGGTATCTCCTTACCACCAAAGCTCCTCCTGTCCCAGGTCCCAAAACCAGTGTCGCGGATAGGGAAATCCGTAAGACATGGGAAATAGATTGCGCGAAGGCCAAATGCCTCGTACTTGCCTCGATGGACAACGAACATCAGAGGAGGCACGAGAATATGGACCTAGAGTCCATATTTCTTCATACAAAAGAACTGTATGGAGAGCAGTCTTGTATCGCCAGATACGAAGTGTCGAAGAAGTTGTTTTCGGCAAGCTTGGCCGTCGGATCATCGGTAGCGGAACACGTGCTTAAGATGATTGGCTACATAGAGGAGCTCGCAGAACTTGGGACCACGTTGGAGAATGAGCTCTATACGGACTTGATTCTCCAGTCCCTTCCTTCCACTTACGCCCAGTTCATCCTGAACTTCAACTTACAGAAAAAAGAAGTTGAACTTTCAGAGCTCCTCAACATGCTGAGGAGTGCAGAGGGCACCCTACAGAAAAGTAGGGAGACATCCACTTTGTTTGTAGGAGGTTCTTCCTCTTCTAGATCCAGGGCGAAAGCCAAGGGTAAGAAGAAGAAAGCCCCCGCCAAACCAAGAGGCGGTGTCAGTAAAGTGGATACGAAGGGAAAAGGAAAAGCAACAAAGGTAGCGGGAAAGCTGGTGGGGAAGGAAGAATGCTTCTATTGTCACAAAAGTGGTCACTGGAAACAGGATTGCAAGGCATGGAAGGCCAGAACACAGGATTTGAAGCGAGTTGCGGCTTCAGCTTCAGGTGTGTATATTATTGAAAAATGTCTATCAATAAACTCTACATCCTGGGTATTGGATACCGGATCAGGATCTCATATCTGTAATTCTTTGCAGGCGTTGAGAAAGCGTAGAGTTTTGAAGGCAGGTGACATGACCCTCAGAGTTGCAAACGGTGCTAGCATGGATGCTGAGGCTGTGGGGGACTATCACTTGGGATTGTCGGATGGACACTTTTTGGTTTTGCGTAGTTGTTATTATGTACCAAATGCAACCTGTAATATCATTTCTTTATCTTTATTATCTAAAGAAGGTTATGAATTTGCATTTGTAAGTAATGTAGTGAACATTCACCTTAATCAAGTTTTGATTGGGTCAGGTACATTGAACAACGGTATATACGTGTTAAACCAACCACAGATTTTCAATGTCCAGAATACACACAAAAGAAAGTCTCCAGAAATCAATAAAACATTCTTATGGCATTATAGACTGGGTCACATCAATGAGAGAAGGTTGACTAAGTTACATACAGAAGGATATTTGGATCCGTTCGAATATCAATCGTATGCAACTTGTCAATCCTGTCTCAAGGGAAAGATGACAAAGACTCCGTTCACTGGACACGGAGTAAGAGCGAGCTCGCTCTTGGGACTCGTACACAGCGACGTGTGCGGTCCAATGTCTACACATGCGCGAAGCAGTTATTCTTACTTCATTACTTTTACGGATGATTTCTCAAGGTTCGGACATGTCTTCTTGATGAAGCATAAATCCGAAGCTTTTGAAAAGTTCCAGGAATATAAGAATGAAGTAGAAAAACAAACAGGCAAAAGTATCAAGGCACTGAGATCTGATCGAGGTGGTGAATACTTGAGTGCCGAGTTCCTGGGTTACTTAAAAGAGAATGGAATTCTCTCTCAGCTTACTCCTCCATACACTCCGCAACATAACGGTGTATCGGAAAGACAGAACCGAACCCTATTGGATATGGTACGGTCCATGATGAGTAACGCTGAGTTGCCGCGATCGTTCTGGGGATATGCGCTAGAATCAGCTGCATACCTTTTGAACCGAGTTCCCACTAAGACTGTGCCTACCACACCATATGAGTTATGGAGTGGGAAGAAACCCTATCTTCAATACTTGAAGATTTGGGGATGTCCAGCTTTTGTAAAGAAGCAGCATGCGGACAAACTCGAGGCACGCTCAGTACTGTGCAAGTTTGTGGGATACCCAAAGAACTCCAGGGGGTATCTTTTCTATTACGCAGAGGAACAAAAAGTCCGTGTTTCTCGTAATGCCCATTTTCTGAAACATCAGTTCTTAGAAAAAGAATTAAGTGGGAGCGCAATAGAACTGGAAGAAATTCCAGAACCACGAGCTATTACTGAAAGCTTAGTAGAACCAGAGGGTTCGAAAGATCAGGACATTCCCACGCCACTCCGCAGGAGTAGTAGGCAGTCTCATCCGCCCGAGAGATACTACGGTTTTCTCATTGACGGGGATAGAGAGGATTGCATCATAGACTTTGATGAGCCTACTAGCTTCCAGCAAGCCATTCAGAGCGTCAACTCGGTAAAATGGCTGGATGCAATGCGGACCGAAATGGAGTCCATGTACACCAACAAAGTATGGACGTTGGACATTGCTCCAGATGGGGTAAAACCCGTAGGATGCAAGTGGATCTTCAAAAGGAAGATTGGTGTAGATGGACAGGTTGAGACCTATAAAGCTAGACTGGTAGCAAAGGGTTTTCGTCAGCGACCTGGTTTGGACTATGACGAAACCTTTTCTCCAGTAGCTATGCTGAAATCCATTCGGATCCTTCTTGCCATTGCTGCCTTCCACGATTATGAGATTTGGCAGATGGACGTAAAGACAGCTTTTCTAAATGGACATTTAGAGGAGTGTGTCTATATGGACCAACCAGAGGGTTTCATTCAGAGTGGGAGGAGCGGAAAGGTGTGCAAGTTGCTTAAGTCCATTTATGGACTAAAGCAGGCATCGTGGAGTTGGAACATCTGTTTTGACGAGACGGTCAAGCAATTTGGCTTTATCAAAAATCTAGATGAACCATGCATCTATTGTAGATTTGTAGCGAGAACTGTAGTATTCATCGTTTTATACGTGGATGACATTCTCTTAATAGGAAATGACATTCCTATGCTACAATCTGTCAAGGGGTTCTTGTCACACAGGTTCTCCATGAAAGACCTGGGTGATGCCTCATACATTCTGGGTATCCGGATCTACCGTGACAGATCCAAGAGGATATTGGGACTTTCGCAGTCCAGGTACATCGACACCATACTGAAGAGATTCAGTATGGAAGATTCCAAGCGCGGTAATCTACCGGCTTGTCACGGGATCACCCTCTCAAAAGAGATGTCTCCCAAGACTGATTTGGAGAGGGATCGCATGTCTATTATACCCTACGTTTCTGCGGTAGGCTCTATAATGTATGCGATATTGTGTACCAGACCGGATGTGGCTTATGCACTGAGTGTGGTAAGCAGGTATCAGTCAAACCCTGGGGAGAAACATTGGATAACAGTAAAGAACATTCTCAAGTACCTGAGAAGGACTAAGGAGATGTTCTTGGTGTATGGCGGAAAAGACCTCCAGATTGAGGCCTTTGCTGACTCCAGCTTCCAGAGTGACAAGGATGATTCCAAGTCCATGTCGGGTTTTGTCTTTACCCTCAATGGAGGGGCGGTGTGTTGGAAGAGCTCCAAACAGGAAACCGTTGCCGACTCGACTATGGAAGCGGAATACATCGCTGCATCTGATGCCGCAAAAGAAGCTGTCTGGATGAGGAAGTTCTTGAAAGAACTTCAGGTGGTTCCATCCATTGTTGACCCAATACCTCCGTATTGCGACAACAACGGGACTATAGCTTTAGCGAAGGAACCCAGGTCCCATCAGAAATCCAGACACATCTTAAGGCGGTATCACCTGATCAGGGAGATCGTGGATCGCCAGGAGATCGAGGTTTGGAGGGTTGCTTCAGAAGATAACACAGCAGATCCATTCACCAAGGCCTTGCTCCAGACTCAGTTCGAGCGGCTGATCGAGATGATAGGTCTTCGATACGCCAGTACATGGCCTTAGTGCAAGTGGGAGATTATTAGTGTATATGCCCTAGAGGCCATTACTGTATCATACTAGTTTGTATATTACTTGATGGAAGCTTGGGATATTCACAGTTGTATATACAATCTTGCTCCAAATGGTAGTATGCTACTTGGTTTGTCTCTGCTTAAATATGTGCATGTGTTTCTTTTAGCATATTGCTGATATACATATTAGTAGAGCCCTTAGGATCTTTGCTTGATTACAAGCGTGGTGATGGCGCTCACACTCGTGGGAGCTGGGTGATCTATAAGCACATCCTTATACAGGTCCCTAGTCATTGGACTATCGAGACAGGGCATCGATGCTCCGGAGTAGACTAGCGTATGCGCTTCTCATCCCAGTGTGGGAGACGGTCTGTCCCACAGCCGTCAGTACGTCGTACTTGAGATAGTATGCGGGTGCTCGTTAGGTTACGAGTACACTAAACATGACTCATCGGGAACTGTTGGTTGGTATTATACCTATCTTCAGTTATCAGTTCCCAGGTGACATGAGTACAGCTTAGTCCGCTGACTTGACACTGTCACTTCGCCTCGAGTGTATTCCCACTGCACTTTGATTACTACCCTACCACGGCTTAAAGGAGTCGTGTAAACAGGTAGTTTTTGGGTGCAGTCCCGAAGCACTTGGAGGCAGTGATGGTTAGACAGGATTCGTCTCTCCCAGTATTGGGGGTTGACATCGCGCCGTGTCTAGGAGAGCCATTACACGAGTAGTCCCTGGCCAGGGCAAGCGGGATATACTGGTAGGTTTCCAATGTTATCTCAGGGTGTTCTAGGCTACACTCCGACACGACTTGTACCACTATTAGGGGACTGACGTTCACCGCACCCCTAGGCCCGCCATGCGATGTATCAGACGAACAGACCGGACTGTACGGAGACTGTCACATACAGGCTCAGTAGGAGTTCAGATGGGGTTCACCTCGTCAGTCTTCTTATCTACATCTACCCGGGGACCGTTACGTACAGCTAGTGCCGCTTGCGGTCTGTGGTTAAATCCACTGCCAGCGTAGTGTCGAGTCTTTAGAGTCCCATACAGAGAGCTATTCGCCTTTAGGCAAAATGAGTAGAGGTCGCATGGTTTTGCGACAGGGTTCGTTCACATCCGCGCACTTGTGCACGTTTGCTGTCCGGACAGCTTATACTAGCGGGCTTTGGTTTAAGCCAGATCCTAGTACAGATTTGGGATTGGTTGTATCTCATTGTATTCATGTTCCTCGGATCACGAATACGGGTGCGTATGCACAGTTGCTTGAGACAGAGGGAGAGGACTTTGATTAGGGTTAATGACTATTGTCATTTTATTAACCCTAATGCTTATGTGTGTATTATGGTTAATTGATATTAGTTTAAATAATTGTGCATGGTTATGGTTGTTGACCATTTGACCTCCTTGACTTGTTGACCTTGGTTGACATTTTGACCATCATCATTTCATTTGGAAGATGCTCTTTGATCCTTGCAATTTGCATTTAAAATGAAATGATAATGGTCATGTCTTGATTAAGCCATGACAATTATCTTACTAATTATCTAATTAAAATAATACACACATATATGTGAGAATGGTTTATTTTATTCTCATTCTATCATTCACTTTCTCTCTCTTGTTCTTCCTCTCCCTCAAGCTCTCCCCTCTCATGTGTTGAGAAACACTTGAGCTTGAGAAAAACCTCTTCTTGACAATCTTTACTCTCATCTAGGGTTCTAGGATTAGCACTTCTAGCACCCTAGTTACTTCTAGCTTGGAGTTGAAGCCAAAGGTTGAGGCTTTCGGGTGGATCTTTCTTTGACGTGAGAAGACGACAAAGGTGACCACTTTCTACTACTCCAAGGAGCAAGGAGAGAAGGACATAAAGCCCAAGGTATAACCTTTCTAGCACTTAGCTAGTTTCTAGTTAGCTTTAGCTTGTTTTTGTTTAGCAAAGATCCTTCATAGTCTAGTCCATGTTGCCTAAGTTCATAAAAATTCGATTTTTATTCCGTTTTCCGCCTCCCCGCAAGCACCGGGGTGGGCAATGTGGACTTACAGCAAGTAGTCGACTACACTTAGCACGAGACCACAGTGAGTAGATTTAACATCTACGGGGAAATCGCCCGTATGGCGTTAAGCGTCAGGGCTTGATAGGGTATTGTAGTCGCGTATGTATATTTATATATATATATTGCTTGTGCATATGTACTATTGTTGCGTACCTATCTTATGTTGCATATAGAAGCAGTAGTTATGTAACACCGCATTGTCACTAACGGTTCATGCTGCACGAGCACTATTTGTATGTTACACCCACACTGTTAGTTATTGCCATGACACTCGCACTATAGGATTGCTACGAACCATACATCATTTTGATTACCGCATCATTGATGATTAGACATGATTTTGTCGCATATTGGCACATATACATACTGTACACTCCTGTTTGCGTATATACCACTTGTACATCCATACTTGAGTATGTATATATATATATATATATATATCTATATATATATATATATATATTTGTGCATCCATGCCTACATACATACATACTCTTGCATATACATAGATGATGCTGACTTTGATTTGGAAGATTAGGGACCGCATGAAATGTTTTCAACTGGACCTTTTTTAAAGAGCGGTTTTTCCCCTTTTACTCATAGTACGATGTTATGCGGCATACGATACATTGCATGGATTTGCACATTGAGTTTTGGATTCGTGTAATTTCTGGATTTGAGAACCGTGGTATTATTTTATGAAAATATGCACTATTTTGAAAACCCGGTTTCTCTTGATATGATATTTCAATGCGTCCACCATGCGTTTTCTCGGTAATGAGACGTGTGACATGTGAACCCGAATCAAGGAGCTGGATGAGGCCGGTTGCGGGTACATGGTGGACCCGGTATGGTACCCCAGGGCGAGAACGGATCTGTCGTGCAGTAGGCGATGAGCCTGGCAGAGGGACTACTACCTACCGGTGATTGGTTGGACCTGGCAGTTATCTGGAGGATACTGACCAGAGTTGGGAGATGGATACGGGACGACCCGTACTGCCGGGGCCGAAGGCCGATTCCGCAGACGGAGCCCGTGGGCCGATCCGGACTGACGGAGCCCGATACATGAGGATTTACGTGTCGATACTGGGCCCGAGTATTTCATGATTTTTTCGGGTCCTGATGTTGGGCACCCCGCTTCTGTGAGATTTACAGGATTGAGGGCCGGATAGAGTGACGGCGCCTGAGTTATTGGGATTTTGGGGTGTTTTTGGTAGACACCGGGGTTTTTCCGCGATGATTTTTCTTGTAGATCATATTTTATCCCATGCTCAGTATTTATTGTTATGCATCGCATCATGTAGTCGTAGTACCTGATAGAGTACTTTGGCATGATTATTGCATACCCTGCTCATCATTTAGATGCTATCTGATTGCACATGTTAGAGTATCATAGTACGTGCATACTCGCGATTACCTTTATATGTTATTTACTATTCACGAGTTGGCAACTCACCCCCGTTGTGGCAAAGTGTTTGCAGGTCGACTCTCGGAGTAGTTGCGGCAGGGATATCTCTTGTATCTTTTTGGCTACGGATACCACTGCAGTTGGCGCGTGAGCTATTTTGCTGAATGGTGGATTTGTGGTATCCGGTTACTTTCCATTTGTATACTCTATTGTATCTAGTACTCTCCATCTACTATTTCATGTATTGACTTAGAGACCAGTTGTGAGGATGATGTTGTACATTATTTTGTACTCTGGTTCGATCTCGTGTGAGCCGACTTTATTTATGCAGTTTTATCTTTTATGAAGTTTTTCACTTATATTGCTCATTTCTTCGCTACGGCGTCGTATATTATTCTTGTGGTGATTGTTTTCGCCGTTAGGCGTGATTGCTCCCGTTTAGGGATGTTATATTCTTGTTATCAGTCATTTTACTTATATCATGTTTTGTACCCGTTTTCGGGGCTAGTTTTTACAAAGGAGGTGCTGCCGAAATTTTTAAGAAAATAACTTAAACATTAAAGATTTTTACTCAATTACTCAAGGTTTTCTAAATGTTTTGAACTAATGTTTTTCTTCACTCAGTATTTTAATAGTTTTGATTTCTGGGTTTCGCCTTACTTGATCGCGTTGCGCCTGTAGACGTTACGTGGTTAAGTTCCGGTCACGGGCCGAACATTGGGTCGTGACAAAGTTGGTATCAGAGCGTAGGTTTTACCTTTCGGAGTGTAGGATGAACTTGGTATGATGGAGTAGGTAGCTAAAGAAGAGTGGCGTGGCGTGTGTATGTTCCACGGCATACTCACGACACGGTACTCCGCCTAAGTGACCTTAGGACTTATTGATTGAAATTCCTTCATGATTATACGCATTCTTATGATTCGATTTCTGTATCCTTATCGAATCATATTTTCTTTTCTGCCATTATGCCGCCAAAGACTACGAGGGCGCAGAGTGCGGCCGCGAGAGCCGAGATTAGAGTTGACTTGTTTCAGACGAGGACTGACCAGGGCAGTACACCTGTTGTACCAGAGCAGACAATTCCCCCTTCGACAGACCAGATCGCTATGCTAGGGACCGGTATGCAGGAGATGCGCCAGATGATAGGGTCGTTAGTTGAGGCACTTCGAGCACAGCGACCAGAGGTAGTTCCACCCGTTACGGGGACCGCGATGGTACCTACAGTTAAGGCAGTTGCACCGGCAGCTACAGAGGTTATCACAGTATCGCTATCCGAATTTATAAGGCTGAAGCCTCCGGTCTTCATAGACACTGATGCAGCTGAGGACCCACAGTCATTTATTGATAGGATGGCCTGGATATGTCGTTCACTCAGATGCTCAGATGCGAGATGGGTGGAGTTCGCGAGCTTTCGCCTGGAAGGTCTTGCGCAAAAGTGGTGCGAGTCGGTAGAGAAAGGCAGAGCAGCAGGTCTTCCTCCTATGACCTGGACTGAGTTCGTGACAGTGTTCCTTGCCCGTTTTTTTCCACAGAGTGTCAGAGATTCTAAAGCGCACAGGTTCGAGTCTTTAAGTCAGACACCGGATATGAAAGTGGCAGAGTATGATGTGCAATTCACCGAGCTATCTGTTTATTCCCCGTATTTAGTGGCTACTGAGGAGATGCGAGTCAAGAGATTCGTTCGAGGCTTGCTTACCCTATTGTTTCTTGCGGTCAGCGCACAACATTGCGAGACCTATGCAGCAGCTGTAGATGCAGTCTTATTAGTCGAGGAGCGCCTTGCCGAGACTTCGGTAGTTTTGGAGCCGAAGAGAGTTCGTACGGATACATCAGCACAGAGACAGCTGTTTAGACGCCGTGACAGACGTCTTGCAGGTGGTAGGGACTTGGGGCGAGGCCGGTTGTTCAGCTCTTATCCCCAGAAGGGTCTGTGACATTTCAGGAAAATAAAAAATTAATTTTTTTGGGAATTTTTATAATTAAATAATATTACAATGAATATTTTAATATGACAGTATAATTAAATACCGATAAATTGTGGAAAAAATTTGGAAAATTATTGAAATTACCAAAAAGAAGGTGTTTTATTGGATTTAAGAAATTATGAAATTTTATGATTTATTTGACGCTAATTTAGTGCTAATCGCGATTAAATATCGCTAATCGTGTATTAAACCGAATTTGTGCACATGACATGCACCACATCATTTTTACACTTGTTACATTTTTATCATGGATTTTTTTCTTGTTTCATATCATGGTTGTTGTTTTATTTGAGAGGAGAAAAGAAAAGAAAAGGAAAAGTCAATGAGGCATAATGATTGCAAGGGGGATGGGCATGAGAGAGAGAGGGTGAGGGGTCAAACCAAAGAGATGGCTCATTGTTTCTCTCTTCATCTCTTCACCATTTCTTCTCCTTCTTCATCCATGGCAAAACCCCATCTCCCTCCACCTCTAAACCCTCAAAACACACCCAAAACAAATATCAAAACCCCATCTCCACTTCACAAAAAGCATGCACAAGCTCAATGGAAGCACATTGGACCAAGAAAAATCAAATTTTGAGGACTTTGGGCAACTCAAGAAAATTCTTGAGTTGCCAAATGAGGTATTTCCTTCACCCTTACCATAGTTTTCCATTCACTTTAGCACCTATGTTTGTTTGGAACCGATATATCGATGTTTAGTGAACTTAGAAATTTCTAGTTAGGGTTAGGGTTTGAATTGAGTTGTAATGTGAAATTGAGGCTAGTAGTGACCTTAAACCCTTGTTAGTGATATCATATTGGACTAAAACCTGAGACTTAACCCCGGAATACGAACTTAGAAACCCGATATCGGAGAAATTGTGTATTCTGTGAGAGTGTAATGAAATCTGCTAACACTCGGGGACCTGAAAAATTATTTTGCAAACACAGAGGAGTGTGCAGGCACCTAAGAAGTTACCATGAAAATCCTAGCCCCTAAGCCCGCTTTCAGGCCGCAAAAATATCCCTTCTGGCCGTAATTTGCGGCCAGACCTGGTCCATGTTGGTTCGTGCTTGTTCTGTAGGTCCATCTCCAGTAATCTAGACCCTTGGCATATGCAAAATTGGCTAATTTGACCTAGGGTAAAATCTGGGACCATTTTCAAGAGTTGCTGTTTTGATTCGGGGTTTCGTTTCTCATATTTTGAATTCTGGATTTTAGGAATTTGGTTTTAACTCGATGATCTGACGTTTGTACGACGATATCGAGGGTAATTTGGTGATTTTGAAGGCGTGGTCCATAGGTTCTAACCTATAGGCCTTAGCGTGTCGTTTTGGTTTTCTGATGTGATTTTAATATGCATTTGCGATTGTGTTATATGTGTAGGTACCCCACATGATGTCGAGACGAGAAGAGGAAGATAGCGACATCGGCATCGGCACACAAGAAGCAAGGTGAGTAGATTCATATCTACGGGGAGAAGTCGGGTGGATAGCGTATAGCACCCCCGCAAAGTTGTGAGAAAAGAATGGGATATGATATATATACTTTTATATGTGAACCTTAGCAAGAAAGCATTAGGAGATTAGGGGTTAGTGTTAGCGAGTATGGATGATAGGACTCTAGTCGATTTCTTAGTCCCGAAACCCTAGGGTAAAGATTTGCATACATGCACATACACATACTCGCATACTTTGACTTCCTTGTGCGTATTGGGGATATATTTATATTTGTATTCATATGCTTGGATGACGAGAATGTTATATGATACTTGGGACCGAGTCGATCAGATCGGGCATGACGCCGTGAGATATTTAATGCGCGACCGAGATATGTCATGATGTTATAGCGGGTCATTGGACGACGATATTATGTTGATGATATATTTATTATAGTTGACATAGGATCGAGATATGAGATAAGATATGTTAAGATATTTTAATGGATCGCTTGGGCGATGTATACTCCTATATGATGATAAGTGTTGATAACATCGGATTGTATGAGGCTGTAGATCAGTAGTCAGATCATGATTATATTGATGATATTAGTATTGTACTTGACCTAGATCAGTACCCCTGTTCACGATTGGTGATGATGATACTTGATGAATAATGAGATAATGTGATAATTGACCCGTACCCAGATTTGGGATGCCGTACGATAGATTTACCGTACGAGATACAGTTTTGAGGATAGATCCGTACTCTTGACTCAAGGATGTCATATTATTTATTGTATCGTACATGATACTATTGAGGCGAGATCACCGATTACTAGATATATATTTAGATCGACTCATACTTAGGCGGATTCCCTTACCCTTTTGACTGGGCACGAGTCATACTCATTTCCAAAAGTGGGGAGTGATGAGTATGTTTATATACCAAACTGTATGACTCGTATATTGGGTAGGTATGTTTCAGTGCTGCTGTTACTACATCACTTTCTGTACATTTCATGATGTTTCATCGCATTGCATGCTTGTGCATAGGTTACCAGTAATTATCATGAAACCCTGCTATCAGGACACCAACACCATTACCGATGATGCATATGCTCCACATACACTTGCTTGCCGGCTCACACACATCTTCGTCGGTAATTTCCATGTCACGTACACTTCAGAAAATACTATTTCGTGACATAGCTTGCTAAGTTGATAGTTGCAATATGTTATAGCTTTCAGATGCTAGTTTAACTATTGCATTCATTGCATGATATCGGATGCGTTCATGTATTCATTGATTAGTAAGTATTATGGAGTTTTATGCTGATATTCACTGTTTACTTGCTATTGGTGATTGGATTTCGGATTTTCATGAGATTTCCAAGATTTGGGAGAAAACCGCACGAATATATATATAAACTTCTCTCTCCATCACTTTTTAAAAATGAAAAGTGCGGTTTTCTCGTTATGTATGAGTCGTCCACCATGATGTTTTCTCGGTTATGAGATGGATTTCGAGACCCGATTCGAGGAGTTGGATGAACCGTCTGTGGGTACATGGTGGACCCGGTAAGGTATCCCGGGACAAGAAGTTCGAGGTGTAGACGATGAGCCCGGCAGGGGCAGACTGCCTACCGGTGATTTTACCTGGCGCGGCGGATATCCGGAGGATACCATCGTGGTCGTATGATTGATGATATGGGCCGATCCGCACTGACGGGGCCCGAAGTATTGAGATGTTGAGATTTGAGATACAGAGATAGTGATATTTGATATTGAGATACTGAGATTTATGTTTTGTGTCGATGCTTGACACTGATTTCTCTTTTGATTTCATTGGTGATACTCGATTGATATGCATATAGAAATCTCATTAAATAAAGAAAAACAGTTCTTTGATTCATGATGTACTTTGTTCTCATTATATGTATCTGTATATCATATTAGTGACATATTGCTACCCGACATTTGTACATTATATTAGTGACATGTTGTTACCTGAGGCACCGACACAAGTTCTTGGTATTACACTATATGGATAGATGTTTACCCTTACCATTATTTTATGCTTCTGTCCATGTTATTTTTATTTGAGGATATTACTGATTGTATGACTTAGGATTACGTTATACATGCGATTTCTACTCGTAGATGTTTTCAACTCACGAGTTGGCAACTCACCCCCGTTGTGCCACAGTTCCTTGCAGGTTTTTCTCTACAGGTTTCGTTGCGGTTTTGCTGGCACACTGTTCCTTCCGGGTGATTGCTTTGGTAGGTGGGTTCTTTTGTATCAGGACTACCATTGAATATTTGTTATCTCAGTTGTATCTAGTAAAATTCCATCAACCAGACTTGTATTATTTGATAGACATAGAAGACCAGTGTATATTATTTCGACCTTAGAGCCGTGCTTGTATTATTATGGATTTTCATGTTGTTTTGAGTTTCCCTTTCAATTTTGATCCTTGCCCTTCGGCGTTGTATATTATATTGTATTGCGTGGTTTTGGCCGTCTATTGACGAAGAGCTAGCTCCCGCTTGGGGATGCCTTTTTTCATTATATATGCTTTATCAGGTGTGTACCCTTTTGGGGTCAGTTTTACAAAGGAAACTCTGCCGAAATTTTTAGAAAAGACTTGATATTTTAAAAATGCATATTTCGGCTTATGTTTTAAAACTTCTTGCTTTTAAATTGGTTTTCCTTCACTCTACTGCTTTACTTGGTTTGGATTTTCTGGGTTTTGGCTTACTTAGATTACGTACGCCTCTAGACGTTTCGTAGTTTAAGTGCCGGTCATGTTCCGTACTTTTCGGGTCGTGACAAAGTTGGTATCAGAGTGTTAGGTTTTACCTTCGGAGTGTATGATGACCCTTGGTTGATGGAGTAGGAAGCTTGAGTAGAGTGACGTACCGTACGCATGTTCCGCGGCATATTTACGATACGCTACTCCGCTTAAGAAGCCTTAGGATGTACATTTCCTTGCACAGTATTATATTCCTTCCTATGATCTAGCCTCATCGATACCAGTTATGGTTTTGTTCCCACAGCTGTAATGGGTATGGAGAGCTACGGCTAGAGTTACGGTTAGCACGAGCTTGTCACGGACGAGGACTGACCAGGGCATGATTCCAGGGACATACGATTTGCATAGGTGCGCCGTGTTATTGTGTTTTCGCGCCATGAGCGTTTGATGGATCGCTGTTATGAGATTTCTCGGACGTGCAGATTTGCACCAGAGGATTGAGCCACTGATAGAGGCCAGCAAGAATGTGATGACCATTGATGTATCGCTTATTCATGATGATTGGGGCACTGTTCAGCGTGCAGACGAATGAGCCAGTTATTGCTGCGAACGATGAGATATTGCCCCAGATGTTGGAGCTATTGCAGTATGAGTTGTACTTAAAGATATGATAGAAGGTCGCTAGTCACCCGAGGATGAATGACGAGGACATGTGGTTCGTTCGCTTACCCCGATGCGAGGTCATCAGATATATTGATTCCAGCTAGAGACGACTTCACGCGGATACGTTGAGAGTCGATAGAGACGATCGAATGTCAGAAACCCATATTCTAAGTTTAAAGTATTCGGAAAGACAAGCAAGCAATTCTATGGACCCTCTAGAAGAATGAAACCCTAACTCTGTTAGTTATATGTATGCCCTAGAGGCCATTACTGTACATATGATGTATATTGTAGTGGATGCTAGGACGTATATAGGGAGGACTTACTTGCTCGACATGATAGTATGCTATCTGGTTGCTCTTTACCTTAACGTGTATACTGATTGTCTCTCTGTTATATGTTGGTAAAGCCCTTAGGATGTGTACTTGACTACCTGGACTATGATGCAGATCATACTAGTGGGGACTGATAGTCTATAAGTACATCCTTCAAAGTCCCTAGTCGTGGGTATATCGAGACGGGGTATCGATATACCAGAGTAGACTAGCGTATACCTTCTCGACCCATACAGATGGGCGATGGATGATCCCATATCCATTGGTGTTTGACATCAGAGATGATATACGGGTGCTCAGTGGAGACTGGGTACACTGGACGGACTCGCCGAGAACTCCCAGATGGTATTATACCTTACGTCAGATGGCAGTTCTCTGGTGACACTGGTACAGAGTAGTCTGTTGACCCGAGATCGTCATAGAGTCTTGTGTGGTTCCCACTGTGCTTTGATTTCCATCTTACCATGTCCAAGAGGGCGTGCAAAACGGTGGTTTTTGGGTACAGTCCCGAGTCACATAGAGGCAATGAGCGATAGGAGGGGATTCGTCTCTCCCGGTATAGGGAGTTGATGTTGCGCTGTGTTCGATTGGCTATAACCGGAAATTCCTGGCCAGGGTTGCTGAGATTTACTGGTAAGTGTTACCTGTAGTTTCTCGAATTGTTATAGACCTCATATCGACACGACTTATTGAGCTATTGGGGTCTGACGTTTACCACCCCTTGGCGAGATATGCGACATATCAGACGATCAGACCAGACTATACAGTAAGTGTTACTGGTTGGATTCACAGGAGTGTGAGCGGGCTTGCTCGTCGATCTTCTGATCGCTCAATACCCGAGTGGCCGTTACGTTTAGCAGACCGCTTGCGGCTTGTGGGTGTTTGATATGATCATCACCTGTTGCCGGCGTATTGACGAGTCTTTAGAGTCCTACACAGAGGTTTCCTGGCTCAAGCGAAACGAAATAGGAGCGCATATGAGATATGTGCGGGACCGAGAATGATACCAGTATGTGATACTATATTCGATTCTCGCGATTTGTAACATTGATCGGTTATATGCGTTATAGCCGGGTTATCGGATCAAGTGTTGATTCGATAGGTTGTTACTATTGATATTAGTCGATTATATGCGATATGACCGGGTCGTTAAATCAAGTGTTGATTTAATGATTTAATGTATAATTATATATTTGATATATTACTTTGCATTAACTAGTATTGGTTCACTTTAAATGGATTTTCTCACTTGAAGTTCACAAGTTGTATATATGATATACTTTTGTGCACTTGATTGTATCATGTTTGATGATACATGCTAACTTGGTTAAGTGTAAGATTAAACCATGGTTAAGTTTATGATTAGGGTTTTGTTTATTTGCTTATTTATTTATTTATTTATTTTTCATTTTGGAAAAGATAAAAGAGGAAAATGGTGGCTTTCTTTGTTTGTAGTTGAAACTTCATGAAGCTTTGACTACATGACCATTTTGTCTCATGCTTAACCCTAACCATTTAAACAAACCATGGTCTATTCTCTACACTTAACTAGGGTTAGGATATGATAAGTATTCATATATTATTTTCTATTTGGAAAATACTGATGATATTCTTTCTTCTTCATCTTCATCTTCTTCAATGAAGAAAAAGCTTGCCTCATCAATGGCAACTTGATGAAATGAATGATAAATCCAATTCTAAAGTGAACCCACTTCCTATTTCTTCATCCTCTACCTTTTGCCAAGTAGTAGAGTGTGTTTTCTTCACAAGTTTCATGACTTGGTGAAGTGGGAGCTTGATTTAGCGATGCCTCGACGTAAATCATCTTCGGCATCGTCGTCGATGACCTAGCCCGTTTTTTCTCCGATGAAGCCGACGCTAGAGCCCAAGATCCGATTTGGACAGCGAGGAGACTTCATCGCGGAGCCATGGAGGTGGAGAACCAGATCTACAAAGGTTGTATTTCCGTTCTTTTAGTTTAGTTGTAAACTAGTTGCTTTTTCGCCTAGACTTCTAGTTAACGATCCGTGTTAGGGTTTCTCGGCACCCGTAAAATATGAAATTGGCATGGTTGATGCCTTGTGAGACCTCATTAGCATGCCTAGGAACCCTACAGTGGTATCAGAGCCTAGCTAGAGCCTTAGGCGATGCGTAGACGGAGTTTGAAGTCCGATCGAACCGAAACCCCATTGCAAAATCGCTCTCTGTACATTTTTCAAAACTGTTGAATTTTGTGAATTAAAAATATGCAGAAAAATAAGCAGGAAAAACTAAGAATTACTGTGAAGTTTGGGCTCCTAATTCCATAATTCGACCGCGGAACCGCGGCCAAACCAGGGGTTTGGCGGCGTTTCCGCGGCCCAAATTTGGACTTAGTCCCTCAAATTTCATATATTTATTCTTAGGTCCTTTCTTGGCAATTTTTTATGTGAATTTTTTAATTCCACTCAAGTGTTGAGTTTTCTAGGGTTTTATTGGGGATTCGTTAATTTGATCGGATAATTTAACTTCGTTTATGTTTTTCCGGATATTTTAGAAACTGTTAAAAAGTTCGACTGGATATAAATACCCACTTTTTCCCCTGCAGGGAAATTTCCAAGTGTTGGATTTTTCCGTAGTTTAATAACGTCCTAAGTAGTGCAAGTAAAGCGATGGTCCCTCTAGAAGACAACAAACCTTAACTCGATTATGTGACCGTCTTGAACTGCCCTTTGAACCTTAGGGTTTGGGGCAGTACGGCGTGCCACATGTGAGGCGTTGGCTTGACCCTTCTACGGCTGGACCGTTGGTACTGAGGCACGAAGTGAATGTCTTTGAACTTATTTCATGAGTTGATCTGTATCAGGAAAACTTGGGTGTTCGATTGTTCGATCGAAAAGTTTAACATTTTCTAATTATCTGGAATGTGATAGAATAATTGGAATTCACAAAAGTTATGAGATAACTGAATGAATGTTGTAAATCTAGCAATTTAGTCTCACTTGATCGGTTGCCACGGAATTTTGATGCGATCAAAAGTCCGTCGCAATCACGTAGTGTACGCGGATACTCGCCGGGTAAACTTAATAGACAGCCTTACCCCATAGCCCCGACCAAGTGACTGTAGGAGAACCCCGTCGCCGAAAGCATCCGTTCGGGTGCTAGCGGTAGCGGTGTTCCGCCTTGGTGCACTTCGTCGACGGCGTCGGGGGTGCGGCCACCTACTAAAGTTTGCGACGAGCATTCAATCAGGATGTCGGGAATCTTGTTGAATTGCCCGACTTGATATTGAAAAGAGTTTTCGATAATGAGACTAAAATGCGGGGTTTATAATTGTTAGGCATGCGATGTCTAAGGAATTCATTTGATTAGGCATGCGATGTCTATGAAGGTTGCGGATTCCAACTGTTGTAGTTTTACACTTTCTTTTCTGTGACCGTAAGTGTAATATGTGATATCGCCGGTTTCGTTGCTATATGTAAACGACAATTGGGATGCGCATATTTACTTACGTTGATGACATGTGTTGTTATGTGTTGCTGGATATGTTATATTGGATCGTCGTGTTTGAATAGCCGGGGGTTTTTCTGTGAGATGAGTGTTTTTCATTTTCATTCATGTAAAAACTTGTATGTAATATTCTTTTAATTGGGGCACTTCCAGGTTGCGGAAGATGTCACCGTTTGTATATTATTTACTTTTCCGCACTAGGATAGACCCAAGGAGGAGGGCACAAGTAACCGGGTTCTGGAGTCCAGTGGGAGACCAACTCGAGGAGTCGAGTCCGGGTCTCCTAACTCTAGAATTGGTAGGGTTGCTTGCCGCTCTCGTATGGGTCTAGGGGTGTGGGTTTGGCTATTCATCGCGACCGTGGAATCCGTGTTTTATACTGGCTCGTATTGAAAACACGGACGTCCTAGTATATCCAATATTTCATATGATTCTTCTGCTGCGATATCTGTGATGTGATATGTGATGTTCTGTGATGGATACTGTATATAGTATATATGATATATTATATAGACGTTACTTATGTTTTACACCCGCGCTAGCCCTGCCCCGCTCTGCCGTTAGTTACCTAACCTAACGGTGCACGAGGGGACATCGAGACGAATGTGGATGGCATAAGTGTACGTCGTATTTATCTGTGATGTTTAGGTGATTAAATGATGGGACTTCATTAATGTGATTAATGAAATAAAAGAAACCTAAGATGTTGTAGAGTCGAATTTCAAAAATAAAACAGGTAGCTACAGTTCTTGCTTTGCACAGCGGTATATATGATATATCCTGCACCTTATTCGATGAGGAAAGGACCGAGATCCCTTCACCGGGAGTGATTCCTTTAGCAATAACTGGCAGATGCTACACACTCGGTTTGTCTTTTGATTGCTTTTAAGAGATTTTGCTTTGCACAGTGATATATATGATATATCCCGCACCTCATTCGACGAGGAAAGGACCGACGATCCCTTCACCGGGAGTGACTCCTTTAGCAAAACTAGAAAAGCCTAAAAAACACTCCATTTCAAAATTCATTCGATTCTACAACGATATAAAGTTCATTACGCAAAAGGTTTTCTTAAAAACCTGACGTAGCCCTCCGTCATTTCAGATAAGTCCTAGTTAGTATTCGTGCTGCGTTTGTTGACTCAGTCAAGGCGTAGTGTGCGGTAGCTGATTAGTGCTAATCTGCAAAGCATATGATGCGATTGGATTAGGGTAGTCGTGCGGCCTTGTTGACTCAGTCAAGGGTCGTGCGGGTGGGTTTAATTCAATCGAGAAATGACTGGTTGAACTTTACTTGTGGTCTATGATTTGTTGACTCAGTCAAGGTCATAGATCGCTTGGGGCAAAATATTATCGGGAATTTCAAGTGTTGAAATTTGCAATGAGATTGCATACCTTCTATGAGATAGTTGGATCCCGATACCCGCTGCGAGTAAAAGTTACTCCTGGGAGAGTTTTACACATTACAATTAGCCGATCATGTAGGTGTCTAGAAAGGTGTCAACGGGGTTACGCCTCTGGGAAAACGAGGTTAACATTAATTAGGTTCATGCGAAAGCACGTAGGACCTCCCTCAAAGTACCGACACTGGCCTGGCTGAAAGATTGGCGAACTTGTAGTGTGTAATTAATCTTGGCTAGTCTTTCCTTTTAGGGTTTGAAGGAAGATTTGATAAAAAGCAGTGGGAGACATCCTGATTAGATAAAATAATAACCAATCTATTCTTGCAAGAGCATACGCTGAGTGTTTTCTTCTCTCTCTCTCCAGGTAGCGACCATATCACGCCTTAATCAAGATAATAATACGGAATATTGACCGAACCCGCTTGTTATACTGAGCTGGGGAACGTTGGTCCCTCTCCAACTTATAATTGTTATAAGACAGAGCAGGAAATTGGGGACTACCAGAATTCCCGTGCCGCCCAAACGAAGAGAGTGCATGCTGATGCATCATCTTCGGGTATGTTCGTTACACAGAACTGTTTCTCTATATCCTCTACGTCCTGGGTATGTGATACCAGATCAGGATCCCAAATGTGTAATCTGTTACATAGGGCTACAGCTAGGTAGAGAACTGAGAACGGGTGATAAGTTTCATGAGGCAGAAAACGGGGCAAGAGTTGCAGCCAAGTCTGTTGGTCACTGTCACCCTGTATCCCAAATACATTGATTCTGAACGAATGTTATTAGATACCGAACCTGATATACAAAATCATATCTATCTCTTTATTAGTAAAGAAATAATAAAATTTTGTATAGTTGAATAATGTTTTGAACATTTCCTATATCAAAAGTTGATCGGTTCAGGCACGTTATCTAAAAGCATTGATGTTCTAAATCAAACTACAGTTCTTTAGTATACGGAACACACACAAGAGGAAGAGTTCAGAAATGAACAAATTCTTCTTGAGGTATTGTAAACTAGGTCATATCAATGCGACCCGACTAAGCTTAAGTTACATATAGATGCATATTTTAATCAGTTTGAATTTACATCTTGTGAAACTTTCCAGTCATGTCACAGAGATAAGATGACCATAGCTCCATTTACTGGAAATAGAGAAAGAGTTAGTGAACTCTTGGGATGATACATGTTGATGTATGTAGGTCCCCTGTCTACATTTGCCAAGACCGGTTCTTTATACTTCATTAAATTCTCTGATGATCTCTTTTGATTCAGACATATGTTCCTGTTAGAACACAAGTCCGAACCTTTTGAGATATTCACAGAATATAAGCAAGAAGTAGAGAACCAATAGAGGGTATAAATATTATGTCCTTTGATGTGATCGAGGAGGAGAATACTTGAGCACAGAAATCCTGGACTATTCTAAAGGAGAATGAGATTCTCTCTCAGCATTACTCCTCCGTATACACCATAGCACGATGGTATATCGGGGTGGAGCAATCACACCCTATATGATAAGGTGTGCTCTATGATGAGTACTACTGAATTACCTATTTTCCTTTTGGGAGTTATGCACTTGAGAAGCTGCATACCTATTGAAAAGGGTTCGAATCAAATCAGTTGCCTACCACTTCATATGTGATATGGAATGGGAAGAGCCCATGTCTTAAGCTAGTTAAGATTTGGGTTGTCCGGCCTATGTCAAAAAGCAAAATCCGGACAAGCTCGAGGTAAGGTTAGTTATGTAGAACTGGAAAGGTTCCAGCTATGCAAACTACAGCAGATGATTTGGTACAACCAAAGGATTCAGTAGATACCAACGAACCTCAGCCTCTCCGCCGATCAAGTAGGGTTCCTCACCCACCTGAGAGATACTTCGGTTTCTCTATGACAGTGGGAGCGAGGATTGCATCATGAGATGATGACCCAACTAGTTTCGAGCTGGCCATCAGGAGTAGGACTCTGTAAGAATGGCTGGATGCTTAGCGATCTGAGATGGAATCCTTATACACCAACAAAGTATGGACTTTGGTTGCTATATCTGAAGGGTTAAATCCCCATCAGGAGCAAGTAAATCTTGAGAAGATTACTTGGTGTAGATGGAAAAGTTAAGACTTTCAAAGCTAGACTTGTTGAAGCTTTTCGTCATCGACCAGGCATGGATAATGATGAAACCTTTTCAAGTGGCTATGCTTAAGTCCATCCAGATCCTACTTGCCACGGCTACATACCATGACTACGATATCTGGCGGCTGAGTGCCATGACTGCTTTTCTAAATGATGTTTTAGAAGAGAACGTCTATAAGTACACAGCCAGAGGGCTTCGTAGACAGTAAGAGCAGCGGAAACGTGCACAAGATGCTTTATAGGATAAAGCAGGTATCGCGGAGTTGGAACATCTGTTTTGATGTGTTAGTCAAAGAGTTTGACATCATCAAAATGGTAGATGAACCTTGTATAAACAAGAAGGTAGTAGGGAGTATGGTGATGATCCTCGTAGAGTACGTGGATGACATACTCTTGATAAGAAAGGAGTTTCCTATGCTACGCTCGGTCAATCTCCGCTTATCACAATGATTCTCCATATAGGATCAAAGTGATACCTCCTAAATCCTGGGTTTTGGATCTATGAGATAGATCTAATTGGATGTTAGGATTCTCACTAGTTGTAGTGAGATGGTATCAACCGATCCTAGGGAGAATCACTGGAAGGGTTCCAGGGTGATAAGGACGACTGAGAGTCAGTCGCAGGCATTGTCTTTACCCTCAGTAAAGGGACGGTATGTTGGAAGAGTTCCAAGCTAGATACCGTGGCATACTAGACGATAAAGGCTCAATACATCGCTACTTAAGATGCTACCAAAGAGGCAGTCTGGATGTATATTTGTTCATGAGATGAACTATGTTCCTCCCATTGTGTGACAATGGAGTTGTGGCTTATGCCAAGGAACGCAGGTCCCATCAGTGATCCAGACATATTCTAAGGCAGTATCACCTGATCATGGAGATGTTTGTTCTCCAAGGGATCGAGGTTAGGAGAGTAGACTCAGAGGACAACACGGCGGATCCACTCACAAAGGCCTTTTCCCAGAGAGAGACTTTTATGAGATGGTTGAGTATGAGATACTTCAATCACTGCTACAGATGGCCCTAGTGCAAGTGGGAGATTGTTAGTTATATGTATGCCCTAGAGGCCATTACTGTACATATAATGTATATTGTAGTGGATGCTAGGACGTATATAGGGAGGACTTTCTTGCTCGACATGATAGTATGCTATCTGGTTGCTCTTTACCTTAACGTGTATACTGATTGTCTCTCTGTTACATGTTGGTAAAGCCCTTAGGATGTGTACTTGACTACCAGGACTATGATGTAGATCATACTAGTGGGGACAGATAGTCTATAAGTACATCCTCCAAAGTCCCTAGTCGTGGGTATATCGAGACGGGGTATCGATATACCAGAGTAGACTAGCGTATACCTTCTCGACCCATACAGATGGGCGATGGATGATCCCATATCCATTGGTGTTTGACATCAGAGATGATATACGGGTGCTCAGTGGAGACTGGGTACACTGGACGGACTCGCCGAGAACTCCCAGATGGTATTATACCTTACGTCAGATGGCAGTTCTCTGGGGACACTGGTACAGAGTAGTCTGTTGACCCGAGATCGTCATAGAGTCTTGTGTGGTTCCCACTGTGGTTTGATTTCCATCTTACCACGTCCAAGAGGGCGTGCAAAACGGTGGTTTTTGGGTACAGTCCCGAGTCACATGGAGGCAATGAGCGATAGGAGGGGATTCGTCTCTCCCGGTATAGGGAGTTGATGTTGCGCTGTGTTCGATTGGCTATAACCGGAAATCCCTGGCCAGGGTTGCTGAGATTTACTGGTAAGTGTTACCTGTAGTTTCTCGAATTGTTATAGACCTCATATCGACACGACTTATCGAGCTATTGGGGTCTGACGTTTACCACCCCTAGGCGAGATATGCGACATATCAGACGATCAGACCGGACTGTACGGTAAGTGTTACTGGTTGGATTCACAGGAGTGTGAGCGGGCTTGCTCGTCGATCTTCTGATCGCTCAATACCCGGGTGGCCGTTACGTTTAGCAGACCGCTTGCGGCTTGTGGGTGTTTGATATGATCATCACCTGCTGCCGGCGTATTGACGAGTCTTTAGAGTCCTACACAGAGGTTTCCTGGCTCACGCGAAACGAAATAGGAGCGCATATGAGATATGTGCGGGACCGAGAATGATACCAGTATGTGATACTGTATTCGATTCTCACGATTTGTAACATTGATCGGTTATATGCGTTATAGCCGGGTTATCGGATCAAGTGTTGATTCGATAAGTTGTTACTATTGATATTAGTCGGTTATATGCGATATGACCGGGTCGTTAAATCAAGTGTTGATTTAATGATTTAATGTATAATTATATATTTGATATATTACTTTGCATTAACTAGTATTGGTTCACTTTAAATGGATTTTCTCACTTGAAGTTCACAAGTTGTATATATGATATACTTTTGTGCACTTGATTGTATCATTTTTGATGATACATGCTAACTTGGTTAAGTGTAAGATTAAATCATGGTTAAGTTTATGATTAGGGTTTTGTTTATTTGCTTATTTATTTATTTATTTATTTTTCATTTTGGAAAAGATAAAAGAGGAAAATGGTGGCTTTCTTTGTTTGTAGTTGAAACTTCATGAAGCTTTGACTTGTTAGTGTATATGCCCTAGAGGCCATTACTGTATCATACTAGTATGTATATTACTTGATGGAAGCTTGGGATATTCACAGTAGTACAGACAATCTTGCTCAATATAGTAGTATGCTACTTGGTTTGTCTCTGCTTTAATATGTGCATGTGTTTCTTTTAGCATATTGCTGATATACATATTAGTGGAGCCCTTAGGATCTTTGCTTGATTACCAGCGTTGTGATGGCGCTCGCATTCGTGGGAGCTGGGTAATCTATAAGCACATCCTTATACAGGTCCCTGGTCGTTGGACTATCGAGACAGGGCATCGATACTCCGGAGTAGACTAGCGTATGCGCTTCTCATCCCAGTGTGGGAGACGGTCTGTCCCACAGCCGTTAGTACGTCGTACTTGGGATAGTATGCGGGTGCTCGTTAGGTTACGAGTACACTGGACAGGACTCGTCGGGAACTGTTGGTTGTTAATATACCTATCGTCAGTTATCAGTTCCCAGGTGACATGAGTACAGCTTAGTCCGCTGACTTGACACTGTCACTTCGCCTCGAGTGTGTTCCTACTGCACTTTGATTACTACCCTACCACGGCTCAAAGGTGTCGTGCAAACAGGTAGTTTTTGGGTGCAGTCCCGAAGCACTTGGAGGCAGTGACGGTTAGAAAGGATTCGTCTCTCCCGGTATTGGGGGTTGACATAGCGCTGTGTCCAGGAGAGCCATTACACGAGTAGTCCCTGGCCAGGGCAAGCGAGATATACTGGTAGGTTTCCAGTGTTATCTCAGGGTGTTCTGGGCTACACTCCGACACAACTTATACCGCTATTAGGGGACTGAAGTTCACCGCCCCCTAGGCCCGCCATGCGATGTATCAGACGAACAGACCGGACTGTACGGAGACTGTCACATACAGGCTCAGTAGGAGTGCAGATGAGGTTCACCTCGTCAGTCTTCTTATCGACATCTACCTGGGGACCCTTACGTACAGCTAGTGCCGCTTGCGGTCTGTGGTTAAACCCACTGCCAGCATAGTGTCGAGTCTTTAGAGTCCCACACAGAGAGCTATTCGCCTTTAGGGAAAATGAGTAGAGGTCGCATGGTTTTGCGACAGGGTTCGTTCGCATCCGCGCACTTGTGCATGTTTGCTGTCCGGACAGTTTATACTAGCGGGCTTTGGTTTAAGCCGGATCCTAGTATATGATTTGAGATTGGTTTTTCTCAGAGTATTCGTGTTCCTCGGATCACGAATGCGGGTGCGTATGCACAGTTGCTTGAGATTGAGGGAGAGGACCTTGTTTAGGGTTAATGGCTATTGTCATTTTATTAGCCCTATTGCTTTTGTGTGTATTATAGTTAATTGATAATTAGCTTAATAATTGTGCATGGTTGTTGTTGTTGACCATTTGATTTCATTGACTTGTTGACCTTGTTGACAACTTGACCATAATCATTTCATTTGGAAGATGCTTTTTGATCCTTGCAATTTGCATTAATATTGAAATGATAATGGTCATGTCTTGATTAAACCATGACAATTTTCTAGCTAATTATTGAATTAAAATAATGCACACATATTAGTGAGAATGGCTCACTAATAATTCATTCTCTCATATCATTTCTCTCTCTTGCTCATCCTCTCCCTCAAGCTCTCTCCCTCTCATGTGTTGAGAAACAAAAAGCTTGAGAAAAACCCTCACTTGATCTTCTCTACTCTCCTCTAGGGTTCAAGTCTTAGCATTTCTTGCACTCTAGTTACTCCTAGCTTGGAGTTGAAGCTAAAGGTCGAGGCTTTCGGGTGGATCCTTCTTTGACGGGAGAAGACAAGCAAGGTGACCTCTTTCTACCATTCCAAGGAGCAAGGAGAGAAGGACTTTGAGCTCAAGGTATAACCTTTCCATCACTTAGCTAGTTACTAGTTAGGGTTAGCTTGTTTTTGTTTAGCAAAGATCCTTAAAGCTTGGTCCATGTTGCCTATAGTTGATAAAAATCCAATTTTTATTATGTTTTCCGCCTCCCCGTAAGCACCGGGGTGGGCAACGTGGACAAAAAGTGGTATCAGAGCCTAACTAAACATAAACTAGCTAAGTAGTTAAGTGTAACGAAGTTTCAAAACCGGAAAATCGAAAAAACCAAACTCGCAAAACCCTAAGTTTCTGTTATTTTTTTTCTGGTCAAAATAAAATTTGTTATACACCAAAAATTATCTCAGGGTTTTGTTAAGAACACCACCAAAAACGAGACAGAGAGTCGACCAAATGGCCGCGGATCCGCGGCAATAGGAAGCTATTGTGCCGCGCATCCGCGGCCGTCTTGTCTCCTCTCTGCCTCGATTTTGGTGCAGTGTTTTTCTGTGTTGGTTTTGTGATTTTTAGGATATGTTATGTATGCCCAGATTTTCCAGAACTAAAATTTACTTTTGGGGGCCTATAAATCCGTATTTTTCCGGAACATCACTACACTTTAACTATATCGGTTGTATCTGTGATGCTTGTATGTATTGAACGTCGGCTAATCGCTATAAGTCGATTAGTCGGGGTTATACATCTCTGTGATCTGTGATTGTTATTGGTTTGTGGATATGAATGGGTTGGATTGTCGCGGGTGAATAGCCGGGGTGGATGTGAGATGAGCGTTATTTTTCTTTCATTCATTTGTAACATGTAAATTGATGTAATAATATTATTTGTATGGCCGCACAACCGGGTCGGGGTTGTAGCCGTCATTGTATAATTCTTTTTTACTGTTTTTGCTCCTAGGATAGACCCATGGAGGGGGTGCACAAACTACCGGGTATCTCGAAGTGCCGAGTGGCCTACTCACGGTGGTGAGGGATGTTGTTTCGCTTAGGGTGCTTGGCGGGTAGTTTGCCGCACCCGTAGGGGTCTTGGGTGGGGTATTGGCTATTCACCGCGACCGTGTAATCCGCTTTACGTTGCAGGCTCGAACGCATTGCGGATTCCTAATATATCCAATGTATTCATCTGTGATCTGTAATGTCTATCATTGCTATATATTTATATATAATAACTATTTAGGCGTTGCTTATGTTTTACAGCCGCGCTAGCCCAGCCCCCGCTCTGTCGTTAGTTAAGTAACCTAACGGGTGATGACGGGGCCCCGTGGCGAATGCTAATGGCATAAGCGTACGTCATATTTTGGTTGTTTTCTGCAATGGTAGGATTAAATGATGGGACGCATTAAAAGAACTAATGCAAGAAAATAAACCTGAAAGACGTTGTTGGAACAATTTTTCAAAAAGCTGTTATTACAAGGACGTTCATTTTTGTTTTGCATCGCGGTATTCGGTTGTGAATGCCCAGCACCTCAGTCGACGAGGCAAGGGCTGAGATCCCTTCATCGGGAGTGACCCCTTGGACAAAAGTTTGCGTCAGGGTAATAACTTCACTTTAGTCGATTATTCTTGCTTTGCATCGAGGTATTCATTTTGGAATATCCTGCACCTCATTCGACGAGGAAAGAGCCGAGATCCCTTCACTGGGAGTGACCTCTTTAGCAAAAGTTTTCGCCACTATATTTTCAAAAAGGTGTATCACGTTCCTTCAACGATATCAAGTTCATTACGTTAACGGGTTTTTCGCTAAAAACCCAGCCGTAGCCCTCCGTCGTTTCTTATAGGTTATACTTAGTATTCGTGCTGCGTTTGTTGACTGTGTCAAGGCGCAGTGAACGGTAGCTAAGTGTTGCTTATTTGATGGATACAATGTGATTGGTTAGGACATTTGTGTAACCTTGTTGACTGTGTCAAGGGTTATGCAGGTGGGTTTAATGCAATCAAGACAACGACGGGATGAACTTGACTAGGACTCTTTGATTTGTTGACTGTGTCAAGATCACTTGGGTCCTAGGGGCAAAAACCACATCGGGAGTTTCAAAAGAACTGAAACTTGCAGATTTAGCATACCTTCTGGAGTGTGGTGACTAGAGTGGATTCCATCTAGGTTATCACACAATGACAGTTGGATCCCGATCCCACTGATGAGTTGGTTTACTCTCGGGAGATTATTTCACTTAACGATCAATGCTATAAACCTAGTAGGTGTCTAGAAAGGTGTTAGCGGGGCTACGCCCCCAGGGAAAAGAGGTTCTTTAATTAAGGAACTTCGCGAAAGCGTTGGAAAACCTCCCTCGAAGTACCGACACTAGCCTGGCTGAAAGGTTAAGCAAGTATTGTGATGTGAATTAAAACCCGGCTAGTTCTTCTTTTAAAAAGGTTTTAAGAAGAATTTGAGGAAACAGTGGGAGACATCCTGGTTAGATAAATTAATAAACCAATCTAATCTTGCAAGAGCATACGCTGAGTGTTTCTTTTCTCTCTCTCCAGGCAGCAACCTTTTCACGCCCTAATCAAGATAATAAAATGTATCGCTTGACCGATCCGAATTCTTATTCGGGACTGGGGAATGTTGGTTCAGCTCTAACTTGTGACAACAGTCATAAGTATGAGAATGGGAAAGGGGATTGTATGGATTTCCAGGATACCCAGTTGAAGAAGAAGCATGGTTTTGCATCTACTTCAGGTGTTCTTGTAATTGAGAACTATTTTACGGTCAGCCCTACCTCCTGGGTACTTGATACCGGATCAGGATCTCATATCTGTAATTTATTGCAGGGACTGAGAAAAAGTAGGAAAGTTGCACCGGGTGATATGTCGCTCAGAGTAGCGAACGGAGCACAAGTTAATGCGGCAGCCGTCGGTGAATATCACCTAGTATTGCCAAATGGCAAGACTATGATTTTGAACGATTGCTACTATGTACCCTCCATGGTTTGCAACATCATATCAGTTTCTTTACTCGATAAAGATGGATATAACTTTGTTCTTGAAAAGAATATCATGAACATTTACCTTCATAAGGTACTGGTTGCAGAGGGTACACTGTGTAATGGTATCTACGTTCTAAATCAGAATACAGTTCTCAATATACAAAACACACGCAAGAGGAAGAATTCAGATACGAATGAATCCTACTTGTGGCATTGTAGACTTGGTCATATCGGAGAGAAAAGACTGAGTAAGTTGCATAAAGATGGACTCTTGGATGCGTTCGAGTTTTCATCTTATGAAACTTGTCAGTCTTGTCTCAAAGGGAAGATGACCAAATCTCCGTTCACCGGACATGGAGAAAGAGCAGCAGAGCTCTTGGGACTCGTACATAGTGATGTATGTGGTCCGATGTCTATACATGCAAGGGGTGGGTTCTCGTACTTCATCACATTCACTGACGATCTCTCTAGGTTCGGATATGTGTATCTGATGAAACACAAATCTGAAGCTTTTGAGAAATTCAAGGAATTTAGAAACGAAGTAGAGAACCAGACAGGCAAAAGTATCAAGATCCTCCGGTCTGATAGAGGAGGGGAGTACTTAAGCACGGAATTCCTAGATTACTTAAAAGAGAATGGTATTCTCTCTCAGCTTACTCCTCCTTATACACCACAGCACAACGGTGTATCGGAGCGAAGGAATCGTACCCTATTGGATATGGTTCGCTCCATGATGAGTAGTGCTGAGTTACCTCTTTCATTCTGGGGATATGCACTTCAAACTGCAGCACATCTATTGAATCAAGTTCCATCCAAATCCGTGCCTAAGACTCCGTATGAAATATGGAGTGGTAAGAGTTTGTATCTTAAACGTGTTAAGATTTGGGGTTGCGCAGCTTATGTCAAAAAGCAGAACCCAGACAAACTTGAGGCACGGGCAGTTTTGTGTAAGTTTGTGGGATACCCAAAAGATTCAAGTGGGTATCTGTTCTACCATGCAGAGGAACAGAAGATAATTGTTTCAAGAAATGCCACATTTTTAGAAAAAGAATTTCTTATTAAAAACTTTAGTGGCAGCACGGTAGAACTGGATGAAATTCCAGAAACACAAACTTTAACAAAAGATTTGGTGGAACCGCTAAATTCAATAACCCCAAACGAACCTCAGCCACTCCGCAGATCTGGTAGGATTTCTCATCCGCCCGAGAGATACTACGGTTTTCTCATTGACGGGGATCGAGAGGATTGTATCTTGGAAGAAGATGACCCTACCAGTTTCAGGCAGGCCATTATCAGTAGGGACTCTGATAAGTGGCAGGAAGCAATGCAATCCGAAATGGAGTCCATGTACGCCAATAAAGTATGGACCTTGGATATTGCTCCACCTGGGGTAAAACCCGTTGGATGCAAATGGATCTACAAAAGGAAACTTGGTGTAGATGGGCAGGTGGAAACCTATAAAGCTAGACTCGTTGCAAAAGGTTTTCGTCAAAGACCTGGTTTGGACTATGGCGAAACTTTTTCTCCGGTGGCTATGCTCAAATCCATTCGGATCTTACTTGCCATTGCTGCCTTCCATGACTATGAAATCTGGCAGATGGATGTTAAAACGGCTTTCCTAAACGGTTGTTTGGAAGAGTGCGTTTACATGGATCAGCCAGAAGGTTTCGTAGATAGTGGGAGCAGCGGAAAGGTGTGCAAGTTGCTTAAATCCATTTATGGATTAAAGCAGGCATCGCGGAGCTGGAACATCTGTTTTGATGAGGCAATCAAGGAATTTGATTTCATCAAGAACGAAGATGAACCCTGTGTATATAAGAAGATTGTAGGACGAACTGTCGTATTCCTAGTCTTGTACGTGGACGACATTCTTTTGATAGGAAATGACATTCCTATGCTACAATCGGTCAAGCTATTTTTGTCACAAAGGTTCTCCATGAAGGACCTGGGTGATGCCTCGTACATTCTGAGGATCAAGATCTATAGAGATAGATCCAAGAGACTATTGGGACTTTCGCAGTCCAGGTACATAGAGACCGTACTAAAGAGATTTAGTATGGAGGGTTCCAAGCGCGTTAACATACCCGCATTGCACGGAATTACCCTCTCCAAGAAGATGTCTCCTAAGACTGACGAGGAGAGGGTTCGCATGAGCACTATACCCTACGCTTCGGCGGTAGGATCTATAATGTATGCGATGCTATGTACAAGACCAGATGTAGCTTACGCGTTGAGCGCGGTAAGCCGGTATCAGTCAGACCCAGGGGAGGACCACTGGACAGCAGTGAAGAACATTCTCAAGTACCTAAGAAGGACTAAGGAGATGTTCCTGGTTTACGGTAATGGAGACCTCAGGGTCGAGTCCTTTACCGATTCAAGCTTCCAGAGTGACAAAGATGACAGCAAGTCTGTCTCGGGTTTTGTGTTTACCCTCAACGGAGGGGCGGTATGTTGGAGGAGTTCCAAGCAGGATACCGTCGCAGACTCGACGATGGAGGCTGAATACATTGCTGCAAGTGATGCCGCAAAAGAGGCGGTCTGGATGAAGAAGTTCATTAGTGAACTTCAGGTGGTTCCATCCATTGTTGACCCAATACCTTTATATTGCGATAACAATGGGGCTATAGCTTTAGCGAAGGAACCAAGGTCCCATCAGAAATCCAGGCACATCTTAAGGCGGTATCACCTGATCAGGGAGATCATTGATCGACAGGAGATCGAGGTGCGGAGAGTGGACACAAAGGACAACACTGCGGACCCATTCACGAAGGCTTTACCCCAGACTCAGTTCGAGTGGCTGATCGAGATGATAGGTCTTCGATACGCCAGTACATGGCCTTAGTGCAAGTGGGAGATTGTTAGTGTATATGCCCTAGAGGCCATTACTGTATCATACTAGTATGTATATTACTTGATGGAAGCTTGGGATATTCACAGTTGTACAGACAATCTTGCTCAATATAGTAGTATGCTACTTGGTTTGTCTCTGCTTTAATATGTGCATGTGTTTCTTTTAGCATATTGCTGATATACATATTAGTGGAGCCCTTAGGATCTTTGCTTGATTACCAGCGTTGTGATGGCGCTCTCACTCGTGGGAGCTGGGTAATCTATAAGCACATCCTTATACAGGTCCCTGGTCGTTGGACTATCGAGACAGGGCATCGATACTCCGGAGTAGACTAGCGTATGCGCTTCTCATCCCAGTGTGGGAGACGGTCTATCCCACAGCCGTTAGTACGTCGTACTTGGGATAGTATGCGGGTGCTCGTTAGGTTACGAGTACACTGGACAGGACTCGTCGGGAACTGTTGGTTGGTAATATACCTATCGTCAGTTATCAGTTCCCAGGTGACATGAGTACAGCTTAGTCCGCTGACTTGACACTGTCACTTCGCCTCGAGTGTGTTCCCACTGCACTTTGATTACTACCCTACCACGGCTCAAAGGAGTCGTGCAAACATGTAGTTTTTGGGTGCAGTCCCGAAGCACTTGGAGGCAGTGACGGTTAGACAGGATTCGTCTCTCCCGGTATTGGGGGTTGACATCGCGCTGTGTCCAGGAGAGCCATTACACGAGTAGTCCCTGGCCAGGGCAAGCGAGATATACTGGTAGGTTTCCAGTGTTATCTCAGGGTGTTCTGGGCTACACTCCGACACGACTTGTACCGCTATTAGGGGACTGACGTTCACCGCCCCCCTAGGCCCGCCATGCGATGTATCAGACGAACAGACCGGACTGTACGGAGACTGTCACATACAGGCTCAGTAGGAGTGCAGATGGGGTTCACCTCGTCAGTCTTCTTATCGACATCTACTTGGGGACCGTTACGTACAGCTAGTGCCGCTTGCGGTCTGTGGTTAAACCCACTGCCAGCATAGTGTCGAGTCTTTAGAGTCCCACACAGAGTGCTATTCGCCTTTAGGCAAAATGAGTAGAGGTCGCATGGTTTTGCGACAGGGTTCGTTCGCATCCGCGCACTTGTGCATGTTTGCTGTCCGGACAGTTTATACTAGCGGGCTTTGGTTTAAGCCGGATCCTAGTATATGATTTGAGATTGGTTTTTCTCAGATTATTCGTGTTCCTCGGATCACGAATGCGGGTGCGTATGCACAGTTGCTTGAGATTGAGGGAGATGACCTTGTTTAGGGTTAATGGCTATTGTCATTTTATTAACCCTATTGCTTTTGTGTGTATTATAGTTAATTGATAATTAGCTTAATAATTGTGCATGGTTGTTGTTGTTGACCATTTGACTTCATTGACTTGTTGACCTTGTTGACAACTTGACCATAATCATTTCATTTGGAAGATGCTCTTTGATCCTTGCAATTTGCATTAATATTGAAATGATAATGGTCATGTCTTGATTAAACCATGACAATTTTCTAGCTAATTATTGAATTAAAATAATGCACACATA
The DNA here is from genome assembly GCA_030015575.1 of Agapanthus africanus. Classification (NCBI taxonomy): domain Eukaryota; kingdom Viridiplantae; phylum Streptophyta; class Magnoliopsida; order Asparagales; family Amaryllidaceae; genus Agapanthus; species Agapanthus africanus. The sequence goes on along the minus strand of CM057337.1, from coordinate 406,071,971 downwards.
TTAGTGAGAATGGCTCACTAATAATTCATTCTCTCAAATCATTTCTCTCTCTTGCTCATCCTCTCCCTCAAGCTCTCTCCCTCTCATGTGTTGAGAAACAAAAAGCTTGAGAAAAACCCTCACTTGATCTTCTCTACTCTCCTCTAGGGTTCAAGTCTTAGCATTGCTTGTACTCTAGATACTCCTAGCTTGGAGTTGATGCTAAAGGTCGAGGCTTTCGGGTGGATCCTTCTTTCACGGGAGAAGACAAGAAAGGTGACCTCTTTCTACCATTCCAAGGAGCAAGGAGAGAAGGACTTTGAGCTCAAGGTATAACCTTTCCATCACTTAGCTAGTTAGTAGTTAGGGTTAGCTTGTTTTTGTTTAGCAAAGATCCTTAAAGCTTGGTCCATGTTGCCTATAGTTGATAAAAATCCAATTTTTATTATGTTTTCCGCCTCCCCGTAAGCACTGGGGTGGGCAACGTGGACAAACATGACTACATGACCATTTTGTCTCATGCTTAACCCTAACCATTTAAGCAAACCATGGTCTACTCTCTACACTTAACTAGGGTTAGGATATGATAAGTATTCATATATTATTTTCTATTTGGAAAATACTGATGATATTCTTTCTTCTTCTTCTTCATCTTCTTCAATGAAGAAAAAGCTTGCCTCATCAATGGCAACTTGATGAAATGAGTGAGAAATCCAATTCTAAAGTGAACCCACTTCCTATTTCTTCATCCTCTACCTCTTGCCAAGTAGTAGAGTGTGTTTTCTTCACAAGTTTCATGACTTGGTGAAGTGGGAGCTTGATCTAGCGATGCCTCGACGTAGATCATCTTCGGCATCGTCGTCGATGACCTAGCCCGTTTTTTCTCCGATGAAGCCGACGCTAGAGCCCAAGATCCGATTTGGACAGCGAGGAGACTTCATCGCGGAGCCATGGAGGTGGAGAACCGGATCTACAAAGGTTGTATTTCCGTTCTTTTAGTTTAGTTGTAAACTATTTGCTTTTTCGCCTAGACTTCTATTTAACGATCCGTGTTAGGGTTTCTCGGCACCCGTAAAATATGAAATTGGCATGGTTGATGCCTTGTGAGACCTCATTAGCGTGCCTAGGAACCCTACAAACTCGACATAATGACCATGTGAAAACCTTCGAACTTTAGGGTTTGCGGCAGTTCCACGGTGCCATCAGTGAGGCTTGGGTTTGCCCTTTTACGGCTGGTCCACCGATACTGTGGTGTGTACTCGATACTATTAAAACGTACCCAAGATGTTGAGCTCTTGGGGATTATGAGGTTTTGACGAATCGATCGAATGGTTTGAATTCATTCGGATGCTATGTGGTGAGATGCATTTCTTGGGAGACTCCAGATACGAGTATAGCCGTTGGAGCGCAGTCCATGCAGCCACGATGAGACGAGTCCGAAGCAGTCGACAATAGAGAAAGATGGAGTAAGAGGTTCGTACGAGATCTTGATGAGACGGCGTTCCACTCCGTCGACATCAGAGATGTGATACGCATGCAGAGGCGTTGTATATAGATATATCTTCCAGAAGGAGTCGCGATGAATCTGCAGCCGTTCCAGAACAAGAAACAGATTTAGTGAAGGGTGATAACTTCCGGACAGTTCGGCAGAGAAGAGATTTGGGAAAGACCTCGACAGGACCTTTTTCACGAGAAGACTTGGACCCAGGAGTGGTCATTTTACGCACACCAGCAGGCCAGAGTTCGGCATCGTCAACGAGACATGTTATGAGTGACCACGAAAGTTGGCAAGAGACTCTTAGGGGATATGCTTGAGCAGGACTATTCCGCCATACTGGATTTCGGTATTTTGGGTGATTTATTGCATGACTGAGTTTTGATGACCGAGTTTCATGATATTTGCTTTTGTGCACCATAGTTGCGCCTACTGGGTATTTACGTTTTGTGCATAGTTATTGCACTTGAGATGTGTTTTCATACACCGTCGTGTTGAGTTATGAGTTGTCCGTGTTTATTGCACTTGAGGTTGATATTGATTTCATGCCTATGGTATGTATGTGATTTGACTTATGCTTTCGACAAAGTTTTCATATACTTTTAGTATTTTGATTCGATTTTGTGCAAGCTGATGCACATGGTTGTGAGATTTTATACCGTGGTGTACCTTAATGGATTGAGGTTTATTATATACCATCGATTTCGATTATGATATTTGATATTGTTTTCGTGCACCTTATGTACTGGATTTGGATTCTTGCGCATATTTGGACGCTTGATGCGATTTTGGTGTACGCAAGATGCACTAAATCGAGATTCTTCGTGCACATCAGATGCACCTGTTTTTCTGTCAGGCACGCACGTTGCCTCTGACAGGTGGTTCGTGCACACCAATTGCACTTAGATGTTGTTTCTATGCACATATACGGCACATTCATGAATTTCGATTTCCGTGCGCACCAGACGCACGCGGCATTCTTATGCACATTTCGGGATTGATTTTTTTGGAGTAGTGCGTTTTATGATATTTGCTATTTGTTTTCGTACAGGGCAGGACTAGTCAGAGGACAGTACCTGAGTATATTTTTACATGCATTGATAGTTATCGAAGGGATTTCCAAAAAGAGAGCTATAGTCTCAGTATTTACCTACGTGTCTGAGATGACATGGAACGTTTAAAATAAGGAAACCCTTCTAAATTGTTTTCAAAATGGCGGGACGTAAATATTAAACAAAGGATAAATATATATATATAGGTATTTTCTTACAATAGACGTTCGCCACTGTGCCGTGATACGCGCATCGCACAGCAATATGAAAGCGTTGGCATGCATTTCCTCCCGATGCTTACATGTATAGTTTTGATGTTTACATGTATGGTTTTGATGTATATCATGATTGGTTTCATTTTGGGCTTTGACATTGATGTCTTCGGCATGACTCCGATGATTGCGGGATGCTTGACGGAGTTTTGATTTGGAGTTTTCTGCTTATTGTTCATGCGCGTGCATTGCACTATGATGCGTTTTATGTATTGATGATTTCGGAGCCCCGACGACTTAGACTTTTTACTGAAATGTTTTAGTATTTGAGGGGTTTAAATTTAAATTCGGGGACCGAATTTCTTTAAGGGGGGAAGATTGTAACATTTCAGGAAAATAAAATATTATTTTTTTTGGGAATTTTTATAATTAAATAATATTATAATGAATATTTTAATATGATGGTATAATTAAATACCGATAAATTGGGAAAAAAATTTGGAAAATTATTGAAATTTCAAAAAAGAGGGTGTTTTATTGGATTTAAGCAATTATGAAATTTTATGATTTATTTGACGCTAATTTAGTGCTAATGGCAATTAAAAATCACTAATCGTGTATTAAACCGGATTTGTGCACATGACATGCACCATATCATTTTTACACTTGTTACATTTTTATCATGGCTTTTCTTCTTGTTTCATATCATGGCTGTTGTTTTATTTGAGAGAAGAAAAGAAAAGAAAAAGAAAAGTCAATGAGGCATAATGATTGCAAGGGGGATGGGCATGAGAGAGAGGGGGTGATGGGTCAAACCAAAGTGATGGCTCATTGTTTCTCGCTTCATCTCTTCACCATTTCTTCTCCCTCTTCACCCATGGCAAAACCCCATCTCCCTCCACCTCTAAACCCTCAAAACACCCCCAAAACAAATATCAAAACCCCATCTCCACTTCACAAAAAGCATGCACAAGCTCAAGGGAAGCACATTGGACCAAGAAAAATCAAATTTTGAGGATTTTGGGCAACTCAAGAAAATTCTTGAGTTGCCAAATGAGATATTTCCTTCACCCTCACCATAGTTTTCCATTCACTTTAGCACCTATGTTTGTTTGGAACCGTTATATCGATGTTTAGTGAACTTAGAAATTTCTAGTTAGGGTTAGGGTTTGAATTGAGTTGTAAAGTGAAATTGAGGCTAGTAGTGACCTTAAACCCTTGTTAGTGATATCATATTGGACTAAAATCAGATACTTAACCCAAGATTACGAACTTAGAAACCCGATATCGGAGAAATTGTGGATTCTGTGAGAGTGTAATGAAATCTGCTAACACTCGGGGACCTGAAAAATTATTTTGCAAACACAGAGGAGTGTGCAGGCACCTAGGAAGATACCATGAAAACCCTAGCCCCTAATCCCACTTTTAGGCCACAAAAATATCCCTTTTGGCCCCAATTTGCGGCCAGACCTGGTCCATGTTGGTTCGTGCCTGTTCTGTAGGTCCATTTCCAGTAATCTAGACCCTTGGCATATGCAAAATTGGCTAATTAGACCTAGGGTAAAATCTGGGACCATTTTCAAGAGTTGCTGTTTTGATTCGGGGTTTTGTTTCTCTTATTTTGAATTCTAGATTTTAGGAATTTGGTTTTAACTCGATGATCTGACGTTTGTACGATGATATCGAGGGTCATTTGGTGATTTTGAAGGCGTGGTCCATAGGTTCTAACCTATAGGCCTTAGCGTATCGTTTTGGTTTTCTGATGTGATTTTAATACGCATTTGCGATTGTGTTATATGTGTAGGTACCCAAAGTGATGTCGATACGTGAAGATGAAGATGGCGACATCGGCATCGGCACATAAGAAGCAAGGTGAGTAGATTCATATCTACGGGAAGAAGTCGGGTGGATGGCGTATAGCACCCCCGTAAAATTGTGAGAAAAGAATGGGATATGATATATATACTTTTATATGTTAGGGTGTGATATGAACCTTAGCAAGAAAGCTTTAGGAGATTAGGGGTTAGTGTTAGCGAGTATGGATGATAGAACTCTAGTCGATTTCTTAGTCCCGAAACCCTAGGGTAAAGATTTGCATACATGCACATACACATACTCGCATACTTTGACTTCTTTGTGCGTATTGGGGACATATTTATATTTGTATTCATATGCTTGGATGACGAGAATGTTATATGATACTTGGGAATGAGTCGATCTGATCGGGCATGATACCGTGAGATATTTAATGTGCGACCGAGATATGTCAAGATGTTATAGCGGGTCGTTGGACGACGATACTATGTTGATGATATATTTATGATAGTTGACATGGGATCGATATATGAGATAAGATATGTTAAGATATTTTAATGGATCGCTTGGGTGATGTATACTCTTATATGATGATAAGTGTTGATGCCATCGGATTGTATGAGGCTGTAGATCAGTAGTCAGATCATGATTATATTGATGATATTAGTATTGTACTAGACCTAGATCAGTACCCCTGTTCACGATTGGTGATGATGATGATACCTGGTGAATAATGAGATAATGTGATAATTGACCCGTACCCAGATTTGGGATGCCGTACGATAGATTTACCGTACGAGATATAGTTTTGAGGATAGATCCGCACTCTTGACTCGAGAATGTCATATTATTTATTGTATCGTACGTGATACTATTGAGGCGATATCACCGACTACTAGATATATATTTTGATTGACTCAGACTTAGGCGGATTCCCTTACCCTTTTGACTGGGCTCGAGTCATACTCATTTCCAAAAGTGGGGAGTCATGAGTATGTTTATATACCAAACTGTATGACTCGTATATTGGGTAGGTATGTTTCAGTGTTGCTGTTACTATATCACTTTCTGTACATTTCATGATGTTTCATCGCATTGCATGCTTGTGCATATGTTACCAGTAATTATCATGAAACCCTGCTATCAGGACACCGGCATCATTACCGATGATGCATATACTCGACATACACTTGCTTGCCGGCTTACACACATCTTCATCGGTAATTTCCATGTCACGTACACTTTAGAAAATACTATTTCATGACATAGCTTGCTAAGTTGATAGTTGCAATATGTTATAGCTTTCAGATGCTAGTTTAACTATTGCATTCATTGCATGATATCAGATGCATACATGTATTCATTGATTAGGCAGTATTATGGAGTTTTATGCCGATATTCACTGTTTACTTGCTACTGATGATTGGATTTTGGATTTTCATGAGATTTCCTGGATTTGGGAGAAAACCGCACGAATATATATATAAACATTTTTCTCCCTCTCTTTTTAAAAATGAAAAGTGCGGTTTTCTCGTGATGTATGAGTCATCCATCATGATGTTTTCTCGTGATGTATGAGTCGTCCACCATGATGTTTTCTCGGTTATGAGATGAATTTCGAGACCCGATTCGAGGAGTTGGATGAACCGTCTGCGGGTACATGGCGGACCCGGTAAGGTACCCCGGGGCAAGAAGTTTGAGGTGTAGACGATGAGCCCGGCAGGGGCAGACTGCCTACCAGTGATTTTACCTGGCGCGGCGGATATTCGGAGGATACCATCATGGTCGTATGATTGATGATATGGGCCGATCCGGACTGACGGGGCCCGAGGTATTGAGATATTGAGATTTGAGATACAGAGATAGCGAGATTTGATATTGAGAAACTGAGATTTATTTTTTGTGTCGATACTTGATACTGATTTCTCTGTTGATTTCATTGGTAATACCCGATTGATATGCATATAGAAATCTCATTAAATAAAGAAAAACAGTTCTTTGATTCATGATGTACTTTGTTCTCATTATAAGCATCTGCATATCATATTAGTGACATATTGCTACCTGACATTTGTACATCATATTAGTGACATGTTGTTATCTGAGGCACTGACACGAATTCTTGGTATTACACTATATGGATAGATGTTTACCCTTACCATTATTTTATGCTTCTGGCCATGTTATTTTTATTTGAGGATATTACTGATCGTATGACTTAGGATTGCGTTATACATGCGATTTCTACTAGATGTTTTCTACTCACGAGTTGGCAACTCATCCCCGTTGTGCCACAGTTCCTTGCTGGTTTTGCCCTACAGGTTTCGTTGCGGTTTTGCTGGCACACTGTTCATTCCGGGTGATTGCTTTGGTAGGTGGGTTCTTTTGTATCAGGACCACCATTGCATATTTATTATTTCAGTTGTATCTAGTAAAACTCCATCAACCAGACTTGTATTATTTGATAGACATAGAAGACCAGTGTATATTATTTCGACCATAGAGCCGCGCTTGTATTATTATGGATTTTCATGTTGTTTTGAGTTTCCTTTTCAGTTTTGGTCCGCGCCCTTCGGCATTGTATATTATATTGTTTTGTGTGCTTTTGGCCATCGATTGACGAATAGCTAGCTCCCGCTTGGGGATGCCTTTATTCATTATATATGCTTTATCAGGTGTGTACCCTTTTGGGGTCAGTTTTACAAAGGAAACTCTGCCGAAATTTTTAGAAAAGACATGATATTTTAAAAATGCATATTTCGGCTTATGTTGTTAAACTTCTTACTTTTAAATTGGTTTTCCTTCACTCTACTGCTTTACTTTGTTTGGATTTTCTGTGTTTTGGCTTACTTAGATTACGTATGCCTCTAGACGTTTCGTAGTTTAAGTGCCGGTCCAGTTCCGTACTTTTCGGGTCGTGACAGGGTTAGCGGTCATCGTCGGGATGTTTCCGCTGCGGGAGTTCTTATCATCGTGTTCGAGATTGTCCGGAGCCACGTGAGGGTGAGACCGCGGTACCACACGTCACTCTACCACCTTCACCGCCCTAGAGGGCGTTGCCTCTTGTACCTATTGTTGCTCCTCATCAGACTCATGCATAGAGAGGTTATGGTCGTGGAGGGTTTGCTCAGAGAGGATGGGGTAGCCGAGGCAGAGGACAGCCAGTTGCTAGCAGGGGACCGCCAGTCGCAGGTAGAGGACCGGCATAGGTTTTCGCTTTGACGCATCAGGACACGCAGGCGTCCAATGCAGTGGTCTCAGGTACCCTTTCAGTATGTTCTGTTGACGCACACGTGTTGTTTGATCTGGGATCCACACACTCGTACGTTTCCACACACTTCGTGCTGAGTTTGGGTAGAGAGTCTGGTTTGCTTGATCTGCCGCTTGCTGTGACCACTCCTGTGGGCAAGTCGTTTATTGCTAGACACGTGTTCCGATCGTGTGTTGTCCGTATTGGCGAGAGAGAGTTTCCTGTCGACTTGATTCTTCTTGAGATGTTGGACTTCGACATTCTTCTGGACATGGATTGGTTAGCCACGTGCTATGTGTCGGTGGACTGCCGCGAGAAGACAGTTAGGTTTTGTTTTCCCGGCGAGTCAGCTTTTATTGTGCAGGGAGACCGTGGTGCCGCCTCTCACAGATTGATTTCGTCTCTTCGTGCTGGATAGCTTTTGAGTAAGGGATGTCAGGGATTTCTAGCCTATGTTTGCGATACTAGAGCTACAGAGGTTCCGTTGGACCAGGTCCCTATTGTTAGTGAGTTACCTGATATTTTCCCTGACGAGCTTCCTGGGCTACCGCCTGAGCGTGATATTGTTTTCCGCATTGATTTAATTCCCGGCACGGGGCCTATTTCCATACCGCCTTATCGGATGGCCCCGGCGGAGCTTAAAGAGTTGAAAGGTCAGTTGCAAGATTTGCTGGATAAAAAGGCTTATTCGGCCTAATGTGTCTCTTTAGGGTGCTTCAGTCCCGTTTGTCAAGAAGAAGGACGGTAGTTTGCGCTTGTGTATTGATTATCGCCAGCTGAACAGGGTTACCATGCGGAACAGATATCCTTTACGATGCATCGACGACTTGTTCGACCAACTTCAGGGTGCAGGATGCTTTTCGAGGATCGACTTGCGATCAGGCTACCATCAGTTGCGGGTTCGACAGGAGGATATTCCAAGGACGGCTTTTCGCATGCATTACGGCCACTATGAGATTTTTGTGATGTCATTCGGACTCACCAATGCCCCAGCCGCGTTTATGGACTTGATGAACCGTATTTTCAGGCCATATCTTGATCTGTTCATCATCGTATTTATTGACGATATTTTGGTGTATTCCCGGAGCCGAGAGGAGCATGAGTAGCACCTGCGAATCACATTGCAGACTTTGAGGGAGCATCATCTGTTCGCGAAATTCTCCAAGTGCGCGTTTTGGCTTGACAGCGTAGATTTCGTGGGTCACGTGATTGAGCGAGATGGTATATGTGTGGACCCGAAGAAGATCGAGGCCATTCAGCATTGGCCCAGACCAGCATCAGTTACAGAGATCCGCAGCTTTCTAGGACTGGCTGGCTACTACCGACGATTTGTACAGGACTTCTCCCGTATTGCTGCATCGTTGACCGGGTTGACCCGGAAGGGAGTTCCTTTTGATTGGACGGAGGTGTGCGAGCATAGCTTTCAGCAGTTGCGGACCCGTTTGACTATGACGCCAGTGTTATCATTGCCTTCGGGATTAGGCGTATTTGTGGTCTATTATGACGCTTCTCGAGTGGTGCTAGGGTGCGTATTGATGCAGCACGACAGGGTGATCGCGTATGCTTCTCAGCAGCTGAAGAAACACGAACAGATCTACCCCACTCACGATTTGGAGATGGCTGCAGTGGTCTTTGCACTCAAGATCTGGCGAAATTACCTGTACGGCGAGTCATGCCAGATATTCACGGATCACAAGAGCTTGAAGTACATATTTTTAGCAGCGAGACCTGAATCTTAGACAGCGTCGTTGGATGGAGTTAGTGAAGGACTACGATTGTGAGATCCTTTACCAACCGGGCAAGGCAAATGTAGTGGCGGATTCTTTGAGTAGGAGGCCCGGGGGTAGTCTGTCTTGTTTGAATGCAGTGCAGAGGCAGTCGTCAGCAGATTGGTAGATTTTATGCGACAGCCGAGTGCAGTTCGAGTTCACTCCGATCGGGGGACAGCTTGCGCATGTTCGTGCATGCCCACAGTTGCTTGACCGTATACATGAGACACAGTACAGTGATGACCGTTGTTCAGAGATCATGGCACAGATTGGACATGGCAGATTTTCCGAGTTCGTGATCGATGATCAGGGGATACTAGGATTTGGGACTAGACTGTGCGTACCAGATGCTGAGGGACTGCGGCGTGAGATTCTTTAGGAGGCACATCGATCGGTGTACAATGTTCATCCGGGTTCCACCAAGATGTACCACAATATGAGAGATGTTTACTGGTGGGACGGGATAAAGAGGGACATCACAGACTTCGTGTCGAGATGCCTGACTTGTCAGCAAGTCAAGGCCGAGCACCAGAGGCCCGTGGGAAAGCTACAGCCGTTGCCCATTCCGGAATGGAAATAGGAGCAGATTTCTATGGACTTCATTGTGGGTCTACCCAGGACTAGTCGAGGGTATGACTCCATTTGGGTGATCATGGATCGATTGACAAAAGTGGATCACTTCCTGCCGGTGAAGACCACTTTCGGATTTGCTTAGTATGCCCAGATATATATCGATGAGATCGTATGACTGCATGGAGTCCCGACATGTATCGTGTCCGACCGAGGCACCCTGTTTACCAGTCGACTATGGCAGAGGCTTCAGGATGCTTTGGGCACCCGCTTGAGTTTCAGCACAGCATTTCATCCGCAGATCGACGGCCAGTTAGAACGGACAATTCAGACTCTCGAGGACATGCTCCGAGCGTGCGTCTTAGATTTCGGAGGTAGCTGGGATCACCATTTGCCCTTAGTAGAGCTCTCCTATAATAACAGCTTTCAGGAGACCATTCACATGGCACCATTCGAGGCTCCATATGGGAGGAGATGCAGATCACCCGTCTGATGGACAGAGCTCAGCGAGAGCAGTGTTTTGGGGCCGCAGATTGTTGAGGAGACGACCGCAAAGATCCAGTTGATTCGCGATAGGATGAGAGCAGCCTAGAGCAGGAAGAGATCGTATGCGGACCGTCGTCGCCGCAGACTTGAGTTTTCTATTGGCGATCATGTTTTCTTGAGGGTCTCCCCAATGAAAGGTGTAATGAGATTTAGGAAGAAGGGAAAACTTAGTCCCAGATATGTGGGCCCCTTCGAGATCCTCGAGCGTGTTGGTGCAGTTGCGTATCGGTTAGCTCTTCCGCCCAGTTTCACAGACGTTCATCCCGTATTTCACGTTTCGATGCTCCGCTTCATGATCTTTCACATGAGATTCAGCACCCGACGTTCCAGCTGGAGCGTGACCTTTCTTTTGCAGAGCAGCCGGTGGTCATCTTGGATCGACAGGTGAAGAAATTGAGATAGAAGGTTATACCTTCCGTCAAGGTCCTTTGGCGTGGCCCGAGCAGCGAGGAGGTCACCTGGGAGACCGAGGACGAGATAAGGAAGAAATATCCCCATCTCTTTGAAGGTATGCGTAGCTAGATTTTTAAATTCGGGGACCGAATTTCTTTAAGGCGGGAAGATTGCAACGCTTTGAAATTTGTTTAGGTTAATTTCGCGTTAATTAGCTTAGATGCGTGTTTTCATGAATCCCGTTAACTAACTTTTTCCACATAAAACGGAATAAATCAATATTATTGGTGAAAAGTGGGTAATTATATTTATAATTGTGTTTTATTAATTATTAATTAGTTTAGTGTTCACTTAATTAGGAAGAAATTTCTTAATTATTTTCCTAAGCAAAAATTAGTGTAGCATGCACATTTTCACCTTAGGCCAAATTTTTAACTTGTCTACCATTTTTTCTTTTTCCCTCTTTATCCCAATTTCTTTTTTTTTGTAACCCAAAACAAAACTAAAAGTAATAAAGAAAATAGAAATAAGAAAAGAAATGATAAGAGGCATGGTGGGATATTATATTGAGGCATGGGCTTTGACTTCTTGGACACTCTCTCTCTCCCTCCAACACTTGCAGCAGCAGCAGCAATCCCAGCAGCAGCAGCAACAAAGCCCTCCCCTTTCCCTCTTCTTCTTCTTCTTCTTCTTCGCATTCTTGCATCCAAGCACATCTCCATATCAAAAATCCATCTTTTCTTCACTAAACCTCTTGCTAAACACCCCAAAACCCTTTCCTTTTTGGTTCTTGATGCAAGGCCAGCAAGATTGATCCTTCCTAGGACCAAGTTGAGGTATAAAGCCTACCCTATTTACCTCTTTGCTAAACTTGTAGTGTAGTTAGCTTAAATTAGTGTTTTAGTGGGTTTATGTGCTAATATTGTGGTTTAAGTAGAGATTAAGTTAAATTATGGTTTTTATGGTTTGGTTAGCTTAACTAAATGTTGTTAGTGTCTTTTAATCCTAGAAATTGTTTCAGGTTACACTAAAACACCATAATGTACTAATTTAGTGTTAAATTAGCGTTTTTATTAAGATTAGTGCTCTGTTGTGATCTTCTTTCAACCCGGTTGCTTCAGGAAAAAGTTGCAATTACTGGAGCATGTACACTACACCTAGACCATACACACAAAGCACGGGACCCCCATTCTTCTTTTAGGCCGCAAGTATATGGGTTCTGGCCGCAATTTGCGGCCAGATGTGGGATCTGGGTGTCGGGGTTTGGTGAGTTGGTGTCTGCTACATATTTAAGCCCTTTGGTATATGCAACTTTTCCTATTTTTACTTTAATCAAAATCTGGAATAAAATACCGTATTTCAAATACTTTTGAGCTTGCACGACATGTGTGTTATGTGTGTGGGTTTAGTGTTTGCTGCGTATCATAGTGTGTCGGGGTAGTTTCAGACTCATATATACATGTTTTAGCGTATCGGATACACACGCGTTTAGTTCGCGACGCGAGTTTCTCGTTTGGTTTTGATATCGTGTTTTTGTAGGATTTTAGCTTATGTGTATTCTTTGTGTAAATTCTAGGTTCACAGGAGGGTATGTCGGACGCCGCAAAGAAGGGGAAGCAAGTAGTCGACTACACTTAGCACGAGACCACAGTGAGTAGATTTAATATCTACGGGGAAATCGCCCGTATGGCGTTAAGCGTCAGGGCTTGATAGGGTATTGTAGTCGCGTATGTATATTTATATATATATTACTTGTGCATATGTACTATTGTTGCGTACCCATCTTATGTTGCATATAGAAACAGTAGTTATGTAACACCGCTCTGTCACTAACGGTTCAAGCTGCACGAGCACTATTTGTATTTTACACTCACACCGTTAGTGATTGCCATGATACTCGTACTATAGGATTGCTACGAACCATACATCATTTTGATTACCACATCATTGATGATTAGACATGATTCTGTCGCATATTGGCACATATACATACTTTACACTCAAGTTTGCGTTTATACCACTTGTACATCCATACTTGCGTGTGTGTGTATATATATATATATAAATATATATATTTGTGCATCCATGCCTACATACATACATAATCTTGCATATACATAGATGATGCTGACTTTGATTTGAAAGATTAGGGACCGCATGAATTGTTTTCAACTGGATCTTTTTTTAAAGAGCGGTTTTCCCCTTTTACTCATAGTACGATGTTATGCGGCATACGATACATTGCATGGATTTACGCATTGAGTTTTGGATTCGTGTGATTTCTGGATTTGAGAACCGTGGTATTATTTTAAGAAAATATGTACTGTTTTGAAAACCCGGTTTCTCTTGATATGATATTTCAATGCGTCCACCATGCGTTTTCTCGGTTCTGAGATGTGTGACATGTGAACCCGAATCGAGAAGCTGGATGAGGCCGGTTGCGGGTACATGGTAGACCCGGTATGGTACCCCGAGGCGAGAACGGATCTGTCGTGCAGTAGGCGAAGAGCGTGGCAGAGTGACTACTACCTATCGGTGATTGGTTGGACCTGGTGGTTATCCAGAGGATACTGACCAGAGTCGGGAGATGGATACGGGATGACCCGTACTGCTGGGGTCGAGGGCTGATTCCGAAGACGGAGACCGTGGGCCGATCCGGACTGACGGAGCCCGATATATGAGGATTTGCGTGTCGATGCTGGACATGGGCATTTCATGATGTTTTCGGGTGCCGATGTTGGGCACCCCGCTTCTATGAGATTTACAGGATTGAGGGCCGGATAGAGTGACCACGCCTGAGTTATCGGGATTTTGGGGTGTTTTTCGTAGACACCGGGGGTTTTCTGCGATGATGATTCGTGTAGATAATATTTTATCTCATGCTTGGTATTTATTGTTATGCATCACATCATGTATTCGTAGTACCTGATAGGGTACTTTTGCATGATTATTGCATACCCTGCTCATCATTTAGATGCTATCTGATTGCACATGTTAGAGTATCGCAGTACGTGCATACTCGCGATTACCTTTATATGTTATCTACTATTCACGAGTTGGAAACTCACCCCCGTTGTGCCACAGTGTTTGCAGGTCGACCCTCGGAGTAGTTGCTGCAGGGCTATCTCTTGTATCTTTTTGGCTACGGATACCACTGCAGTTGGTGTTGGAGATAGTGCCCTCAGAGTCAATTATTGGATCACAGGCACGTGATTGCAATGATTGAGGGGTGGACCTATCCCAGTAGGACAGTCTTACTCGAGATGATAGTATGCTATCTGGTTTATCTTTATCATCGTGTACTGCTTTAGGTGACCTTACGAGTCGCTATTACACGTTGATAGAGCCCCTAGGATTCTTTCTTGACTACCAGCAGTATGAGGGCGATCATATTAGTGAGAGCTGGAGTCTATAAGCACATCCTTAAAAGGTCCCTAGTCGTGGGAGTTTCGAGACAGGGCATCGATTCTCCAGAGTAGACTAGTGTATACAGTCGAGACCCCAACGAGGGGCGGTGGCCGGTCTCACAAGCCACTAGTGTCAGTTGGTTCACCTAAGATGTATACAGGTGCTCATTGGGTTATGAGTACACCGGACAGGACTCGCCGGGAACCTGCTAGTTGGGATTATACCAGACGTCAGATAGCAGTTCCCTGGTAACATGTGTACAGGTTAGTTCATCGACCTGAGATCGTCATTTGTCTCGTGTGAGTTCCCACTGTGCTTTGATTACTACCCTACCACGGCTCAAAGGAGTCGTGCAAACAGGTTTTAGTTGGGTACAGTCCCGAGCCACATGGAGGCAGTGAGCGGATCTGCAGGGGTTCGTCTCTCCCGGTATTGGGGGTGAGGTCGCGCTGTGTCTAGGAGAACCAGAACATGAAAAGTCTTTGGCCAAGGTAGGAGATTTGCTGGTAGGTATTTCAGTAGTATCTCAGGGTGTTCTGGGCTACACTCCGACACGACTTGTACCGCTATTGGGGGTCTGACTTTTACCAACCCCCTAGGCCCGCCATGCAATGCTCATAGACGAAAGGACCGGACTGTACGGATATTGTCACTGACAGGCTCAGTAGGGTGTCAGGATGAGTTCGCTCATCGACGACCCTTTTGGTCAATACCTGGTAGCCCGTCACGTATTGGCTTATACCTCTGACGTGCTAGTGGTTAAATCCACAGCCATAGTATTGACGAGTCTTTAGAGTCCACCACACAAGTTACTCAGGTTTCGGGCGAAACGCTGTAGAGGCCATATGGAGATATGGCAGGGTTTGATCAGATACGTGCGGTATTGCACGGATTGTGATCGGACGGATTTTACTAGCCGGCTTTGGCTTAAGCCGGATCCTAGTATTAGATAGTATAGTTTTGTCTCTTTGCATTTGTGTTCAGTGGGAATACAAATGCGGGCATGTATATGCAGTCGCGGGGTTTTCCTGTAATTTATTACGGGATCAGTTTTTCTGAAGTTGCCTGTTTGCATTCCGTTACGGCCGGTTTTCTTTTTTCCTTCACGGCCGGACTTTCCGTTGGAGGGTGTTATTTGCACATTTGCAAATAACATTTTGTGGAGGGCTTTCTTGCATTTGTGAGGCATCATGAGTGTTTTTTCATGATGAGATTCCTTTTTAATCAACTCACTTGCTTTCATTGTGATGGTTTAGTGATTTGATGAGAAAGAAGTGTGACCTTTTTCTCGTTATCATTTCTTTTTCCCTCATATATCTTTGTGGCTTTTCATTTCCTCCACCATCTCATGGAGAAGAGGGGCCGGCCACACTAAGAGAGGAGATAGGGTGAGTTCATTTTGAATGAGGGAAAACTTTGTTCATTTCATTTTTCCTTGCTACACAATTCATGTACCTCTCTCCAAAGTTCTTTCTTGATCCATCCTCCATGGCAACCAAACCCCCAAAGAGACAACCTACTACACTATATCTATAGCATCTCTTGGACGCGTCGGCTAGCCAACTTCGCGCCCGAGTTGCCTCGGTCCAGAGGTGGGAGCCCGTAAAAGATTCCGGCTTTGTGGTGCCCTTTCCGACGAGGTCGTGACGGACGGAGATTCCGCAGGAGATCGGAGTGGAGACGAAGACCGAAGGACACGGATCGCTTGGTATACTTCTCTGCTCTTATTTTAGTTTGCTAGTAGCTAGGTTAATGGCCCGATCCGGGTGAAAAGTGCATGGTGGTGTCGGTTTGCTAGTTTGCAAAGTTTTTGTTTCCGCGTTTCCGGCGTCGGATCGACGGCCGGGGCGCCGCCGCGGACTTACATTGGTATCAGAGCCACACCATTAACCATGCCTAGCTTGCTCTTGTATGTTTAGAACCCGATCGAACAAAATCCCCAAAAACCGTATTTTCAATGCATCGTGTTTCTGTCGAAATTTTTTCTGCTCCAAAATTTTTTCAGGTTGTTGCAGAATACTGTGCATGGAAAAATAAGAATTCTGGTAAAATTTGGTCGCGAGATCCGACTATACCGCCGCGGAACCGCGGCCAACCCCTTGCTTGGGCCGCGGTTCCGCCGCGCTTTTAACTGTTCATCGTGGCAAATTTTTTCCAGAGGGCTTTTGACTTGGAATTATGGGTTTTGGGATATTATTTTTGGGCCCAGATTTTCTGTAAGTGCTACAGTATTGCTTGGGGGCCCACTTGATAAAATTTGTTTGATCGGATATTTTAAACATGCTAGTTCACAGTATTTACATTATATCTGCGACCGTGAATGTCACTTGATCGGTAAATCCTGTCTAACTGCTATAGCCCGGTTAGACGGATTTGCGAACGTGACATTCACGTTGATGTTCTGTGATTTTGCTGTGATGTTGCGGATTGGCCGTGGGGGATAGCCTGGTTGCAATGCTAGTACAGTTTTATTTTATATGTACATTTGGTATTGCGGGGCGAGCGTCCGACATGTGGACTGCCGTCACTGCCTGTTTGTATTATTCTTTTGGGGCACGACTAGGTTGCGGTCGATGTACCCGTTGTATGTATATTTTACTTTCTGTACTAGGATTACCCCGCGGAGGAGTGCACGGATAGCCGGGTTCTAGAGGGCAACGAGCCCGCATCTCATGGCGTTGAGACGGAGGGGGCTTTACTCTAGAATTGGCAGGATATTCGCCGCGCTCATAGGGGGTACAGGTTGACCCAGGAGGGGTGCCCAAGTTACCGGATTCCGTGAAGTGCTGGGTGGTCCATTCACGTTGCTGAATGGGGCTGCCTCGCTTCAGGTTTTGGCGGGTAACTTGCCGCGCCCGTAGGGGTCTAGGATTTCATTGCACAGGCTATCCACACGACCAGGAGAACGTCGGGTTTCAGCGGCTCTATGAAACCCGGGGATCCCAGATATCTGTATTGTTCTGTGATGCTGTACATTTCTGTGCTGTTGCATTTTTATCACGCCTTGAGCGAAAATTATATATTATATATATACTAGTAGATGTTGTATATGTTTTGCATCCGCGCTAGTCCAGTCCCCGCTCTGTCGTTAGTTAGCTAACCTAACGGGTGATGACGGGACCCAGTGGCGAATGCGGATGGCATATACGTATGTCAGTATATTTTCGTTCTTTTGTGGTGTGATCAATTGATAGGACTGCGTTGATTCGGATCAATGCAAGACAAACAAACCAATTCTGATGTTGTTGGAACACTTTTCAAAAAGCTGTTATTGCAAGGACGTTCTCTTTTTCTTTGCATCGTGGTATTCAGTTGGAATATCCTGCTCCTCAGTCGACGAGGCAAGGGCCGAGATCCCTTCACCGGGAGTGACCCTTCGGACAAAAGTTTGCGTCAGGGCAATAACTTCACTATAGCCGATTACTTTTGCTTTGCATCGTGGTATTCAGTTGGAATATCCTGCTCCTCAGTCGACGAGGCAAGGGCCGAGATCCCTTCACCGGGAGTGACCCCTTGGACAAAAGTTTGCGTCAGGGCAATAACTTCACTATTGCCGATTACTTTTGCTTTGCATCGTGGTATTCAGTTGGAATATCCTGCACCTTATTCTATGGGGAAAGAGCCGAGATCCCTTCACCGGGAGTGACCTCTTTAGCAAAGGTTTTCGTCACTATATTTTTAAAAAGCTATCGGTTCCTTCAACGATATCAAGTTCATTACGTTAAAGGTTTTCGCCAGAAACTATTCGTAGCCCTCCGTCGTTTCATATGGATAGTCAATAGTATTCAAGCTGTGTTTGTTGGCCACAGTCAAGGCACAATGTTTGGTAGCTATTGGGTGTTCATATGCTGCATAGATAGATGCGTTGGTTTGGGACAGTCGTATAGCCTTGTTGGCCCTAGTCAAGGGCTTGTACGGGTGGGTTCAAATCAACATAGACAATGACGGGTAGAACTTGACATGTGACTTATGATTTGTTGGCCTTAGTCAAGGTCATAAGAGCTTGGGGCAAAAATCCACATCGGGAGTTTCTAAAGAAACTGAAACTTGCCAGATATGCGCATACCTTTTGGAGTGTGATAACGTGAGCGGATTCCGTCACGTTATCATGCGATGATAGTTGGATCCCGATTCCCACTGATGAGTTGGTTTACTCCTCGGGTGATCCCGACTAATTCTTCTTTCGGGTTTGGAGAAGAATTTGTGGTTACAGTGGGAGGTTTCCAGATTAGATAAAGTGATAACCATTCTGATCTAGGTTAGAGTGCACGCTGAGTGTTTCTTTTCTCTCTCTCTTTGGCAGCGACCATTGACCCGACCCTAGACTATGACTCAGTGACCAAGTTGACCGAACCTTCTTAACACTGGCTTTTGGATTGTCAGAGTTGCAGACCTCATTGCCACTCCTACTTTTACCCTTTTCTCCAGGACACCCCGTATTACTACGAACGTCCACTTCCATTGGACAAAACCATCGTATGGTTATATACGAACTCGAAAGAATTCGAGGATGGTTTCTGGTTCTGGAGAAAACGAATAGGACTATTCAGTTGTCTTTTCCTTTCACCTTCTCTCATTGCGAGTACTTCTTAGTTTAGGAGATAGTACACCTATTACGCAAATTGGATAGTCTTCTTCCAAACCATAGGCAGGTGCCGACCGGTAGGGAATGAAGAAAACCAATTAGCCTAAATGGTGTACAGAAGGTATTAAGTAAAGACAAAGAAAGGGATGAGTAAGAGGGCAAAGTAAACTGCGACTGCTATTCACGACCAAACCAAGTATTTCTTCGCCAATCCTAAATCACCTTTGTATTTCTCCAGGACACTCCGTATCACTAAGAAGATCCCAAGTTTATTGGATAATCCATCGTTTGGTTATATACGAACTCGAAAAGAACTTGTTCCAGTTCGGGGATGGATCCTGGTTCTGGAGAAATAGGAATAAAGTTCATTCAGGTTGTCTTTTATCTTCACCTTCTCTCGCATTGCGAGTGCTCCTAGGATTAGGACAGTACACCCATTATGCTTATTGGATAGTCTTCTTCCAAACCATAGGCTGGTGCCGAATGGTAGGGAAGGAAGAAAACCATTTGGCCTAAAGGGGTGTGCAGAAGGTAATGACTAAAGACATATAAAGGGATTTGGAGAGGTGGAAAAGAGATATACGGTTACAGTTGTGAATCTGGATAATGGAAGAGGCATTACTAGGAATACCAGGATACCCCATCGAAACATTTCAATGTTTCAGTTTCACTGTGTACTGTTAAAAGAAAACTGATTTCCCAATTAGACACTTGCTCTAGGGTATGTATTTACCAGGTTTGAATCTCATATCTGTATGGTTTTACAGATGATGAGTGGGAGTAAGTTATTGAGAATTGGGTGATCATCCTCATTATATTGGGATTCGTTGTAATCGGTGATATTTGAGGAAGTCACCTGGGTTGTTTGCCAGACGACAAATATTTGGTTTTGAATATCCGTTGTTATGCACCAATTTCAAATTGATATATCTGTACGTCTATTTTTATTGAGTGAGATATACCTTTTTGAAATTATGTCTATGACATTTACCTATATCAGTGGATGGTTAGGTAAGGAGCATTGAACAACGGTGTAATTCTTTTTAACCATAAGTACAGTTTTCAACCTACAACACACAGGGAATGAGTTATTAGACTCAGGGGACTTATACAGAGTATTGTATGTTGTCCAGTGTCCATTAGGACAAAGGGGTAGGTCCTCGTACTATATTCTGTTTACTTATGACTTCTCTAGTTCTTAGACAGGTGTTTCGTAGAAACACAGGGTCTGAGTTTTGAGAAGTTATAGGTATAAGAATAGAGTAGAGAACCAGGTATTGCAAGTATCGGGATTCTTCAAGGTGATCGAAGATGTAGATACTTGTGTGTGGTATTAAGTTGATAGTAATGAGAACTTGCTTCTCTTTCAAGTTACTCATAATTGGAAGTATTCCTAAGTTGAGTAACGCTGATCGGCCTCTCTTCCATTTAGTTGACATACACTGGAGACAGCTGCATGATTTGAATCTGGTTGAATTAAATCAGTGCCTCTGTTTCTATATTGGATATAGAACAGTTCATATCTTGACATTGTTAAGGTACGGGGAGTTGTCCGGCTTATGCTTAAAACCAGACTCTGGATGACATAAGGCACGTTTTTGTAATGGCTGTTTGTGGGTTGACCCGGGCTATGACGAGGGTTGACTTTCTACCATCTGGAAGATCAATAGTGATATTGTTCTTGACTCGCCACAGTTTTAATAAAAATGGACTTTTTCAGAAAACAGTAGTGGGAGTATGGTAGAACTGGAAGTGATTCCAGAACCGCAAACGATTACTGAAGATTTGATAAGAACCTAAAGATTCAATCTGGTTTGACATTCCATTGGCCACTCCACAGATAAAGTGGGTAACCTCATGCACCCGAGAGGTACTTCGGTATGCTCAAGGACGGTGGCAGGGAGGTTCTTGTTTACCCAGACTTGCCATTGCTGTTGTTCCAGACTGTGAGACCCAGCAGGAGGATGAGTATAGCGTCGTTCTAAACTGGCTTTAGAAGTGCACATGTATATGACTCTGCTAGAGGGTTGTCGTAGTCAGGGGGAGCAGCGGAAGCATTGGTGGACAGGAGGCTTATGTCTATTTATAGACTAAAGAAGATATAGCGGAGATAGATCATCTATTCCTGATGTGACAGTCATAGATTTGACTTCATCAGAATAAGGGATGGATCTGTTAAGAAGGTAGTAGGGTGTGATGTCCAGGTATTTGGATGACATATACAGAGTAGGAAGTGATATTCCTATACTACGGTCGGTTATACTTTGGTTGTCACACAGTGGTTTCTCCACATGGGACTTGGATATTATATCAGACATTCTGGTTACAAGATCTATGGTTTTAGATCTAGATTTGGGTGGTTTCCCAATCAGGGTACTTAGACAGCATTCTATGAGTATTTAGAATGGACGACTCCTGGCACGGTAGTATACCTGCAGGTGATGGAGTCACCCTCTCTACAGGTGTCTTACAGACTAAATTGGAGAGGGATACACATGATTGGCAGATCACTTGCTTAGGCAATTGAGTCAATCATGAGATGTCAAGTACCACACCAGATGTTGTTCTTGCAGTAGATGCAATAAGTTGATATTAATCCAATCCTGGAGAAACAATCGGAAGCAGTTTTAGAACATAAGTTGATGTTCTAGGGATATGATAACAGCATTCTCCTTCGGGAGACAGTTATCATTCCAGGCTTCCAAGATGACCTGGATGGCAGAGTGGCTGTCAGAGTTATAGTTTTTCCCTCTTACGAGGGGCAGTATTTTGGACAGGTGCTCCAGGTGGATACTGAGGGAAGGTATGGCGCAGGATACTGATTAAGTTCAGTTGACGATACAGTCTAAGAAGTTTGGATTTGGAGTTCACTTATGAGCTAGGTCCCATCAGACATCCAGACACATTCTAAGACAGGTATTGCTCATTTCGGGAGATGGCATTCTCCGCGAACTTGAGATAAAGAGAGACATTGAAAGAAACACCAGAGCGGATCCACTCACTAAGGCTATTCCTCGAACGCAATAGTTTCGCAAACGAGCTTTGTGAGACTGACTAGTAGAGGAGTTGGGTGTTCGGTATCACACGGGCTGTGAGTATGCGACATCGCAATAATTAGCCTTGAGTGCAAGTGAGAGATTGTTGGAGATAGTGCCCTCAGAGTCAATTATTGGATCACAGGCACGTGATTGAAATGATTGAGGGGAGGACCTATCCCAGTAGGACAGTCTTACTCGAGATGATAGTATGCTATCCGGTTTATCTTTATCATCGTGTACTGCTTTAGGTGACCTTACGAGTCGCTATTACACGTTGATAGAGCCCCTAGGATTCTTGCTTGACTACCAGCAGTATGAGGGCGATCATATAAGTGAGAGCTGGAGTCTATAAGCACATCCTTAAAAGGTCCCTAGTCGTGGGAGTTTCGAGACAGGGTATCGATTCTCCAGAGTAGACTAGTGTATACAGTCGAGACCCCGACGAGGGGCGGTGGCCGGTCTCACAAGCCACTGGTGTCAGTTGGTTCTCCTAAGATGTATACAGGTGCTCATTGGGTTATGAGTACACCGGACAGGACTCGCCGGGAACCTGCTAGTTGGGATTATACCAGACGTCAGATAGCAGTTCCCTGGTGACATGTGTACAGGTTAGTTCATCGACCTGAGATCGTCATTTGTCTCGTGTGAGTTCCCACTGTGCTTTGATTACTATCCTACCACGGCTCAAAGGAGTCGTACAAACATGTTTTAGTTGGGTACAGTCCCGAGCCACTTGGAGGAAGTGAGCGGATCTGCAGGGGTTCGTCTCTCCCGGTATTGGGGGTGAGGTCGCGCTGTGTCTAGGAGAACCAGAACATGAAAAGTCCTTGGCCAAGGCAGGAGATTTGCTGGTAGGTATTTCAGTAGTATCTCAAGGTGTTCTGGGCTACACTCCGACACGACTTGTACCGCTATTGGGGGTCTGACTTTTACCAACCCCCTAGGCCCTCCATGCGATGCTCATAGACGAACGGACCAGACTGTACGGATATTGTCACTGACAGGCTCAGTAGGGTGTCAGGATGAGTTCTCTCATCGACGACCCTTTTGGTCAATACCTGGTAGCCCGTCACGTATTTGCTTATACATCTGACGTGCTAGTGGTTAAATCCACAGCCATAGTATTGACGAGTCTTTAGAGTCCACCACACACAGTTACTCAGGTTTCGGGCGAAACGCTGTAGAGGCCGTATGGAGATATGGCAGGGTTCGATCAGATACGTGCGGTATTGCACGGATCATGATCGGACGGATTTTACTAGCCGATTTGGCTTAAGCCGGATCCTAGTATTAGATAGTGTAGTTTTGTCTCTTTGCATTTGTGTTCAGTGGGAATACAAATGCGGGCATGTATATACAGTCGTGGGGTTTTCCTATAATTTATTACGGGATCAGTTTTTCTGAAGTTGCCAGTTTGCATTCCGTTCCGGCCGGTTTTCTTTTTTTCCTTCACGGCCGGACTTTCCGTTGGAGGGTGTTATTTGCACATTTGCAAATAACATTTTGTGGAGGGATTTCTTGCATTTGTGAGGCATCATGAGTGTTCTTTCATGATGAGATTCCTTTTTAATCAACTCACTTGCTTTCATTATGATGGTTTAGTGATTTGATGAGAAAGAAGTGTGACTTTTTTTTTAATTATCATTTCTTTTTCCCTCTTATATCTTTGTGGCTTTTCATTTCCTCCACCATCTCATGGAGAAGAGGGGCCGGCCACACTAAGAGAGGAGAGAGGGTGAGTTCATTTTGAATGAGTGAAAACTTTGTTCATTTCATTTTTCCTTGCTACACAATTCATGTACCTCTCTCCAAAGTTCTTTCTTGATCCATCCTCCATGGCAACCAAACCCCTAAAGAGACAACCTACTACACTCTATCTATAGCATCTTTTGGACGCGTCGGCTAGCCAACTTCGTGCCCGAGTTGCTTCGGTCCAGAGGTGGGAGCCCGTAAAAGATTCCGGCTTTGTGGTGCCCTTTCCGACGAGGTCGTGACGGACGGAGATTCCGCAGGAGATCGGAGTGGAGACGAAGACCGAAGGACACGGATCGCTTGGTATACTTCTCTACTCTTATTTTAGTTTGCTAGTAGCTAGGTTAATGGCCCGATCCGGGTGAAAAGTGCATGGTGGTGTCGGTTTGCTAGTTTGCAAAGTTTTTGTTTCCGCGTTTCCGGCGTCGGATCGACGGCCGGGGCGCCGCCGCGGACTTACAGTTGGCGCGTGAGCTGTTTTGCTGATAGGTGGGTTTGTGGTATCCGGTTACTTTCCATTTGTATACTATATTGTATCTAGTACTCTCCATCTACTATTTCATGTATTGACTTAGAGACCAGTTGTGAGGACGATATTGTATATTATTTTGTACTCTGGTGTCGAGCTCCTGTGAGCCGACTTTATTTATGCAGTTTTATCTTTTATGATGTTTTTGACTTATATTGCTCATTTCTTCGCTACGGTGTCGTATATTATTCTTGTTGTGATTGATTCCGCCGTTGGGCGTGATTACTCCCGTTTGGGGATGTTATATTCTTGTTATCGGTCTTTTTACTTATATCATGTTTTGTACCCGTTTTCGGGGCTACTTTTTACAAAGGAGGTGCGCCAAAATTTTTAAGAAAATAACTTAAACTTTAAAGATTTTTACTCAATTACTCAAGGTTTTCTAAATGTTTTGAACTAATAATTTTCTTCACTCACTATTTTAATGGTTTTGATTTCTGGGTTTCGCCTTACTTGATTGCGTTGCGCCTGTAGATGTTACGTGGTTAAGTGCCGGTCACGGGCCGAATTTTGGGTCGTGACACTTGTATACCTATATGGTATTATACCATTAGTGATAGGTATATTTCACACATAATGACATAGCTACATGTATACCTTGCATACATACTTCACTGATACCTGGAGGGTATATTACATCATTACTGATAGGTAGATACATATACCTTGCTATACCTTTATGTTTACATATATATCTGGTTATAACTACATGTTTACCTTTACTTGATGTTATATAGACTTGGAGAAATTAGGAACTGCATGATATTTATGGTAACGTGTCGCAGTTAAATAGCGGCTTTTCCTTTATATGCTCGCATTGCTGTTTCATGTTGCATATATTATATTCATGGATTTTCGTATTGAGATATGGATTTTTCATGATGTTTTCTGGATTTGGGGACCGTGGTACTTTTATGAAATTATGCATTATTTGAAAAACCCGGTTTCTCTTGATATAAAATTTCAGCAGGCATTATGAGATTTATCGGTTTTGATATATATACCCCATGTGAGGAGCGTCGTGGGCCGTGTGAGGGTACATGGTGGGGCCCGGAAGTTCCCCGGGGCGAGAAAAGGATGGCGATGTAACATGCCGATGAGCCTGGCAGGGGAACCATACCTTCCGGTGACAGTACCTATGACTAGGCGGTTATCGTGGGGATACCGACGCGAGTCATGTACGTATGGATACGTCGAAAGGCGAGGTTCAGAGCTAGGCACTCGAGTTTTCGGGAAAGCATATGATACGTACCTATCAGGGGGCCAGTCGTGGTGACAGCACCTGATAGATCAGCCTTTATGTGTCGATGCTTGATACAGATTTTCATGATATTTTTACTCCTAAGTATATATAACAGTAGAATGGGACGCTGTTATATATATATATATATATATATATATTAGTGGAATGGGACGCTAATATATATTTATACATATCAATTTATATACATCATCATAATTATTCATGTAAATATACTTAGGATATATCAGATTCACTTGATATTGGATTCAGGATATATGAGATTCACTTGATATTGAATTCAGGATATATAAGATTCACCTGATATTGGATACCGGATATATGAGATTTACTTGATAAAGTACATTCAGGATATATGAGATTTACTTGATATTGTACATTCAGGATTCATGAGACTTACATGATATGAGAGCCAATTTGGGGCTGATTTGAGTAAATTGGGGTTTGGATTGTCTTGATGGACATTGGTCCTACCACGAGGTCAGGATTCCGTAGTAATGGCATGTTTTATTCCATACTCCGCATTTATTGTTTATACACTGCTTCATGTATTAGTAGTACCTGATAGAGTACCTTCCATGACTGTTGCATTTACATACTTTTATTTTATATGCATTGCTTCATGTATTAGTTGTACCTGCTAGAGTACCTTTCATGATTGCTGCATATATACATTGTCATATCAATGCTTCATGTATAAGTAGTACCTGATAGAGTACTGTCACGACCCGAAATTGGCACGTGACGGCCCTAATACTACGCAACGTCTACAGGCGTGACGCAGTAAAAGAAAGCCAAAACCCAGAAATCTAAACCATTAAAAGACAAGAAAAGATAAGAAACATTGTTTAAGCTTTTGAAAATCTCAAGTATAAATTCTTTAAGTCCAATTTACTTTCTTGAAAATTTCGGCAGCACCTCCTTTGTAAAAACCAACCCCAAAAATGGGTACAATATAAATATAAAGTAAAGTATCCCCAACGGGAGCAAATCCACACCCAACGGATATACGACGCCGTAGCGAAGAAATAAAAGACGATAAAATGGAAACTGTATAAAAGACAACCCGGTCACAAAATAATATACAATATCGTTCTCACCAAGTCTCTAAATCAACATGAAAATAGTAGATAGAGAGTACAGGGATACAACGAATATACAATACAACAACGAATAACCACAAAACCCACCTAAGAAAACCGCACATTGTGAGCTGATGCGGTATCCGCAGCAAAAGATGATAAGATAGTTGAATAGCCTGCCTCGACTACTGTGGGGAACAACTGCAAACACTGTTGCACAACGTGGGGTGAGTTGCCAACTCGTGAATAGTAAATAACATATGTAGCTAATTACAAGTATGCACGTACAGCGCGAATCTAACATAAGCAACTAATAGCAACAAAAGTCATATGTGTGCAATAGTCATTAAAGGTACACTAGCAGATATCACTAATAAATGAAGAAGTAATATGACAATCTGTATGCAACAATCATGTAAGATACCTTATCAGGTACAACTAATATATGAAGCGATGATATGACAATGTATATATGTAACAATCATGAAAGGTACTCTATCAGGTACTACTAGTACATGAAGCAATGCATATAAAGTAAAAGTATGTAAATGCAACAGTCATGGAAGGTACTCTATCAGGTACTACTAATACATGAAACAGTGCATAAACAATAAATGTGGAGTTTGGAATGAAACATGTCATTTCCACGGAATCCTGACATCGTGGTAGGATCAAAATCCATCAAGACAATCCAAATCCCAATTTCCTCAAATCAGCCCCCAAATTGGCTCTCATATCATATAAGTCTCACAAATCCTTATTGTACAAAATCGAATAAATCTCATATATCCTGAATGTACAAAATCAGCAATCTCATATATATCCTGTATCCAATATCAAATGAATCACCTATATCCTAAATCCAATATCAAATAAATCTCTAACATCCTAAATATATTTGCATGAATAAATATGATGATGTATATAAATTGATATCAATACACATATATTAGCGTCCCATTCCACTAATATTGGTGTAAAGGCATATATAACAGCGTCCCATTCCACTGTTATTTATACTTAGGAGTAAAAGAAATATCATGAAACCAATGTGTCAAGCATCAACACAGAAATGCTGATCTATCAGGTGCTATCACCAAGACTGGCCCCCTGATAGGTACGTATCATACGCTATCCCGAAAGCTCGAGTGCCTAGCTCTGACCCTGGCCTTTCGACGCATCCATATGCACATGTCTCCCGTCGGTATCCCCATGATAACCGCCGAGTCATTGGTAATGTCACCGGAAAGTATGGTTCCCCCACTAACTCATCTCCTCACTGAGATTCTTGCCCCGGGGTACCTCCGGGCCCCACCATGTACCCGCACATGGACCCCTCCGTTCCTCGCGTAGGGTATATATATATCCGAACCGATAAATCTCATGGTGGCTGCTGAAATATCATATCAAGGGATACAGGGTTTTTCAAATAATGCATAATTTCATGAACTCCCACGGTCCCCAAATCCAGAAAACATCATGAAAAATCCATTTCTCAATGCGAAAATCCATGAATATAATATATGCAACATAAAACTGTAATGAAAGCATATACAGGGAAATACGCTAATTAACTACAACAAGTTAATATAAAATATCATGTGGTTCCTATTTTCTCTAATTCTAAATAATATCAAGTAAAGGTAAACATGTAGCTATAACCAGATATATCTGTAAACATAAAGGTATAGCAAGGTATATGTATCTACCTATAAGTAATGATGTAATATACCCCCTGGATATCAGTGAAGTATGTGTGCAAGGTATATCTGTAGCTATGTCATGAAGTATGTATGTACCTATCGCTAATGGTACAATACTCTATAGGTCTACAGGTAACTAGCATGTGAGCATGTCAAGGCATATGTGTAAGCATGTATGTATACAGGTATGCTATATGTCATATGCATAAAGAAATATGAATCAATGTCTCAATGCCCCTATCCAGAAATATTATATCTATACGGGTGTTGTGCGTGACATGGCAATTATTGACGGTGTGTGGCATACAATCAGTGCTCGTGCAACAAGAGCCGTCAATAATATGTACAGTGTCCTAAAGGTACTAGTCTAAGCACGACAATTAATTAAGCAATAAGGTGTATGCGCAAATTCTAAATATGAAATAGAATGTGGGGCAAGTCAAGTCATCTCTAGCCCAAACGTATAACGCCATGCGGGCGATTCCCCTGTAGATGTTAAATCTACACACCAACGCTTCTGGCTAAGTGAAGCCTACCACCTGTTTTCCCTTCGTCGTAGCGTCCGAAGTCACCGCCTGCGAATCTAAAATTTCACAAACACATCACATAACCTAAATATCCTCAAACGATGAAAAGACAACGAAACGCAAGGATAACGCCTTGAAAAATGCACTGCGCACTTAGCGCATCTATCGCGCACGACATCGGCCAAAAACACTAACTAGGGTCGCTAAACTACGAAACACCGAGCCTAGACTTCGATCGTCCCGATTGCGCAACACAACACAATAAATACGAGGAATATAATACATATAACCTCGAAACGACTAATCGAACCCATGTCGGAAAAACCCTGAAACCTAGAAAAACAACTTATCGCAATATTTCGCAGTAGAATCAAGCTAACACATTTCTAGCGATTACAAACACCTTTAAATAGCTTAACTAAGCTATCAAAACCAATTCAATATTTTTAACACTTGCAAAATAAGTTTTAGCAAAAACCTAGTAAGCAATATAACATAATTAAACAAAGTATTCATTAACAATAATTAACATTTTCTACCAGGTTAAGTTTTTCCTAATCACAAGTTAACACTTCAATAAAATATTAAACACTTAAATCAATCTTTAACCTTAACTTGAATTTCTAGAACCATTTCTAGAATTTTGAAACATGAAATTAAAGCTTAAATTAACATCTAATTAAGCTAGCATAAAGTATTAAGCAACAAAAAAGAGATTAGAGTTAAGGTTTTATACCTTCAAGAACACCACTTGAATCAAGAATAAAACCAATCTTTAGCCTCCAAAATTCTCACTAGAATGATGATCCAAACAATTTTTGTGAAGAAGAATGAAGCTTTTGGATTTTATTTGAATTTCTATGAATTAATTAGGATTTTTCATGATTTATTTGAAACAAAATGAGATGAAAAGAAGAAAAAATGATGAAGGGAAGCAAGGGAATGATTGTGGCCGGTCAAGGAGGAAGCTAGGTTTTGCGTGGAGTTGTGTGGAATTTTCTAGAAGGAAAAAATACATTAATTTGCATAATAAAACAAAAATAGCATTATTCACCATTTTCTTTAAAAAAAATCCATTAATTCCACCAAAAATCAAGATATTTGGAGAGAAGGTTCTAAACATATTTCTAATGATTAGTTTAGCATAAAAACCCATTTGTAGTAATTTACCCGCATAATAAAAATAATTACCACAAATAAAGTGCCTAAATAAAACATTAAAATAATAATTTAAATGGGGAAAAATTCTATCTGAACCAAAACCTCTCATATACCCCCAAAGTTCGCGCACTAGCTTTATTTTAGCAAAACTAGGTGCCGGCAAGTTTCTACGGACGTTTGATCGAAATCGGGTTAAAACGGAAAATACCGACTATTTTGCCCTAAAACGGAAAAATTCGCAAAACGATTTCTGAAACGTTACAATCTTCCCTCCTTAAAGAAATTCGGTCCCTGAATTAAAATTCATCTATGCGTATCTTCAAGAAGATGAGTACAAAACTCCCAAATCTCGCTCGCAGCTTGCCAAGTGATCACCTCACTATACAGCTACGCCAAAGAACCCTCACTGACGGCAAGACCCTTGACCGAAGTTGCTCCACCTGCCGATCAACTATAACTAGCGGCTGCTGGTGAACGAAAGATCGCATCCAAGATAATTGGTCTGATGCTGAATCTTGTGAAAAAGGTCCTGTAGGTAATTGCGAAGTATCGACACAAGGAATACGGGTGAATACTCAAAAATCTGGGCGGAAGTGCCAAATTATAGGAAACGGAACCAACTCGCTTCAAGGATCTCAAAAGGACCTACAATCCTGGAATACTTCCCAAAACTCAACACGTCATTCATCGGAAAATCCTGTAGGAATACATGATCTCCCACTGCTAACTCAAGTCTGCAACCACTACGGTCGGCATAAGACCTCTGTCTGCACTGGGCCACTCTCATCTTCACCTGAACCAACTGGATCATCTCCGAAATCTCTAGATTAGCTGGGGTCCAAAATCCTACTTACGCAGAGTCAAAAAATAGATTGGAGATCGACACGACCTAACAACTAAACTTAAAGGTTGCCAATTGGAGTGCCTCCTGATAACTGCTATCGAAGGAGAACCCTAAAAAAGGCATGTGACGATCCCTACAGCCGACAACAATTAGTACGCACCCACAAGCATATCCTCCAGAGTCGGTATAGCCCGCTCTCACAAAAACATCATCCTGGGATGGAAAGGCGGAGCTAAAGCTCAACCAGTACCCAAGGCTTCCTGAAGCTCCTGCCCAAGACGGCAAGCGAACAGGGTGCCTTCATTGGATACGACCCATGAAGGAACTCTGTGCAACGTACAAACTTAACAAAGAACAACTGAGCAACCCGAGTATAACCGGACAACAAGCATCTGAATGGAGTCACACCCTGACTAAACCTGGTTAGACGCTATAACGAATATTCATGGAGACCTGCTTCCATTCCCACTCCGGAACGGTTAAAGGTTGCAACTCTCCAGCCGGTCTCAGATGCTCAACCTTAGCACGCAACAAGACAGACACCCTAAAACGAAATCCGAAACTTCACTCTTCACCCCTGCCCACCCGTAACTATCTCATAAGTCACGCTACAAATTGGTGGAACTTGAATGAACACCGAAAGTTGACTGATGTGCCTGCTCTAGGATTTCGCGTCCCTGCCCATCAGCAACAGGTACACAAACACGTCCCTAAACGTAGCACACCTTGGTCACAAATCAAGGACTCCGAATCATTACCCAGCCAAGTATGCTCAAGTATCTCCGACGAACGAGCATCGGCGGGTAGTGCCTCGTGAAAGCGATTAAGGAAAAGTGGTTGGGCGCGGACATGAGCAAGCTGTCTCCTCAGTAGAGGCGAACTTAAGCTGTACTCAACGATTGAACAAGAACTGTAAATCTGCAGAAGACTATCTCAACAATCAAAATCCGCTGCAGGAAGATGTACATTAAGCTCTAGTGGTCCGTGAAAATCTGCCACGACTCTCCGGACAAGTAGTGTTTTCCAAATTTCCAACGTAAAACCACCGCGGCTATCTCCAAATCATTAGTGGGATATCCTGCTCGTTCTTCCTCCAACTGTCGGGAAATAAAAGCATTAACTCTATAGTGTCACCTTAGTATACAGTCATGCCCCACTCACGAAACATCACAGTTAAACAACAAGGTTGCCCGAACCAGAAGCAAAGAAAGAACTGATGCAGTTGTTAACCGGGTCTTCAACTGCCGAAAACTCCGCACGCATGCCTCAGTCCAAAGAAAAAGGAACCTCCTTTCCGGTCAGTCCAGTCAACGGTGCAACGATACACTAGTAATACTGCATGAAACGGCGGTAATAACCTGCTAAGTCAAAAATCTGCGGAACTCCGTCCGTACACAAGTCTGGCCCAAAGCTGTACATTCTCGATCTTCCTCGAGACCATACAAAAACCGTCTCCCGTAACTACAAGACCTAGGAGTCAACACAAACAAGCCTGAAGGAACACTCCGAGAATCTAGCAAACCGCTGGGGCTTTCCTAATGTCTGCAAAACAAATCCTCAAGTGCTACTCCTGTCCCTCACGACACATTGAATAGACAAGAACGTCGTCAATAACACAACAATAACTGGTCGAGGAACGGCCTGAAGAAATCTGGTTCATCATATCTACGAATGCTGCTAGGGCATTGGTGAGTCCAACGACACCACCAAAACACACAAAGCCCGTAGCACGCACAAGGCAGTCTTCGGAATGTCATCACTCCGAACCCGCAACAATGATGACCTAATCCCGAACAAACTTAGAAAAATATCTCGCACTCTGGAGCTGATCGAAGAAATCGTCAACGCGAGGTAAAGGATACCTATCCGCACCGTAAGCCGGTTAAATTTACGATCAATCGATACACAACCTCAACTACCGTCCTTCTCCTGACGAACAGAATAGGAGCTCCCCCAAATGCGAAACACTCGTACGCACAAGCCCCCCAACAAACAACTCTGCAGCTGATCCATAAGCTCCCTAAGCTTCGCCAGCTCATCTGGAACAACGTCGGAAAACTCTCGCATGAAGGAAAGCCGGTCCAACAAACCCACTGTGGCTCCGGTATCACTAATGAACGCCAAGAATCCTTGACATATTCTCCTCAAAAGCCGACTCGCGAAAAAGGCTGAATTCAAGCTGTGTGAGGTGGCACCACTGCCCTCCCATGCACAACAAGAACTGACTCGCCGGGAAAACAAACCATGTTTTCTTTCTCACGGCAGTCCACAGACGCATAGCACGTAAGTAACCAGTCCATGCCCAGGAGAACGTCAAATCCAACATCTCTAGAAGGATCAAAACGACGGACGAATCTCTATCTCCTATCCGATTGGCACACGACTAAATTACGTGTCGCGCAACAAAAGAATCGCTGACAGAAGTTAGCACAACAAACGATTGATCCAGCTAACCGATTCTCGTCCCAACCACGACACATGTGTGTAAAACAAACAAGTACATCAACAGAACATACGAATTTAGAAAACCTGAAACTCTGTATTGGACGCCTGCGCGTCCCGATGAGTAGAAGCAAACTCTCGTGTATGCCCTCTACCCGCAACTGGCTGAAATCCTTCTCTGCCAACCTGTCCCCTCTGAGCGAATCCTCTGCGACCACGACCTCTCTGCACATAAGCGTGACGCGGTGCTAAGGAACAAGTTCTGACGAAGTGATGAAGGCTCCCGCATCGAAAACATCCACGCGATGACTGCTGACCCTCCTAGGGATGAGAGCTGAACGACTGTCCTCGTCCTAAACCTCTGCTACTCCCACGACGGTCATGAAATCTGTCTCGACGACTATGCCTCTGTCTCTGGGCTAGTACACCGGTACGAGTCCTCCACTGTTTCGGAACACTCAAAGTCTCTGGAATACGTGTCTCGTCAACTGGGGCTGCATCCACTGGTGCTATGTAGGTGACGGAATGCTGCATGCTGATTGCAAGGAACAACTGGGTAACAGGGGTGACAACCTCCTGTCGCTGCGCTCGAACGGCCTCAACCAATGAACTCATAGTCTGGCGCTTATCCTTCATCTCTGCCACAAGCCTAGCGAAATCCATCTGTCAAAGGCGAATCCATCTGCACCTGTGCAAGGCGTGCCATCCTGGTCAATCTTCGTCCTACCCGAGTCAATCCTGACCTCGGCCCTTGCTGCATCACTCTGAGTCCCCATAGTCATCGGCGACAAAGGCAATAAATAGAAATAAGATTCGATATGAACACGGAAATCGAATCACAAGGATATGTCATCAAGGAAGGAATTTCAAGCAATTTGTACTTAGGTCACTTTAGACGGAGTACCGCATCGTGAGTATGCCGCGGACATACACACACTACGTTACTCTGCTTAAGCTACCTACTCCATCATACTAAGGTCATCCTACGCTCCGAAAGGTAAAACCTAGCGCTCTAATACCAACTTTGTTACGACCCGAAAATGGCACGTGACGGCCCTAATACTACGCAACGTCTATAGGCGTAACGCAGTAAAAGAAAGCCAAAACCCAGAAATCTAAACCGTTAAAAGACAAGAAAAGATAAGAAACATTGTTTAAACTTTTGAAAATCTCAAGTATAAATTCTTTAAGTCCAATTTACTTTCTTGAAAATTTCGGCAGCACCTCCTTTGTAAAAACAACCCCAAAAATGGGTACAATATAAATATAAAGTAAAGCATCCCCAACGGGAGAAAATCCAAGCCCAACGGCGGAAAACAACCACCACAACAGATATATGACTCCGTAGCGAAGAAATAAAAGACGATAAAATAGAAACTGTATAAAAAACAACACATTCATAAAATACTATACAATATCGTCCTCACCAAGTCTCTAAGTCAACATGAAAATAGTAGATGGAGAGTACAAGGATACAACGAATATACAATATAACAACGAATAACCACGAAACCCACCTAAGCAAACCGCACACTGTGAGCTGATGCGGTATCCGCAGCAAAAGTTGATAAGATAGATGAATAGCCTGCCTTAACTACTCTGGGGAACAACCTGCAAACACTGTGGCACAACGGGAGGTGAGTTGCCAACTCGTGAATAGTAAATAACATATGTAGGTAATCGCAAGTATGCACGTACAGCGCGAATCTAACATAAGCAACTAATAGCAACAAAAGTCATATGTGTGCAATAGTCATGAAAGGTACACTAGCAGGTATCACTAATACATGAAGCAGTAATATGACAATCTGTATGCAACAATCATGTAAGGTACTCTATCAGGTACAACTAATACATGAAACGATGATATGACTATGTATATATGCAACAATCATGAAAGAACTCTATCAGGTACTACTAGTACATGAAGCAATGCATATAAAGTAAGTATGTAAATGCAACAGTCATGGAATGTACTCTATCAGGTACTACTAATACATGAAACAGTGCATAAACAATAAATGTGGAGTATAGAATGAAACATGTCATTTCCACGGAATCCTGACATCGTGGTAGGATCAAAGTCCATCAAGACAATCCAAATCCCAATTTCCTCAAATCAGCCCCCAAATTGGCTCTCATATCATATAAGTCTCACAAATCCTTAATTTACAATATCGAATAAATCTCATATATCCTGAATGTACAAAATCAGCAATCTCATATATATCCTGTATCCAATATCAAATGAATCACCTATATCCCAAATCCAATATGAAATAAATCTCTAACATCTTAAATATATTTGCATGAATAAATATGATGATGTATATAAATTGATATCAATACACATATATTAGCGTCCCATTCCACTAATATTGGTGTAAAGGCATATATAACAGCGTCTCATTCCACTGTTATATATACTTAGGAGTAAAAGAAATATCATGAAACCAATGTGTCAAGCATCGACACAGAAATGCTGATCTATGAGGTGCTGTCACCAAGACTGTCCCCCTGATAGGTACGTAGCATACACTATCCCGAAAGCTCGAGTGCCTAGCTCTGACCCTGGCCTCTCGACGCATTCATATTCACATGACTCCCGTCGGTATCCCTATGATAACCGCCGAGTTATTGGTAATGTCACCGGAAAGTATGGTTCCCCCACTAACTCATCTCCTCACTGAGATTCTTGCCCCGGGATACCTCCGGGCCCCGCCATGTACCCGCACACGGATCCCTCCATTCCTCGCATGGGGTATATATATATATATCCGAACCGATAAATCTCATGGTGGCTGCTGAAATATCATATCAAGGGATACTGGGTTTTTCAAATAATGCATAATTTCATGAACTCCCACGGTCCCCAAATCAAGAAAACATCATGAAAAATCCATATCTCAATGGGAAAATCCATGAATATAATATATGCAGCATAAAACTGTAATGAAAGCATATAAAGGGAAAGCCGCTAATTAACTGCAACAAGTTAATATAAAATATCATGCGGTTCCTATTTTCTCCAATTCTAAATAATATCAAGTAAAGGTAAACATGTAGCAATAACCAGATATATGTGTAAACATAAAGGTATAGCAAGGTATATGTATCTATCTATAAGTAATGATGTAATATACCCCCTGGATATAAGTGAAGTATGTGTTCAAGGTATACCTGTAGCTATGTCATGAAGTGTGTATGTACCTATCGCTAATGGTACAATACTCTATAGGTATACAGGTAACTAGCATGTAAGCATGTCAAGGCATATGTGTAAGCATGTAGGTATACAGGTATCCTATATGTCATATGCATAAAGAAATATGAATCAATGTCTCAATGTCCCTATCCAAACTGTTGGATATGTATGCCCTAGAGGCCATTATTGTATAGTACTAGTTTGTATAATACATTTTGGAGGCTTGGGATATATATACGGGTTTACGACAGTCTTGCTCGATATAGTAGTATGCTACTTGGTTTGTTTCTATCTTAATATGTGTATATGTTTCTTTTAACATATCGGTAAAAACTTATTGATGGAACCCTTAGGATCTTTGCTTGACTACCGGCGTTGTGATGGCGATCACATTAGTGTGGGCTAGGTAGTCTATAAGCACATCCTTATTTTGGTCCCTAGTCGTAGGATTATCGAGACAGGACATCGATACTCCAGAGTAGACTGGTGCATACGCTTCTCGTCCCAGCAGGGGAGATGGTCTGTCCCACAGCCATCAGTACGTCGTACTGGAGATAGTATGCAGGTGCTCGTTAGGTTACGAATACACTGGACATGACTCGTCGGGAACTGTTGGTTGGTATTATACCTATCGTCAGTTAACAGTTCCCAGGTGACATGAGTACAGCTTAGCCCGTTGACTTGACCCCGTCACTTCGCCTCAAGTGTGTTCCCACTGTTCTTAGATTGCTACCTTACCACGGCTCTATTGAGTAGTGTAAATAGGTAGTAGTTGGGTGCAGTCCCGAAGCACTTAGAGGCAGTGACGGTTAGACAGGATTCATCTCTCCCGGTATTGGGAGTTGATATCACGCTATGTCTAGGAGAGCCATTACACATAGTCGTCCCTAGCTAGGGCAAGCGAGATTTGCTGGTAGTGTTACCAGTAGTTTCTCAGGGTGTTCTGTGCTACACTCTGACACGACTTGTATCGCTATTAGGGGACTGACGTTTACCGCCCCCTTAGGCCCGACATGCGATACTCTCAGACGAACAGACCGGACTGTACGGAGATTGTCACATTCAGGCTCAGTAGGAGTTTGGATGGGTTCACCTCATCAGTCTTCTTATCAGCATCTACCTGGGGATCGTTATGTACATCTAGTACCGCTTGCGGCCTGTGGTTAAACCCACAGCCAGCGTAGTGTCGAGCCTTTAGAGTCCCACACAGAGGGTTATTCGCCTTTGGGCAAAACAGAGTAGAGGTCGCATGGTTTTGTGATGGGGTTCGTTCACATCCGCGCACTTGTGCACATTTGGTGTCTGGGCAGTTATTACTAGCGGGCTTTGGTTTAAGCCAGATCCTAGTATTTGTTTTGGGATTGGTTTTATCTCATTGTATTCGTGTTCTTCGGAACACGGATGCGGGTGTGTATGCACACACTACTACAAATAAGGGTTGCCTCTACGGATTTACCTGTAGGGGCAAACCGCTGCCCCTACGGATATATCCGTAGGGGCGAAAAAATAACCTGTAGGTGCAAACGCCGTAGGTGCAAGTTGAAGCCCTGAACTTGCCCCTACGGACAAAAACTTGCCCCTACGGAGTAGGCCGTAGGGGCAAAAAAATTATTTTATTTACGGTTTTTTTAAATATATTAATTGTACCTACGGATGAATCCGTAGTGCCAGCTAATATTCCCTACGGATACATGCGTAGGTACATATCCGTAGGGGCAAAATATCAGAAATCCTGATATTTTGCTCCTACGGATAACGCCGTAGGACTTTTGTTTGCCCCTACGGATATATCCGTAGGGGCATAGCCAACCCCCTGATACTGAGATCAGGGAGGAAAATATCAGTTAATTCTGATATTTTTCCCTTACGGTTTAATCCGTAGGGGCAACATGTGTACCTACGGATTAATCCGTAGGTACATATTATTTGTTTTTTTAAAAAGGGTTGCCTGATTTTTTCTCGCCCTGTGCACAATAATATATACATCAATCAAATATAAAATTAATCATCACACAACATATATCGCAGTATTCATAATCACATCTCACGCATATAATATACAAAAGAAACCAAAAAACTGAATATGATATAAATATAAACCAATATCAATATCGTCCAAAATGTTTCAAAATGTAGTACAATATGTATCATATAAATTAATACATGTTTCAAAAAATACGAATCAAAAAGCTACCCTAGCTCGGTCCAGCTCCACCTCTGATAAACGCTAGAATCTGGCGCGCCTGCTCCTCGGTCAATAAACCATGCAATTCGGCGCGTGCGGGAGTCTGAGCGGTCTGTGGAGCTGGCGATGTGGTCTGCGCAGCCGCCGTCGAGATAGTGGCTTGCGGAGCCGCG
Source organism: Agapanthus africanus (assembly GCA_030015575.1). NCBI lineage: Eukaryota > Viridiplantae > Streptophyta > Magnoliopsida > Asparagales > Amaryllidaceae > Agapanthus > Agapanthus africanus. Next base: position 406,032,995 of record CM057337.1, on the reverse strand, counting down.
GCTGCGGGAGTCTGAGCGGGCGGTGGAGCTATAGGAGCTGTCTGCGGAACCGCAGCCGATGTAGTGGCTTGCGGAGCCGCAGCCGAAGGAGATGCATGTGGAGGCTCGGCCGATGTACCCTGTCGCGTCTGGACCTAACGTGTGTAATAAGCGTGTAAGAACTGTGTATTATTCGAATTCGTATCATTATCAAGTTATTTCGAAACCCCATTTGGATATCTAGTTTGGAAAACCGTAGTTTATTTTAATTAGATATGTATGTATGATTAATCAAACCTAAGTCTACAACCAAATAAGCTCAGGCTACGTACTAATTATGGATATGTTGATATCTATAATATGACATGATATTTTACTATAAAGTAGTATATATACCAGCATCTCCTTCAACTCCTGAACGGTGGCCCTCAAGCTCTCCAGTTCCTGCTAGACACGTCGCTCACTGGAGACGGAGGAAGTAACCGCCGGGGTGGAGTCCAACCTCATATGGGCCCTGCTAGGGCCCAGTCCCCGGCCTCTCTCCCAACCTCCGTGGTGCCCTCCGTGTGCGGCGTCCAGGACTGGGGTCAGCAGCCTCGGATCGCTCTGTCCGGTAAAATCGATCCCCGAGGCCTCGGCCTGCTCAACCACCCGCTCCTACACCCACATTAAGCAGTAAAGTATAAGTATAAAATTTAAATTTGAACCTTCCAAAACTAAAATTTCAAATATTGGTAGAATAAATATTAACACTTACGCAATACTCCTGGTAGCGACGTCGGGATATCGAATCTCGCCCGTGGCGGGATCTGTCGAGGTGCCGTGGACGGCTAGATATGCGGACAGCACGCTCGGTGTACCACCTTACGCCAGGGTCTGAGCTGTCTGCAATATTAGAAAATAACTCTTAATATTAGATATATTAGAAAATAACTTTTAATATTGCAGAATATCACAAAGGTCGGTCTATTGTAATTTACCGATAACTCCATAGCTCGAGTAATATTCCTCGAGCCATCTGTGTAAGTGGGCCGACCCCTCTTCGCCGACTTCCTGTTCTCTGTATTCTGAGCGGCCTGTTTCCGCACAACGCATTAATATTTAGTTTTCTAATTAAGGAACACAAAAAAATAAATTATATCCTAAACAATGAATTACATTTAAAATACATACCTGTTTGCGTTGGGAGTCGAAATATTCGCACAATAGAGGCCATGTCTCTACGTCGACTTCGCAAACGCCGGAGTAGATAGGAGGGCCGCTCTCTCTGCCTTGGGGGTCGCCATCCACAGGGAGTAGCAGTCGACCTTCAGCTCATTCCTGTTGTATCGGACCTTGGTCTGCATGTTCTTTATCAGGCCATTGTACAGAGCATGAAGGTCGAGCACCCTCCCAGGGTGATTAGGGTCGGGTACAGGCTGAAAATCGTAATCCGACTGAAAATACAAAAAAAACATTGTTATTAGATTGCAAGTGTTATTAATAAATATATTGGATAAATCAAATGAAAATATATATTAATACGTACCCGAGCCTGATCAATGAAGAGGGCGAATGAGCGCCGGTGCTGCTCGCCCCACTCAACGTGAAGTGGATAGTTCTTCACGAGCCGGCTCTCGTCCCCCATATACCGGCCGAACCTCTCGGCATGAGGACCGGTATAGCGATAGTCAAGGGTAAAAAAGAGGGGGAATGCTTCCTCCCCCTAGATCTGTCAGGCCTCAGCCTATGGCACTGATTCGGGCCTTGAGTCCCCCTCTGGGGATAGAGTGGCCCTGCGTCTGCAAGAAATATCAAGACAATCAATATTAAGACAAAGTTGTATTAAGAAATCAAGATTAAACGAAAATTAAAGTGTGATATACCGGTGACTAAAGCACGGGCCTTGGCCTAGGCAGCAGCACGAGCGGGACGATAGTTCCTCCGGTGAGGAACATCCGAGGTCCCGGATGCGGACGCATCCCCTCCAACTAGAAAATAAACATTGACGCTAAATTTCCATGAAGTTCATATTTATTCTATAGAGCATATGTAAAATGAATAAATATTTTATATTTATTCATACTAACCTGCAGACGATGCGGAGGGTATGGAAGTGGCAGGAGTGGCCCCTGCGTCTGATGTGGACGCACCGCCTATAATTAGACAATTAAAAATAGATTATATAAGTAATTGCAAAAAGAATGTGTAGATCAATAATATAACGTTCTAAATCAATATGCATGCACTATAGAATATATAAATATACCGGCAGGTGCGGTGATGTCACCACCTACAGCTAGACAATAATAAGTAAGAGCAATACGAAATGTGTGTGTATTTATGATATAGCATTCTAAATCAATATACATGCACTATATGATATATAAACATACCTGGAGGAGAGGGAGTGTCCTCTGTCCCAGATGTGGACGCATCACCAACAACTAGACAATCAAATATTGACAATATAAGTAATTTTGACATAAACATGCATGAATATCTGTAATATTACATGCAAAATGGATATGCGTGCAGTATACCTGGAGGTGTGGCAAAATCCACATGGAAGGAGGCATCCGAAGGGGTCTCCGATCTGGGTGCAAGACCGGCCCTCTGAAGCTCCCTACGGAGCTCTCCGGGTGGCAGAACCGCTCTGCCTCTGCCTCTGGCGCAGTTGGAGCTCCTGCCGCCCCTCACTGCTCCCGACATCGTCATCAAATCTAAGATAAACGGTTCGTGGACGCATTAGTCAATCATTAAAAGTATTGACTATATATGTATAGATCGTAAAATGTGAAGTAATAATATAACATTACTGATAACCTTTTTCGTTTCGTGGGCGCATTATACATATCTACTTGGATTTCATCGTCGATGTCATTTCTAACCCACGTAACTTCATGATCGGCCAAAGACAACCCGTCCTTCGAAACAGACGGTCGGAGCACTCTAAGCCTTCTCTCTTCTTCATCCTCATCGCTGTCCTCGAATTCTGGAATATCATAGACATCTCTGGGTTTCCATCGGCATACAACACTCCATCCCGGATGCTTCAAACACTGTGAGTAGTATACTTGGAATGCTTGGTTCGGAAAGATAAACGGATCTTCCTGACCATAAAATCGAAGTGTGTTCACACTGGTCAATCCATATTCATCTTTCCAAGTCCCAAGATTGCTTCTCCACTTATCCGTATCGGTTCGCGTATCGTACCAAGTACACTGGAATATATAAAAGGGTTCTGATCGTCCGGGATAGTGGATGCCCAGTATACAATTTAAGTACCCATAATAAATCACACCGTCCGATCCTACCGTCGCAATCCCATGATTCTGAATGGTTCTAGATGTTTCTATGTCCTTAACTTCGAATTTGTATCCAAGGACACCAAATCCTTTGTAATATGCAACCTCCATACTAGGAAATTGAGCTAAACATCTTGAATCACTCTCAAATGATGTAGACAAGTTCGGATCGTGGATCTAACAAAACAAATTTTACGAAAAATACATAACGATACAAGTTTAGATTAAATCTGATAGCAATAAAATGTTATTCGAATAACTTACATGATCTGTGACCCAATTACAAAAATTATCCTGTTGATATTTTTCCAATTGTTCTTCGTTCCAATCAGGATGCCCCTCACGTACCTTGTTAAAATGAATTCTATTTTCGACAAATAATGGTGACATTAATATTATATCATTTCATACACACACAAACACAGATATAACAATTAATCCACAAACACAGATATAACAATTAATCCAAAAAAAACTTACTCTCTAATTTGTTCAAGACATGCGCAATTTTAGCAAGATAAACTAGTATATTTTGTTGATAAACATAGTGTCTACCCTCTTATACTCCGCTTTACCATATGGCCCGTCTTGAATTCTTCAAGGCCGGTTAAGTCTTGTCTCAATGTTCTCGTCTAGATAGCGGGAACAAAATGTGGTTGCTTCATCAAGAAGATAACCTTGCATGATAGAACCCTCTGGTCGATTTTTATTGCGTATATACTTCTTAAGAGTGTAGAGGTACCTAATGAAAATATGTTGAATAAATAAATACGGGCATACAGGACAACAATAAATTTATAAATTACGCGAAACAAAAAATTACACGTACCTTTCGACAGGATACACCCATCGATATTGTACCGGTCCGGCTAACTTAGCCTCAGTTGCAAGATGAATCGTCAAGTGTATTATGATATCGAAGAATGACGGTGGGAAAATACGCTCAAACTTGCAAAGTATCAACGCAATAGAATTTTCTAGTTTATCCAGCGTCACAACCTCCAGTGTTTTAGCACACAACTTTCTGAAAAAACAACATAGGTCGTTGATTACTAGACCAACCGATTCGGGGAGAGAAGTCCTGAGGGCTAATGGAAGAAGGTGCTCCACGATAATATGGTGATCATGACTTTTCAGCCCATCGATCTTGCCCTTCACAATTTTTATTTTCTTGCTGAATGATCCTGAGAAACCTGTGGGAACTTTCAAATTATGCAACACCTGCAGGAATCTTTTCTTCTCCGGTTGTAACATATGATAAGCGGCATTGGGAAGTACAAACTTGCTCGGTTTACCCGCTACCGGTCTAGGGTGCAATTCACTTCTTATTCCCCACTCTTGTAGATCCATTCGAGCATTCAGGTTGTCTTTCGATTTTCCGTCTTTACAAAGAAGCAAGTTAAGTATGTGCTCTGATACTCCCTTCTCTATATGCATGACGTCCAGACAATGACGCACTAAATTTGTAGACCAGTACGGAAGCTCGAAGAAAATACTTAACTTGTTCCAAAATGGTGGTTTGACCTGTTTCGTCGGATCCATTCCGAAGGTCACATTATTGTAACCATCCCATTTAGCAGTCACGTCCTCTCCAGACAATGGGGATGGAGGTCCAAGAAGCTCCTGATGACCATCAAAGTGAACTGTATCTAACCTATAGGGGTGGTCTAGTGGCAGGAAACGTCGATGGCCGCAATAACAAACCTTCCTGCTAAAATTCAAGAATTTCGATGTTGTGTGTTCATGGCAATGAGGATATGCTTTGTGACCATGTACGGACCAACTTGATAGCATTCCATACGCAGGAAAGTCATTAATTGTCCACATTAAAGCTGCACGCAATATGAAGGTTGTATTTGTGTTTGCATCATATGTCTCTACACCATCAATGAACAAAGATTTCAACTCCTCGATCAGAGGTCGGAGATAGACGTCAATATTGTTCCCCAGTGAGTTTGGTCCGTCAATAAGAAGAGGCATCATAAAGTATGACTGGTCCATAGCCAACCAAGGCGACAGATTATAAATTATCACTACAACGGGCCATGTGCTGTGACTTCCAGCCATATAGTTGAATGGGCAGAAGCCATCAGTAGCCAGTCCGAGCCGGACATTGCGAGGATCGCTACTGAATATTGCGTGCCTCCTATCGAAATCCATCCATGCCGGTGAATCTCTTGGATGGCTCATTTTTCCATCTTCACTTGGAGGAGCACGGTGATGCCAAATCATTGCCTCGGCTGTTTTTTTGTACCAGAATAGCCTCTGTAGCCTCTGTGTTATGGGAAAGTATCATGCTATTTTGACAGGTATATCAGGCTTCTTATCAGAATCTTTCAGCTTATACCTGGCCTCTCCGCATGTTGGACACTCTTTCAAATCTGAATTCTCTTTCCGGTACAACACGCAATTTTTAGGACATGCTTGAATCTTCTCGCACTTTAGACCCAAATCAGACATCATCTTCTGGGCTCCGTACCAGCTGTCGGGCACGTTATTTCCCGGAGGCATAGAATCTTTCAAGAACGAAAGAAGCATTGTGAATGACTTGTTGCTCCATCCATTTAGGCACTTAATCTGGAAAAGTTGGACGAACCATGAGAGGGTGGAATACTTCGCATTCTCATAAATTGGTTTCCTAGCATCATTCATGAAATTTTCATATTTATCCGCACTGGCTCCTTGACCGGAAGGAATGTCATATTCGGTATGAATAGATTCACCTAGGGCAGCCTCTACCATATCCTCCATTTCTTCTGATGGAAATAAATTACTGTCTTCTCCTTCTGCCGCATAACCGAATTCTTCTTCTTCTCCTGCCGCATTATCGTGTTCTCCTTCTTCTTCTGCCGCAGTACTGCATTCTTCTCCTTCCCCGTGATATTTCCAAGTTGTATAAAGTCTAGTAAACCCATATTTTACAATATGAAGATCTGCCAATTCTACCTTCTGCCAGTACTTATTGCCACATGTATCGCACGGACAGAGAATCTTCTCTATTATGATCTTAATATGTGCGCGTGCAAATTCAATGAAAGCAGCAACTCCTGCGACAAACTTAGGTTGCATACGTTGTTGCCAATCCACATACATCCAGTCCTTAGCTCTGACTACTCATGGGCCATGTTAGACTGTATAACATATAAATTGTAGGTTATGGTGACTATATTGAGAAATATAAGAACGGGATATTTACTGACAAAGGAGAAAATCCGTGTATATGCTTTGTGTGTGCGTTTGTCGTTGAAAAGAATAAATTATCGCATGTTTGTTAACCGATAGACGGGGATTAAGTGGCGCTTCTAGTTTCATATATGAGTATCGATGAGAATATGAAGGTTTCATATTATCATCGAGTATCATATATTGGTTTTAACTTGAACATCTCGAATCACACTCTAATTATGTGTTTGTTGTGTATTCTTGTTGTATGTGTGTGTTCCGGCTATCGGGGGTAAGGCTTCTATCCCATTAAGAATGTATAGAGCGAACACCCATCACTTGTGCTTTCAACCGTTTCGAGTAAATTTCGGCAGCACCTCCCCGCTGTTCTCCGAGTACACTGTAATAGAATAGATAATCATTTCAAAGTTGTGAAACAACGTTGAAATGAACATCTAATCTATCTTTGTACATGGAGAACCAGCGGAAAGGTACCAACGAAATATCTCAAAACGGATGAAAACACAAGTGAATGAAGGTGTTTGCTTTGTACATTCTTAACTTGTCCATACGGGACAAATCTATCGGTTACCATACGATTGAATTTTCTCGTCGCATAGACTATACGACGGTTGTTAGTATCGAGCTATATCGTCCGATATTTAACAACCTTCGTATAGTTCTATGTCACGACGAACATCGCACGTATGTTAACCGATAGACGGGGACTAAGTGGCGCTTTTAGTTTCATATATGAGTATCGATGAGAATATGAAGATTTCATATTATCATCGAGTATCATATATTGGTTTTAACTTGAACATCTCGAATCACTCTCTAATTATGCGTTTGTTGTGTATTCTTGTTGTATGTGGGTGTTCCGGCTGTCGGGGGTAAGGCTTCTATCCCATTAAGAATGTATAGAGCGAACACCCATCACTTGTGCTTTCAACCGTTTCGAGTAAATTTCGGCAGCAACTCCCCGCTGTTCTCCAAGTACACTGTAATAGAATAGATAATCATTTCAAAGCTGTGAAACAATGTTGAAATGAATATCTAATTTAGCTTTGTACACTGTGAACCAGCGGAAAGGTACCGACGAAATATCTCGAAACGGATGAAAACACAAGTGAATGAAGGTGTTTGCTTTATACATTCTTAACTTGTCCACACGGGACAAATCTATCGGTTACCATAGGATTGAATTTTCTCGTCGCATAGACTATACGACGGTTGTTTGTAACGAGCTATATCGTCCGATATTTAACAACCTTCATATAGTTCTATGTCACGACGAACATCGCACGTATGTTAACCGATAGACGGGGACTAAGTGGCGCTTTTAGTTTCATATATGAGTATCGATGAGAATATGAAGGTTTCATATTATCATCGAGTATCATATATTGGTTTTAACTTGAACATCTCGAATCACTCTCTAATGATGCGTTTGTTGTGTAATCTTGTTGTATGTGTTTGTTCCGGCTGTCGGGGGTAAGACTTCTATCCCATTAAGAATGTATAGAGCGAACACCCATCACTTGTGCTTTCAACCGTTTCGAGTAAATTTCGGCAGCACCTCCCCGCTGTTCTCCGAGTACACTGTAATAGAATAGATAATCATTTCAAAGATGTGAAACAACGTTGAAATGAACATCTAATCTATCTTTGTACACGGAGAACCAGTGGAAAGGTACCGACGAAATATCTCGAAACGGATGAAAACACAAGTGAATGAAGGTGTTTGTTTTATACATTCTTAACTTGTCCACACGGGACAAATCTATCGGTTACCATATGATTGAATTTTCTCGTCGCATAGACTATACGACGGTTGTTAGTATCGAGCTATATCGTCCGATATTTAACAACTTTCGTATAGTTCTATGTCACGACGAACATCGCACGTATGTTAACCGATAGACGGGGACTAAGTAGCGCTTTTAGTTTCATATATGAGTATCGATGAGAATATGAAGGTTTCATTTTATCATCGAGTATCATATATTGGTTTTAACTTGAACATCTCGAATCACTCTCTAATGATGCGTTTGTTGTGCATTCGTGTTGTATGTGTAACATGATTTTAAACCATTGAGATCAAGATTGATAGAACTGATCATCCTACATTGCAATGACATTCATCTACCAAAAACTATTATTGCAATGGCATTCATCTATAACAATCAACAATTAAAACTACAAATGTAGGATAGTGATATCATAAAGCGTTATACGCAACATATGAATTCACATGACTGAAACATGCATCAAAAAACATGTTCATCCAAAAGAAAGGCCACTGTCAACAAATATAAACAAAGGATTATTATATTAACTATGAAATATATTAGAAAAAGGATAGAAGTTCAAGATGTTAATAACACGGTGATAATCAAAGCAGTTGCGTACAGATGCTAAAACCGAATATGTGACACGATATTCTTATAAAGATAGACATGTATTAAAAGAGGAGGCGCCCAAGTAAAATCCATAACTAAATCCCTCTCTTGCCCTTCCTTTTCTTCAAATCAGAAATGTGTCTTTTTTTTGCAATTATATATAGCTAAAACAAAGAAGGTCCTACAATTCTAAGCATTTCCAATTACAACGGCCCATCCTCAAAATCCAGAATCTTATGAGCATCTTATGCAATTAGCAAACATATTCAACCGAAAACACTCTCAAAATTTCCACCAGACTACTAATCTTTTGCATACTCAAACCCCAACCATATCAAATTAAGGGACTACTCAGACCCACAGTTTAAATCAATCAAAAATATCCAAAATCAGACATGGGGTCTTTGGATACCTACCAAATGCCAGGTCCCATGACTCCAAAAACTAAACCCCAACATGCCCAACGGCTAAAAGATCCACAAAACAGTCTCCATTTCCAAGAAAATTTGAGAATGACAAATAAAATTATTAATTAAACTGGGCTTTACCCACATTATTAGTCCAGTTTCCAACACCTTCTCAAACTAGACACATTTTCCTCTTATGATCATCGTCAACATTTCAATTAACAAGCTTAATGCTAATTAGAATGGAAATTAACTTAGACCCTGAAATCAAAAACCCCAACCCCAACCCTAACCCTAACCCCAACAGCAACCCCCTGCCGAACCCCAACCCCAACCGCAGCCCCAGCCCCAGCCCCAGCCCCAGCCCCAGCCCGAGCCCCAACCCTAACGCTAACCGCAGCCCGAGCCCGAGCCCCAACCCCAACCGCAGCCCTAGCTGCAGCCCCAGCCCCAGCCCCAGCCCCAATAAAAAATTTGAGTAATTGAAAATTTCCTTACCTGTGCAGAGGCGACGATGAGAACGGAGATGAGCAGGCGGTGGCTACGACGAATCGGCGGCACTGGCGACGACGAGAATGACGAGAACGACGATCGATCGGCGGGAACGAGGGTTTGGGAATTTTTTCTTTGCGCGAGAATTAGGAATAATGAGCGTAGGGATCGATCTGAGCTTTTAACTTAAATCCCTATTTAGATGCCCCTACGGATAAGTCCGTAAGTTCTTGGTTTGCGGCTCCGTAGGGGCAAACAACAATTTAAGATTTAATAATTTTTAAATAAATATGTAAGGACCGTAGGGGAAACCTTTTGGCCCTACGGATTAATCTGTAGGGCCAAACTAAAATTGCCCCTACGGATGTCGTTATCCGTAGGGGAAACCCTATATTTTAGTAATGACAGTTGACAGAGGCAGAGGATTCTCATTAGGGTTGTTGACCGTTGACTTTTTCCAAACCCTAATTAGAATGAGAAATATGATTAATAATATTAATTAAAGTTAATTGTGCCATGGTTAGGTTGACCATTTGACTTATGTTGACTTTTTGACTTTGGTTCTCCGGTTGACTTATGTTGACAATTTGACCATCATCATTTCACATGAAAGATGCTTCTTGATTCTTGCAAAATTCATTTAATGTGAAATGATAATGGTCATTCCAAATGAACCATCACAATTTCTTTAATCATTATTATTATTTCGTAATTCACTAATATTTGAGCATGGTTGTAGAATTATACTCTCATTCTCTCTTGCTCTTTCTCTCTCATGTTTGGAGCTCTCTCTCTTCCTCTCAAAGCTTAAGTGTTCCATGTGTTGGAAATCATAAGCTCTTGAGACAAAACCATCAAGACTCATCTCTACTCTTTCTACGGTTCTTTGTCTAGCAAACCAAGCACTCTAGTTACCTCTTGGTTGAGGTAGGAGCTCAAGTTCGAAGACCTCGGGTGGATCTATCTTCGGCAAAGAGAAGACGACGAGGAGAAGCCGTTCAAACCACTGCAAGGAGCAAGCAAGAAGTAGAACCACAACAAGAAGAGAAGGAGTTCAAGATCTAGGTTTAACAATTCTACACAGTAGCTAGAACTTGTAGTTTATGTGTTAGTTTTTGTTTAGCAAAGATCCATCATGGATGGTCCATGTCACCTTGTGAGAAAAAATTGATTTTTACCTATTCCGCCTCCCCGAAAGAACCGGGGTGGGTAACGTGGACCTAACAAGAACAATATTATATCTATACGGGTGTTGTGCGTGACATGGCAATTATTGACGGTGTGTGTGGCATACAATCAGTGCTCGTATAACAAGAGCCGTCAATAATAGGTACAGTGTCCTAAGGGTACTAGTCTAAGCACAACAATTAATTAAGCAATAAGGTGTATGCGCAAATTCTAAATATGAAATAGTATGTGCGACAAGTCAAGTCATCTCTAGCCCAGACGCATAATACCATGCGGGCGATTCCTCTGTAGATGTTAAATCTACTCACCAACACTCTTGGTTAAGTGAAGCCTACCACCTGTTTTCCCTTCGTCGCAGCGTCCGAAGTCACCGCCTGCGAACCTAAAATTTCACAAACACATCACATAAGCTAAATATCCAGAAACGACGAAAAGACAACGAAACGCAAGGATAACGCCCTAAAAAATGCACTGCGCACTTAGCGCATCTATCGCGCACGACATCGGCCAAAAACACTAACTAGGGTCGCTAAACTTTGAAACACCAAGCCTAGACTCCGATCGTCCCGATTGCGCAACACAACACAATAAATACGAGGAATATAATAGATATAACCTCGAAACGACTAATCGAACCCACGTCGGAAAAACCCCGAAACCTAGAAAACAACTTATCGCAATATTTCGCAGTAGAATCAAGCTAACACATTTCTAGCGATTACAAACACCTTAAAATAGCTTAACTAAGCTATCAAAACCAATTCTATATTTTTAACACTTGCAAAATAAGTTTTAGCAAAAACCTAGTAAGCAATATAACATAATTAAACAAAGTATTCATTAACAATAATTAACATTTTCTACCAGGTTAAGCTTTTACTAAACACAAATTAACGCTTCAATAAAACATTAAACACTTAAATCAAGTTTTAACCTTAACTTGAATTTCTAAAACCATTTCTAGAATTTTGAAACATGAAATTAAAGCTTAAATTAACATCTAATTAAGCTAGCATAAAGTATTAAGCAAGAAAAAAGAGATTAGAGTTAAGCTTTTATACCTTCAAGAACACCACTTGAATCAAGAATAAAACCAAATTTTAGCCTCCAAAATCCTCACTAGAATGAAGATCCAAGCAACTTTTGTGAAGAAGAATGAAGGTTTTGGATTTTATTTGAATTTCTATGAATTAATTTGGATTTTTTATGATTTATTGAAGCAAAATGAGAAGAAATGAAGCAAAAATGATGAAGGGCAGAAAGGGAATGATTGTAGCCAGCCAAGTAGGAATCTAGGTTTTGTGTGGAGTTGTGTGGAATTTTCTAGAAGGAAAAAATACAATAATTTGCATAATAAAACAAAAATAGCATTATTCACCATTTTCTTTAAAAAAAATCCATTAATTCCACCAAAAATCAAGATATTTGGAGAGAAGGTTCTAAACATATTTCTAATGATTAGTTTAGCATAAAAACCCATTTGTAGTAATTTACCCGCATAAAAAAAATAAATACCAAAAATAAAGTGCCTAAATAAAGTATTAAAATAATAATTTAAATAGGGAAAAATTCTATCTGAACTAAAACCTCCCATATACCCCCAAAGTTCGCGCACTAGCTTTATTTTGGCAAAACTAGGTGCCGGCAAGTTTCTACGGACGTTTGATCGAAATCGGGTTAAAACGGAAAATACCGACTATTTTGCCCTAAAACGGAAAAATTCGCAAAACGATTTCTGAAACTTTACAAGTACCTTACATGATTGTTGCATACAGATTTTCATATTATTGCTCCATGTATTAGTTGTACCTGCTAGTGTAACTTTCATGACTATTGCATACATATGACCATTTATTGCTGTTAGTTGCATATGTTAGATTCGCGCTGTACGTGTATACTTGCGATTACCTGCATATGTTATTTACTATTCACGAGTTGGCAACTCACCCCCGTTGTGCCATAGTGTTTTGCAGGTTGTTCCTCACAGTAGTCAAAGGCAGGGCTATTCTCATCTATCGTATCATCTTTTGCTGCGGATACCGCATCGGCTCACAGCGTGCAATTTTGCTTTAGGTGGGTTTTGTGGTTATCCGTTTATGTTCATTCTATATTCATTATATCCTTGTACTCTCCATTAACCATTATCTTGTATGACTTAGAGACTTGATGTGAGGACGATATTGTATATTATTTTGTGACTTGGATGTCTTTTATGCAGTTTTATTTATATCGTCTTTTATTTCTTCGCTACGGCATCGTATATCTGTTGAGGTGGTTGTTTTCCGCCTTTGGGCGTGTTTTTGCTCCTGTTTGGGGATGCTTTACTTATATATTTTTTGTACCCATTTTTAGGGTTAGTTTTTACAAAGGAGGTGCTGCCAAAATTTTAAAGGAAGAAAAGTTGGACTTTAAAGAATTTGGGTTGAGATTTCAAAGGTTTTGAAAATGGTATTATCACTTTCTTACTATTTTTGATGGTTTAGATTGCTGGGTTTTCGGCTTACTTAAATTGCGTTACGCCTGTAGACGTTGCGTAGTTTAAAGCTAGTCACGTGCCAAATTTCGGGTCGTGACATTGGCCAAAGCCACAGCTCCATTGTTATCACAATACACGGGTATTGGATGCTCAATAGATGGAACCACACCAAGTTCAGCAATGAACTTCTTCATCCAGACAGCCTCTTTGGCAGCATCGTTGGCAGCGATGTATTCAGCCTCCATCGTCGAGTCTACTACGGTATCTTGCTTGGAACTCTACAAACATACTACCCTTCCATTGAGGGTTAATACAAAACCCGAGACCGACTTATTGTCGTCCTTATCACTCTGGAAGCTCGAATCGATAAAGGACTCCACCTGGAGTTCTCCGTTACCATACACCAAGAACATTTCTTTAGTCCTTCTCAAGTACTTAAGAATGTTCTTCATAGCTGTCTAGTGCTTCTCCCCAGTGTAAGTTGTATGTATGCCCTAGAGGACATTATTTTACATATGATGTATATTATATTGGATGCTTGGACATATATAGAGAGGACTTTCTTACACGACATGATAGTATGCTATTTGGTTGCTCTTTATCTTAACATGTATAATTGTTTCTTGATACTGTCTTATAGTTACATGTTGGTAAAGCCCTTAGGATGTATACTTGACTACCAGGATTATGATGCGGGGCCATGGTAGTCCATAAGTTCATCCTTTAATGTTCCTAGTCGTGGGTGTATCGAGACAGGGCATCGATATGCCAGAGTAGACTAGCGTATACGCTTCTTGACCCATAAGATGGGCGATGGATGATCCCATATCCATTGGTGTTTGACATCAGAGATGGTATATGGGTGCTCAGTGGAGACTGGGTACACTGGACGGACTCGCCGAGAACTCCTAGATGGTATTATACCTGACGTCAGATAGCAGTTATCTGGTGACAATGGTACAAGTTAGTCTGTAGACCCGAGATCTTCATAGAGTCTTGTGTGATCCCCACTGTGCTTTGATTTCCACCTTACCACATTCAAGAGGATGTGCAAAATGGTGGTTTTTGGGTACAGTCCCGAGTCACATGGAGGCAATGAGCGATAGGAGGGGATTTCGTCTCTCCCGGTATTAGGGGTAGATGTCGTGCTGTGCTCGATTGGCTATAACTGGAAGTCCCTGGCCAGGGCTGATTTAGAGATTTACTGGTAAGTGTTATCAGTAGTTTCTCGACCCGTTATGAGCCTTGTATCGGCATGACTTATCGAGTTATTGGGGTCTGACGTTTACCACCACTAGATTAGATATGCGACATCTCAGACGATGAGACCGTACTGCACGGTAGTGTTACTGACAGGCTTTACAGGAGCAAGAGCTGGCTTGCTTGTTGATCTTCTGATCGCTCAATACCCGAGTAGCCGTTACGTCCAGCTAGTACCACTGACGGCTTATGGGTGCTTGATATGATCATCACCTACTGCCGGCGTATTGATGAGTCTTTAGAGTGCTACACAGAGGTTTTACTGGCTCAGTCAAAATAAAGCAGGAGCACATATGTGATATGTGCAGGACCGAGATTAATACGAGTATGTGATACCGTATTATATTCTCGCGATTTATTCGTATCGGTCGGTCATATGTGATATAGCCGGGTTATCGAATCAAGTGTTGATTCGATAAGTTCATACAGATTATATTAGTCGGTTGTATGTGATATAGTCGTATTATTAAATCAAGTGTTGATTTTATAATTTAATTTATAATTGTATATGTGATATACAAGATTACATTAACTAATATTAGCTCACTTAAACATTTCTTTTCTCACTTGTGTGCATATAATATAAATGTGATATATATTATTGTACATTTTTTATGTCATGGTTGATGATATATGGAACATGGGTGTATGAGACTTACGCCATGATAAAGTTAATGTAGGGTTTATTTATTTATTGTAATTCAAATATTAGTTGGAAATTTGTCACATGGCATGAAGTTTCATGCAACTTTGAGATCCATTGACTTAGTCCACTAGTTTTGTCTTACCCTAGATATTTATTAACCCAACCATTATCTAAAATCATGGTTAAGTCTCTACAAGAGTAATATTAGATATTTTCTCACCCATGGTTGCCATTTCACACTTACAACATTATCTCTCTTCATCTTTTTCTTCAAGCTCAAGATTTCTCTAGCTTTTGTCAAAGTGAGAAATAATAGTGATAAAAAGAATTCTAAAGTGATCCAAAATCCGACTTTATCATCCATTACTAGATTAGCACCTTAGTATAGGGTGTTAGTTTCACTAATCTCTCATTAGTGAAGTAGTATCTTGGATTAGTGTCTCCTTGACGTAGATCATCTTCGGCCTTAAAGACTTCGCGCAAGCTCGTTCCTTTCACCTTGTGAAGCCATGCTAGAGTCCGGAAGATCACTACTTGGAGGGAAGGGACTACTACAGGGAGCTATTGAAGTGAAGGACCAGTCTACAAAGGTTGTATTTCTAGTTCACTTAGTTGTAAAGTAGTTTACAATATGTTTCGTATGATTCTCTAGTTAAACATCCTAGGTTAGAGTTCTTTAGCATGACAAAAATTTGAAAATGGCATGGACGATACATCCCGAAACCTTGCTGTCGTGCATAAGAAACCTACACCCAGGATCTGATTGATACATGCTTACCATACTAAGTGCGCAAGCTACATCCGGTCTGGTACATAACATCGCGTACATGATAGACCCTACCGCAGAAGAATAGGGTATTTCTTGCATGAGAGCCCTCTCCAAATCAGTCTTGAGAGACATCTCTTTGGAGAGAGTGATTCGTGAGCAAGCGGGTAAATTACCATGCTTAGAATCTTCCATACTAAACCTTTTTAGTATGGTGTCAATATACCTGGATCAGGACAATCCCAACATCCTCTTAGATCTATCTCTATAGATCTTAATCCTAAGGATGTAGGAGGTACAGGGTTACTAGGCACTCTCACAAGGGTCTACAAGGCATCAACCATGCCCGATTTAAAATTTAGACATGCCGAACAACCCTAACCAAGATCTTTAAACTAGAGATTAGACGAAACAAAGCATGTTAAACACTTTAACACTAAGAGTTTGGGATTACAACATTTGTAGTCCGGTCTTTCACTTCATAAGCTCCGTGTTGAGGTCCCTTCGCTGCGATCAGCGATTTCCCGGACTCTAGAGAGGTTCCATGAAGAGAAAGATGCATGCTTGCTTCCGATCTTCGATAACAAAGATGATCTATCTTGAAATTTCATTAACACAAGCTCTCACTTATAAATGAAGTGAACACCCTAATCTAAATGGCTAGGATAGATTAGGATGATGAAGTAGGATTTTAGCTCTCATTTATTTTTATTAACTCACTCATTTTCATCACTTCATAAAAAGCTAGAAAGCTTTTCATGAAAAGAAGAAGGAAGAATAAGAAGAATCAATCCTTTTGTGATGAATAACGAAACTCATATGTGAGATTAGAAATGCAACCATAGTTAAGAATGAATCCTTAACACATGTAGAGAAACAACCATGGTAAAGGGGTTTGGGTTAGGTTAAGGAAATATCTTCATAAAATATCTTTGCCAAAACAAAAAGCAAAGCTTCTAGAAACTTCTAGAAAAGCTTAACCCAAATCAAACCCTAACCATGTTTAATCTCCACTAAACATGTTGCATTAATAACCATATCATGTTACAATATTATATATCATATATATAATATTTATTGTAACAAAATAAAATAATACAATTAACATATATCGCATATATATCAATGTATTACCCGAGTGAGAAAAAGAATCTTTTAGTAAGCTTATATCAGTTAATGTAATTTAATATATCAAATATATAATTATACATTAAATTATCGAATCAACACTTGATCCGATAATACGGCTATTTCACAAATAACCGACTAATATAATCTGTATCAGTTCATCGAATCAACACTTGATCCGATGACCCGGCTATATCACATATACCCGGCAAATATCTCATATCGCGAGAATCTAATACAGTATCACATACACGCATTGTTCTCGGTCCCGCACATATCATATATGTACTCTTACTCCGTTTTGCCTGAGTCAAGAAACCTCTGTGTAGGACTCTAAAGAATCGTCAATATGCCGGCAGTAGGTTATGATCATATCAAACACCCACAAGCTGCAAGAGGTCAGCTAAACGTAACAGCCACCCAGGTATTGAGCGATCAGAAGATCAAAAAGCAAGCCTGTACTTTCTCCCGTGAATCCAATCAATAACACTCCCGTACAGTCCGGTCTCTTCGTCTGATATGTCGCATATCTCGCCTAGGGGTGGTAAACGTCAGACCCCAGTAGCTTGATAAGTCGTGTCGATATGAGGTCTATAAGAGTTCGAGAAACTACTGATAACACTTACCAGTAAATCTCAGCAACCCTGGCCAGGGATTTCCATTTATAGCCAATTGAACACAGCACAACATCAACTCCCCATACCGGGAGAGATGAATCCCCTCCTATCGCTCATTGCCTCCATGTGATTCGGGACTGTACCCAAAAGCCACATTTTTGCACGCCCTCTTGGACGTGGTATGATGGAAATCAAAGCACAGTGGGAATCACACAAGACTGTACGACGATCTCGGGTCTATAGACTAACCTGTACTAGTGTCACCTGAGAACTGCTATCTGACGTGGTGTATAATACCATCCGGAAGTTCTCGGCGAGTCTGTCCAGTGTACCCAATCTCTACTGAGCACCCGTACACCATCCTTGATGTCAAACACCGATGGATATGGGATCATCCATCACCCATCATATGGGTTAAGATGCGTATACGCTAGTCTACTCTGGTGTATCGATGCCCTGTCTCGATACACCCTCGACTAGGAACAGTTATAGGATGTAATCGTCGACTACCGTGGCCCCACTAGTATGATCTCATCATAGTCCCAGTAGTCGAGTACATATCCTAAGAGCTTTATCAACATGTAATATAGAGACAATCAGAGTACATGTTAAGATAAAATACAACCAGATAGCATACTATCATGTCGAGCAAGAAAGTCCTCCCTATATATGTCCCAGCATCCATTATAATATACATCGTATGTACAGTAATGGCCTCTAGGGCATACATATAACTAACAATCTCCCACTTGCACTAGGGTCATCTGTTGTGGTATCGCATACTCAACAATCAGCTGTGGTTGAAGTATCTCATACTCAACCATCCCATTAAAGTCTCTACTGGGAAAAAGGCCTTTGTGAGTGGATCCACACTGTTGTCCTCTGTGTCTACTCTCCTAACCTCGATCTCCCTGGATATCAACCATCTCCATGATCAGGTGATTCTGCCTAAGAATTATATCTGGATTTTAGATAGGACGGGGGTTCCTTGGCATAAGCCATAACTCCATTGTCACACAATGGTAGGAAAGAAATTCATCTCATGAACACATATCTATCCAGACTGCCTCTTTGGTAGCATCTTTGGTAACGATGTATCTTGCCTTTAATCGTCTAGTAAGTCACGGTATCTAGCTTGGAACTCTTCCAACATACCGTCCCTCCACTGAGGGTAAAGACAATGCCTGCGACTGACATTCAGTCGTCCTTATCACCCTGGAACCTTTCCAGTGATTCCCCCTAGGATCGATTGATACCATCTCACTACAACTAGTGAGAATCCTAACATCCAATTAAATCTATCTCATAGATCCAAAACCCAGGATTTAGGAGGTATCGCTTTGATCCTATATGGAGAATCCTTGTGATAAGCAGAGATTGACCGAGCGTAGCATAGTAAACTCCTTCCCTATCAAGAGTATGTCATCCACGTACTCTACGAGGATCATCACCATACTCTCTACTACCTTTTTGTATATACAAGGTTCATCTACCATTTTGATGAAGTCAAACTCTTTAACTACCGCATCAAAACAGACGTTCCAACTCCGCGATGCCTGATTTATCACATAAAACATCTTGCTCACGTTTTCGCTGCTCCCACTGTCTACGAAGCCCTCTGGCTGTGTACTTATAGACGCTCTCTTCCAAATCATCATTTAGAAAAGCAGTCATGACACCCAACCACCAGATATCGTAGTCATGGTATGTAGCCGTGGCAAGTAGGATCTGGATGGACTTTAAGCATAGCTTTGAAAGTCTCAACTTTTCCATGTACACCAAGTAATCTTCTCAAGATATACTTGCTCCTGATGGGGATTTAACCATTCAGATAAAGCAACCAAAGTCCATACTTTGTTGGTGTATAAGGATTCCATCTCAGATCGCTAAGCATCCAGCCATTCTTACAGAGTCCCACTCCTGATGGCCTGCTCGAAATATGTTGGGTCATCATCTCATGATGCAATACTCTCTCCAACTGTCATAGAGAAACCGAAGTATCTCTCTGGTGGGTGAGGAACCCTACTAGATCGGCGGAGAAGCTGAGGTTCGTTGGAAACTATTGAATCCTTTGGTTCTACCAAATCATTAGCTGCAGTTTGTATAGCCGGAACTTTTTCCAGTTTTACCTCATGACCAATAATTTCTTCATAAGAAATTCCCTTTCACAAAGGTGGCATGCTGAGAAACAAAACATCTTTTGTTCCTCAGTTTGGTAGAAGATATTCCCTTGCGAATGCTTGGGATATCAAACAAACTTCCACAGAACTGACTTTGCCTCGAGTTTGTCCCGATTTTTCTTTTAGACATAGGCTGGACTGTAAGTCTACGGTAGCGCCCCGGCCGTCTACAGACGCCAAATGCGGAACAAAAAACTTTTAACTGGCGCTATCGTATACTTTAACCCGGATCTGCCATTATTGCTAAACTAACAAACTGTAAAGAGTGTAGAAAGGTTATACCGAACGATCCGAGTCCTTCGTTCTTTAACCATCATCCCACGCTCCGTTGCGACTGCTCCGATCTCGTCGATCTCCGATCTTCTCGTCTAGGTGGCACCACGTCAACGATTCTTTAAACGGGCTCCCGCCTCTGACTTGAGGCAACTCGGTCGTCAAGTTTGCTAGAAGAGATGACCAAGAATGATGTAGAGAATGAGTAGATGACTTTGTCTCACTTCGTCCAAGTCCTTGGACGATCGGTTAATGAAGTTGCCGATGGAAATGAAATGGAACAAGAAATGAACTATGAAATTTCCATGCATCCAAAACTTTAGTCTTTTCTTTTTAACAACCATAATCTTTTCAAGTGAGTGAGTGGAGTAGGAGAGAGAGGGGGCCGGCCACTTATATGGAGGAGGAGGGTGAGTGTAGGAGCAATCAAAGAGGTGACCATAAACAAGAAGCTTATCCTCACAAAAATATCAAGAACAAATATCTTAAGGAAAACACGAATCATTAAAGTCAAAGCATGAGTCATAATCCATGTCACTACTTTCTAGAAACTTCTAGAACCTTATAGAAGCATGACTCACCCTCATCCAAGAAAAGATAAATCCGTCTTTAACCGAATGTTAAAAGACGGCTGATAGAAAACTGGAAACTGGCAACTTCTGATCCTGAAACGACTTTCAGGATAACCCCGTAACTGTATAAATATACCCGCATTTGTATTACGACCGAATACAAATGCAGCTGAGACAAAGATATTATATCTACTCAATATGATACTCGGATCCGGCTTAAACCAAAGCCGACCAGTATCATCTGCCAGAAAACTGACACGTGCGTAAACGCACGTGCATTTTCCGAACCCTGCCATAAAACCATACGGCCTCTACAACGTTTCGCCCGAACTGGGAAACTGTTTGTGGGGAACTCTAATAACTCGTCAGTACCCTGGCAGTGGGTTTAACCACAAACCGTCAGCGGCACTAGCAATGCGTAACGGCTGCCCATGGACTGACCTCAAGGGAGGGCGATAAGAGAACTCATCCGGAAACCCTACTGAGCCTAACAGTGACAATGTATATACAGTCCGGTCCATTCGTCTATGAGTATCGCATATCTGCCTAGGGGGCTAGTAACGTCAGACCCCCAATAGCAGTATAAGTCGTGTCGGAGTGAAGCCCAATAACACCCTGAGATACTACTGGAGTACCTACCAGTAAATCTCCTGCCACGGCCGTGGGCTATGTGTAATGGCTCTCCTAGACAGAGCACGATCTCGCCCCCAATACCGGGAGAGACGAATCCCCTGCCGATCCGCTCACGTGCCTCCATATGGCTCGGGACTGTACCCAAAAACTACCTGTTTGCATGACTCCTTTGAGCCGTGGTAGGGTAGAAATCAAAACACAGTGGGAACTCACACGAGGCAAATGACGACCTCAGGTCGATGAACTAACCTGTACACATGTCACCAGGGAACTGCTATCTGACGATATGTATAATACCAACTAGCAGGTTCCCGGCGAGTCCTGTCCGGTGTACTCATAACCCAATGAGCACCTGTATACATCTTAGGTGATCCAACTGACACCAGTGGCTTGTGAGACTAGCCACCGCCCCTCGTCGGGGTCTCGACTGTATACACTAGTCTACTCCGGAGTATCGATGCCCTGTCTCGAAACTCCCACGACTAGGGACCACAATTAAGGATATGCATATAAACTACCCAACTCTCACGTATATGATCGCCGTCATACAGTTGGTAGTAAAGCAAGATCCTAAGGGCTCTATCAAAGTGTATCATGTAATCAGTCACCTGAACATGTACACGACTGATAAAGGCAAATCAAATAGCATACTATCATCTCGAGTAAGACTGTCCTACCGGAATAGGTCCTCCGCCATCATTGCAATCATGTACCTGCGATCCAATAATTGACTATGAGGGCACTATCACCAACAATCTCCCACTTGCACTCAAGGCTAATTATTGTGATGTCGACTACTCACAGCCCGTGTGAAACCGAACATCCAACTCCTCTACTAATCAGTTTCACAAAGCCCGTTTGTAAAACTATTGTGTTCGAGAAATAGCCTCAGTAAGTGGATCCGCCTAGATGTTTCTTTCTATATCTCTCTAAATCTCAAGTTCGCGGAGAAAGCCATCTTCCGAATCGAGTAATACCTGTCTTAGAATATGTCTGGATATCTGATGGGACCTAGTTCATAAATGAACTCCAAATCCAAACTTCTTAGACTGTATCGATCACTGAACCTAATCAGTATCCGGCACCTATGCCACCCAATCCTCTTGGACCACCTGTCCATAATACTGTCCCTCGTCAGAGGGAAAAACTAAAACTCTGACAATCACTCTGTCATCCACGTCACCTTTGAAGCCTGGAATGATAATCGTCTCCCGAAGGAGGCTACCGTCATCAAATCCGTAGAACATCCACTTATGTTCTAAAACTGCATCCTTATGTCTCTCCAGGATTGGATTAATACAAACTTATCGCATCTAGTGCAAAAACAACATCTGGTGTGGTACTTGACACCTCACGATTGACTCAATTGCCTAAGCAAGTGATCTGCCAATCATGCACAGTCCTCTCCCCTTTAGTCTATACGACACCTTTAGAGAGGGTGACTCCATCACCTGCAGGTACACCACCATGCTTGGAGTCAACTATTCTAAAAACCATTAGAATATCTGTCAAAGTACCTACACTGGGAAACTACCCAAATCTAGATCTAAAACCATAGATCCAGAAACCAGAATATCAAATATTATATCCATATCCTATCTGGAGAAACAACTGTGTGACGACCACAGTACAACCGATCGTAGTATGGGAATTTTACTTCCTACTCTGTGTATGTCATCCAGATACCATGACATCACAACCTACTACCTTCTTAACAGATCCATCCCCTATTCTGATTGAAGTCAAAGCCATGTCTGTCACATCAAAATTAGATGATCTATCTCCGCTATAACTGCTCTAGTCTATAAATAGATATAAGAATCTTGCCCACTATGCTTCCGCTGCTCCCACTGACTACGACAACCCTCCTACCGGGTTTCATAGCCTGGAACAACAGTAGTGTCAACTCTGGGTAGATATGAACCTCCCTGTCACCGTCCTTGAGGCTACCGAAGTACCTCTCGGGTGTCTGAGGTTACCCACCGTATCTGCGGAGTGGCTAATGGAATGTCAAACCTGATTGAATATATAGGTCCTATTAAATTTTCCATAATCGTTCGCGGTTCTGGAATCACTTCCAGTTCTACCATACTCCCACTACTGTTTTCTGAAAAAATACATTTTACTAAAACTGTGGCGAGTCAAGAACAATATCACTATTGATCTTCCAAATGGTAGAATATCAACCCTCGACATAGCCAGGGTCAACCCACAAACAGCCATTACAGAAACGTGCCCTGAGTTATCCAGTGTCTGGTTTTAAGCATAAGCTGGACAACTCCCCGTACCTTAACATCTTTTAAGGTACGAACTATTCTATATCCAATATAGAAACTTTGGCACTTATTTAATTGGAACCACATTCAATCATGCAGCTGTCTCCAATGCATATCAACTTAATGGAAAGAGACTAATCAGCATTACTCAACTTAGGAATCCTTCCAATTATGAGTAACCTGAAAGAGAAACTAGTTTCTCAAAATCATTACTATCATCTGAATACCAAACACAAGAATCTACATCTTCGATCTCTTTGAAGAATCCCGATACTTGTGACACCTGGTTCTCTACTTTATTCTTATACCTACAACTTCTCAAAACTTAGACCTTGTATTTCTACGAAACACTTGTCTAAAAACTAGAGAAGTCAGAAGTAAACAGAACAAAGTACGAGGACCTACCCCTTTGTCCTGATGGACACTTGACAATATACAATACTCTGTATAAGTCCGCTGAGTTGAATAACTCAAAACCTGTGCTTCGTAGGTTGAAAACTGTACCCTGGCGATTTCCTCAAATATCACCAATTACAACGAATTCCGATATAATGAGGATAATCACCTAATTCCCAATAACTATCTCCCACTCATCATCTGTAAAACCATACAGATATGAGAATGAAACCTGGTAAATACATACCCTTGGAGTAAGTATCTAATCGGGAAAACAGTTTTTCTTTAACAATGCACTGAAACATGAAAATGTTTCGTAGGGGAATCTTGGTATTCCTAGTAATGCCTCTTCCATAATCCAATTCATGACTTTAACCGTATATTTCATTGCCATCTCTCCAAATCCCTTTATTTGTCTTTAGTCGTTACCTTCTGTACACCATCGTTAGGCTAAATGGTTTTCTTCCTTCCCTACCGTTCGGCACCAGCCTATGGTTTGGAAGAAGACTATCCAGTAAGCATAATAGGTGTACCCTCCTAATCCTAGAAGTACTCGTATCTTGAGAGAAGGTGATGATTAAAGACAACTGAATAATACCTTATTCCTTTAAAGGTGAAATAGGAGTGGCGATGAAGTACGCGGTTTTGGTCGTGAATGATAACAGTCGCAATTTACTTTGCCCTCTTTCTAATCCCTTTATTTTGTCTTTACATATTACCTTCTGCACACCCTACTTAGGCTAATTGGTTTTCTTCCTTCCCTACCTTTCGACACCTGCCTATGGTTTGGAATAAGACTATCCAATAAGCGTAATAGGTGTACTCTCCTAAACCAAGGAGCCCTCGCAACCTGAGAGAAGGTGATAATAAAAAACAACTGAATAAACCAATTCTATTTCTCCTGAACCTAGATCCATCCTCGAAGAAGTCCCTTCGAGTTCGTATATAACCATACGATGGATCTATCCAATGGAAGTGGATATCCGTAGTAATACGGGTGTTCTGAGAAATGCAAAGGGTAAAAGAAGGAGTGGCAATGACTTATGCAACTCGGACAATCCAAAAGCCAGTATTTTAAGAAGGTTCGGTCAACTTGGTCACTGAGTCATAGTCTAGGGTCGGTCAAAGGTCGCTGCCAAAGAGAGAGAGAAAAGAAACACTCTGCGTGCACTCTAACCTAGATCAGAATGGTTATCACTTTATCTAATCCGGAAACCTCCCACTGTCCTGTCAAATTCTCCTCCAAACCAGAAAGAAGAATCAATCGGGGTCACCCGAAGAGTAAACCAACTCATCAGTGGGAATCGGGATCCAACTCTCATCGCATGATAACGTGATGGAATGCATCCACGTTACTCATACTCCAGAAGGTATGCGCATACTTGGCAAGTTTCAGTTTCTTTAGAAACTCCCGATATGATTTTTGCCCCATGCTCTTATAACCTTGGCTTTGGTCAAAATGTCATAAGTCACATGCCAAGTTCTACCCGTCACTATCTTGTCAATTTGAACCCACCCGCACATGCCCCTGACTTTGGCCAATCGGCAGAACGACTGTCCCAAACTAACTCATCTATCTATGCAACAATTGAATACCCAGCAGCTACCAAACACTATGCCTTAACGTAGTGAACTAACTCTCACGTATATGATCGCCGTCATACAGTTGGTAGTAAACCAAGATCCTAAGGGCTCTATCAAAGTGTAACATGTAATCAGTCACCTGAACATGTACACGACTGATAAAGGCAAACCAGATAGCATACTATCATCTCGAGTAAGACTGTCCTACCGGAATAGCTCCTCCGCCATCATTGCAATCACGTACCTGCGATCCAATAATTGACTATGAGGGCACTATCACCAACAAGGACAACCCCAAATCTTAACAAACTTAAGATATGGGCTCTTCCAATTCCATATCACATATGAAGTGGTAGGCAACTGATTTGATTGGAACCCTATTCAATAAGTATGCAGCTTCACAAGTGCATAACTCCCAAAAGACAATAGGCAACTCAGTAGTACTCATCATAGAGCACACCATATCACATAGGGTGCGATTGCTCCATCCCGATACACCGACGTGCTGTGGTGTATACGGAGGAGTAATGCTGAGAGAGAATCTCATTCTCCTTTAGAATAGTCCAGGAATCCCGTGCTCAAGTATTCTCCTCCTTGATCTCATCAAAGGACATAATACTTATACCCGTTTTTGGTTCTCTACTTTTAACTTACATTCTGTGATTATCTCAAAAGTTTCGGACTTGTATTTCAAAAAGAACATATGTCTGAATCTTGAGAGATCATCAGTGTATGTAATGAAGTACAAAGAACCGGTCCTGGCATGTGTAGACAAGGGATCTTCATGCATCAGCATGTATCAATCCCAAGAGTTCACTAACTCTTTCTCTGTTTCCAATAAACGGAGCTGTGGTCATCTTATCTCTGTGACATGACCGGAAAGTTTCACAAGATGTAAATTCAAACTAATTTAAATATGCATCTATATGTAACTTCAGCTAGTCGGGTCGCATTGATATGACCTTGTCTACAATGCCTCAAGAAGGATTCGTTCATTTCTGAACTCTTCCTCTTGTGTGTGTTCTGTACGTTAAGAACTGTGGTTTGATTTAGAACGTCTATGCTTTTAGATAACGTGCCTGAACCGATCAACACTTAATATAGGAAATGTTCAAAACATTATCCAACAATACAAAATTATATCCTTCTTTACTAATAAAGAGACTGATATGATGTTGTATATCAGGTTCGATATCTAATTAACATTCATTCAGAATCAATGTATTTGTTAATACATGGTGATAACTACCAACAGACTTGGCTGCAACACTTGCACCATTTCTATCTCATGAAATTTATCACCCGTTCTCAGTTCTCTACCTATCTGTAGCCCATGTAACAAATTACATATGTGGGATCCTGATCCGGTATCAAATACCCAGGACGTAAAGGATATTGAGAAACAGTTCTGTGTAATGAACACACCCGAAGATAATGCATCAGCATGCACTTTCTTCGTTTGGGTGGAACGGGAATTCTGGTAATCCCCTATTTCCTGCTATGTCTTATAATAATTATAAGTCGGAGCGGGACCAACGTTCCTTAGCGCAGTATAACAAGCGGGTTCAATCAATACATCCGTATCATTATCTTGATTAAGGCATGACATAGTCGCAACCAGAAGAGAGAGAGAAGAAAACACTCAGCGTGCGCTTTTACAAGATTAGATTGGTTATCAATTTATCTAATCAGGATGTCTCCCACTGTTTTAGTCAAATCTTCCTTCAAACCCTAAAAGGTAAGACTAGCCGGGATTAATTACACCCTACAAGTTCGCCAATCTTTCAGCCAGGCCAGTGCCGGTACTTTGAGGGAGGTTCCCCGTGCTTTCGCACGGACCTAATTAAAGTAAACCTCCTTTTCCCAGGGGCGTAACCCCGTAAACACCTTTCTAGACACCTACTTGATCGGCTAATTATAATGTGTAAAACTCTCCCAGGAGTAACCCTTACTCGCAGCGGGTATCGGGATCCAACTATCTCATAGAAGGTATGCAATCTCATTGCAAATTTCAACTCTTGAAATTCCCAATAATATTTTGCCCATTGCAGCTTATGACCTTGGCTAAGGTCAACAAATCATAAGTGCTAGCCAAGTTCAACCCGCCATTTCCCGATTGAATTAAACCCACCCGCATGACCCTTGGCTAAGGTCAACAAAGTCGCACGACTACCCTAACTCAATCGCATCATATGCTTATACAAATAAGCACTAATCAGCTACCGCACACTACGCCTTGGCTAATGTCAACAAACGCAGCACGAATACTAACCAGTACTTATCTGAAATGACGGAGGGCTACGACAGGTTTTTAAGAAAACCCTTTGCGTAATGAACTTGATATCGTTGTAGAATCGAGTGATTTTAAATGGAGTGTTTTTTAGGCTTTTCTAGTTTTGCTAAAGAGGTCACTCCCGGTGAAGGGATCCTCGACTCTTTCCTCATCGAATAAGATGCAGGATATTTCACAAATACCACTATGCAAAGCAAAAACTATAGAAACAATCAAAAGACAAACCGAGTTTGTAGCATCTGCTAGTTTCGATAAAGAGGTCACTCCTGGTGAAGGGATCTCGGCTCTTTCCTTATCGAATAAGGTGCTGGATGTTCTACAAGGAACACCTCTATGTAAAGCAAGAACTAGAGCTACCAGTTTTTAAACAAGTTTGTACAACATCTTTAGGTTTCTTTTAGTTTCATTAATCTCATTAATGAAGCCCCATTTTAATATGCTTCACAAGCATCACATTTGAAACGAAATCAGCAATATAACATATATCTCATATATATATAATATAAACATTCGTCTCAGGCAGTAATATGATCTCATCACAGAACATTGCAGCAGAAGAACATATATGAAATATTGGATATATTAGGACGTCCGTGTTTTAATACGAGCCTGTACAAAACACGGATTCCACGGTCGCGATGAATAGCCAAACCCACATCCCTAGACCCCTACGAGAGAGGCAAGAAACACTGCTAATTCTGGGGTTAGGAGACCCGGTCTCGACTCCTCGAGATGGTCTCCTACTGGACCCTAGAACCTGGTTACTTGTGCTCCTCGCCTTGGGTCTACCTAATGCGGAAAAGTAAATAACATACAATGGTGACATCATCCTCAGCCCGAAAGTGCCCCAATAAAAGAATATTACATACAAATGAATTTTACATGAATGAAAAAGAAAAACTCTCATCTCACATAAAACCCCCGGCTATTCAGAACGCGACGATCCAATATAACATATCACAGCAACACATAATATCTCATATCATCAACGTAAACAAGTATGCGTATCCCGATTGTCGTTGATGTATAGCAACGAAGCCGGCGATACACCACATACTACGCTTACGGTCACAGAAAAGAAAGTGTAAAACTACAACAGTTGGAATCCGCAACCTCCTTGACATCGCATGCCTAACCAAATGAATTCCTTAGACATCATATGCCTAACAATTATAAACCCCGCATTTTAGTCTCATTATCGAAAACTCTTTTCAATATCTAGTCGGGCAATTCAACAAGATTCCCGACATTCTGATCGAATGCTCGTTGCAAACTTTAGTAGACGGCCGCACCCCCGGATGCCGTCGACGAAGTGCACTAAGGCGGAACACTGCTGCCGCGAGCACCCGAACGGATGCTTTTGGTGACGGGGTTCTCCTACAGTCACTTGGTCAGGGCTATGGAGCGTGGTTGTCTATTAAGTTTACCCGGCGAGTATCCGCGTACGCTACGTGATTGCGACGGACTTTTGATCACATCAAAATCCCGTGGCAACCGATCAACTGAGACTGAACTGCTAGATTTATAACATTCAAATTAGTTATCTCATAACTACTTGTTGATTCCAAATATTGTATCATATTCCAGATAAATAGACAATGTTAAACTTTCCGATCGAATAATCAAACACCCAAGTTTTCCCAAATAGCTCAACACTTGAGCAGAGTTCAAAAAGTATCCATCACATGCCACAGTACCAATGGTCGAGCCGTAGAAGGGTCAAACCAACGCCTCACATGTGGCAAAGCCGTACTGCCCCAAACCCTAAGGTTCGAAGGCGGTTCAGACGGTCACATAATCGAGTTCAGGTTTGTGTTCTTCAAGAGGGTCCACCGCGTTACTTGTATGATTTTCCGGAAGTTTCAAATTCGAGAAAAAATCTAACTTTTGAAAAAAAATTCGACATGGGAAAAAGTGAGTTATTGATATCCGTTCGAACTTTTTAACACGTTCTAAAATTATTCGGAAAAAACTTAAACGAAGTTAAATTATCCGATCGAATCAACGAGCCCCCAATACAACCCAGAAAACTCAACATTTGAGTAAATTAAAAATTCCCAGAAACATCAGGAAGTACCTACGGATCATTACTGTACAAAATTCAAACCCTAATGCCACTGTAGCGCCGCGGAATCGCCGCGCAAACCATGGTACGGCCGCGGTTCCGCGGCGCTTTAAGCGAATTAATGGGTCGTATTTTACAGTAATTCCTAAAATACCCTGCTGATTTTTTTGAGTATTTTTAATATGAAAAAATCAATATTTTTACAAAATTTCCAGAGAAGGGTATAAACCGGGGTTTCGGGGTTCGATCGAACTTTAAACTTCGCCTAGGCTTCGCCTAAAGCTCTAGCCTGGCTCTGATACCACTGCAGGGTTACTAGGCACTCTCACAAAGGTCTACAAGGCATCAACCATGCCCGATTTAAAATTTAGACGTGTCGAACAACCCTAACCAAGATCTTTAAACTAGAGATTAGACGAAACAAAGCATGTTAAACACTTTAACACTAAGAGTTTGGGATTACAACCTTTGTAGTCCGGTCCTTCACTTCATAAGCTCCATGTTGAGGTCCATTGGCTGCGATCATCGATTTTCCGGACTCTAGAGAGGTTCCATGAAGAGAAAGATGCATGCTTGCTTCCGATCTTCGATAACAAAGATGATCTACCTT
The DNA here is from genome assembly GCA_030015575.1 of Agapanthus africanus. Lineage (NCBI taxonomy): Eukaryota > Viridiplantae > Streptophyta > Magnoliopsida > Asparagales > Amaryllidaceae > Agapanthus > Agapanthus africanus. The sequence goes on along the minus strand of CM057337.1, from coordinate 406,002,303 downwards.
GAAGTTTCATTAACACAAGCTCTCACTTATAAATGAATTGAACACCCTAATCTAAATGGCTATGATAGATTAGGATGATGAAGTAGGATTTTAACTCTCATTTATTTTCATTAACTCACTCATTTTCATCACTTTATAAAAAGCTAGAAAGCTTTTCATGAAAAGAAGAAGGAAGAAGAAGAAGAATCAATCCTTTTGTGATGAATAACGAAACTCATATGTGAGATTAGAAATGCAACCATAGTTAAGAATGAATCCTTAACTCATGTAGAGAAACAACCATGGTAAAAGGGTTTGGATTAGGTTAAGGAAATATCTTCACAAAATATCTTTACCAAAACAAAAAGTAAAGCTTCTAGAAACTTCTAGAAAAGCTTAACCCAAATCAAACCCTAACCATGTTTAATCTCCACTAAACATGTTGCATTAATAACCATATCATGTTACAATATTATATATCACATATATAATATTTATTGTAACAAAATAAAATAATACAATTAACATATATCGCATATATATCAATGTATTACCCGAGTGAGAAAAAGAATCTTTTAGTGAGCTTATATCAGTTAATGTAATTTAATATATCAAATATATAATTATACATTAAATTATCGAATCGACACTTGATCCGATAATCCGGCTATTTCACAAATAACCGACTAATATAATCTGTATCAGTTCATCGAATCAACATTTGATCCGATGACCCGGCTATATCACATATACCCGGCCGATATCTCATATCGTGAGAATCTAATACGGTATCACATACACACATTGTTCTCGGTCCCGCACATATCGTATATGTGCTCCTATTCCGTTTTGCCTGAGTCAAGAAATCTCTGTATAGGACTCTAAAGAATCGTCAATACGCCGGCAGTAGGTGATGATCATATCAAACACCCACAAGCTGCAAGCGGTCAGCTAAACGTAACAGCCACCCAGGTATTGAGCGATCAGAAGATCAACAAGCAAGCCTTTACTTTCTCCCGTGAATCCAATCAGTAACACTCCCGTACAGTCCGGTCTCTTCGTCTGATATGTCACATATCTCACCTAGGGATGGTAAACGTCAAACCCCAGTAGCTTGATAAGTCGTGTCGATATGAGGTCTATAACAGTTCAAGAAACTACTGATAACACTTACCAGAAAATCTCAGCAACCCTGGCCAGGGATTTCCAGTTATAGCCCATCGAACACAGCACAACATCAACTCCCTATACCGGGAGAGACGAATCCCCTCCTATCGCTCATTGCCTCCATGTGATTCGGGACTGTACCCAAAAGCCACCTTTTTGCACGCCCTCTTGGACGTGGTATGATGGAAATCAAAGCACAGTGGGAATCACACAAAACTCTATGACGATCTCGGGTTTACAGACTAACCTGTACCGGTGTCACCTGAGAACTGCCATCTGATGTGGTGTATAATACCATCTGGGAGTTTTCGGCGAGTCCGTCCAGTGTACGCAGTCTCTACTGAACACCCGTACACCATCCTTGATGTCAAACACCAATGGATATGGGATCATCCATTGCCCATCATATTGTTGGATATAGTGCCCTCAAAGTCAGTTATTAGATCGCAGGTACGTGATTGCAATGATTGAGGCAGGACCTATACCGATATGACAGTCTTGCTCGAGATGATAGTATGCTATCTGGTTTGTCTTTATCAGAGTATACATTCTTTAGTTCGCTATTGCATGTTGATAGAGCCCATAAGAATCTTGCTTGACTGCCAGCAGTATGATGGCGATCATATACGTGGGAGCTGGGGTCTGTAAGCACATCCTTAAAGTGTCCCTAGTCGCGGGAGTTTCAAGACAGGGCATCGATACTCCAGAGTAGACTAGTGTATACAGTCGAGACCCCGACCAGGGGCGGTGGCCGGTCTCATAAGCAGGGGATTCGCCTTTCCCGGTATTGGAAGTGAGATCGCGCTGTGTCTAGGAGAGCCATTACAAAAAGCCCTCGGCCGAGGCAGGAGATTTACTGGTAGGTACTCCAGTAGTATCTCAGGGTGTTCTGGGCTACTCTCTGACATGACATATACCGCTATTGGGGGTCTGACTTACCAGCCCCCTAGGCCGATATGCGATACTCATAGACGAACGAACCGGACTGTATGTATATTGTCACTGTTAGGCTCAGTAGGGTTTCTGGATGAGTTCGCTCATCAGCTTCCCTTCCAATCAATACATAGGAAACTGTTACATACTGATAGTACCTCTGACGTGCTAGAGGTTATACCCAGTGCCAGTGTGTTGATGAGTCATTAGAGTCCCCCACAGACAGTTTCCCAAGTTCGGACGAAACGTTGTAGAGGCAGTATGGTTTTATGGCAGGGTTTAGAAAATGCACGTGTGTTTACGCAGGTGTCATATTTCGGGCAGATAATACTGGTAGGTTTTGGTTTAAGCCAGATCCGAGTATTATACTGTGTAGATATAATATTTTTGTCTTTTTTGCATTTGTATTAGGTCGTAATACAAATGTGGGTATGTTTATACTGTTACGGGGTTATCCTGAAATTCGTTTCGGGATCGCTTTTGGAAGTTGCCAGTTTCCAGTTTTCTATCGCCCGTATTTAACATTCGGTTAAATACGGATTTATCTTTTCGTCACATGGGTGAGTCATGAGGTGAGTCGTGGTTCTAGAAGATTCTAGATGTGGTGACTCTTGATTTGCATTAATTGTTTGATGACTAGGTTAAGTGAGTCATTCTTTTCCTTTAATGCTTTTTGTTCTTGTTAAAGATATTTTGATTTAGATATTTTCCTTTATAGTCACCACTTTGCTCCTACCCTCACCTCCCTCTTCATATATGATGGCCAGCCCCCTCCCCTCCTCTACACACTCTCTCACTTGTTGATTAAAAAGATTATGATAGTTTGGATTCATGGAAATTAGATAGCCTCATTTCTCATTTCACCCGATCCAAAAGGCAACTTCATTAACCGTTCGTCCATGGTTTTGGACGAAGCGAGACAAAGAGTTCTACTCATTCTCTACATCATCTTGGTCGTCTCTTTTAGCAAACTTGACGACCGAGTTGCCTCGGTTCAGAGGCGGGAGCCCGTATAAAGATCCGTCGACGTGGTGCCACCTGGACGACGAGACAGGAGATTCAAGAGATCGGAGAAGCCACAACAAAGCATGGGATGAGGGTTGAAGACCGAAGGACTCAGATTGTTCGGTATAACATTTCTACCCACTTTGTAGTTTGTTAGTTTAGCTTTAATGGTAGATTCGGGTGATAGTACACGATAGCCCAGTTGTAAAAGTTTTTGTTCCGCATTTGGCGTCTGTTAGACGGCCGGGGCACTACCGTGGACTTACAGTGGTATCAGAGCCTCACCATTAAGCTTTACTAACTTGTGCTAACACGTTTAAAACATCGATCGAACGGATTTTCGAAAACTACAATTTTTCTGTAAAAAGTTTCTGTCGATTTTAAATCTGGTCTAAAAATTATTTTGAGCATCACAGAAAATTGTGCAGGCTTTTCTAAGCAAACTGGTGAAATTTGGTCACGTGATCCCACAGAACGGCCGCGGATCCGCTGCCCAAACCTGGGTTTGGCCGCTGATCCGCCGCGCTTTTGTGGGAACAGTGAGCCAAACTTCTACATTATGTTCTACATGGCAAATTGTGGCTTTTGGAATATTTCTTTTGGGCCCATATTTTGTTACTATATAGCAGATGTACGTGGGGCCCACTTCAGGAAGTTTTGTCGATCGAAATTTTAAACTTGTTAATATGCAGTATTTACATTATATCTCCGACCGTGAATGTCATTCGAGCGGTAAACCGTGTCTAATTGCTATAGTCCTTTTAAACGGATTTGCGAACGCGACATTCGCGTTGATGTTCTGTGTTGTACTGTGATGTTGCGGATATGTCATGGTGGATAGCAGTGTGCAATGGTAGTGCCGTTTGGATTTATTTGTACATTTGATATTGCGGGGCGAGCATCCAACATGTGGACTGCCGTCATTGCCTGTTTGTATAATATTCTTTTGGGGCACGACCGGGCTGAGGTCGATGTACCCGTTGTATATATTTTTATTTCTGTACTAGTTTTACCCCGCGACGGAGTGCACGGATAGCCGGGTTCTGGAGGGCAACGGGTCCGTATCTCGTAGCTTTAAGAGGCAGAGGGGCCTCACTCTAGAATTGGCAGACTATTCGCCGCACTCGTAAGGGGTACAGGTTGACCCAAGGAGGGGTGCTCAAGTTACCGGATTCCGTGAAGTGCCGGGTGGTCCATTCATTATGCTGTAGGGGGCTGCCTCGCTTCAGGTTTTGGCGGGTAACTTGCCGCACCCGTAGGGGTCTAGGTTTCATTGCATAGGCTATCCATACAACCAGGGGAACTTCGGGTTTTAGTAGCGGCTCTGTGAAACCCGGGGATCCCAGATTATCTGTATTGTTCTGTGATGCTTATTACTTTTCTGTAATGTTGCATATTTTCATGCCTGGAGCGATTATTGTATATTGGTATATATACTATTAGATGTTGTATATGTTTTACACCCACGCTAGTCCAGTCCCTGCTCTGTCGTTAGTTAAGTAAGCTAACGGGTGATGACGGGACCCAGTGGCGAATGCGCATGGCATATACGTACATTATATTTTCGTTCTTTTCTGGTGTGATTGATTGATGGGACTGCATTGATTCTTATCAATGTAAGGATAAAACAAACCTATATTTGATGTTGTTGGCACAATTTTAAAATGTGTTATTACAAAGACGTTTCCTTTTGTTTTGCATAGTGATATTCGGTTGGAATATCCTGCACCTCATTCGACGAGGCAAGGGCTGATATCCCTTCACCGGGAGAGACCCCTTGGGCAGAAGTTTGCGTCAGGATAATAACTTCATTATAGTCGATTACAAGTTGCTTTGCATCGCGGTATTCAGTTGGAATATCCTGCACCTCATTCTACGAGGAAAGAGCCGAGATCCCTTCACCGGGAGTGACCTCTTTAGCAAAAGGTTTTTCATCACTATATTTTTTTTAAAAAGCTATCAGGTTCCTTCAACGAGATCAAGTTCATTACGTTAAAGGTTTTTCGCCAAAAACCAGCCGTAGCCCTCCGTCATTTCTTATGGATGGTCAGTAGTATTCAAGCTATGTTTGTTGGCCTTCGTCAAGGCATAGTGCTTGGTAGCAGCTGGGGTATTCATTTGTTGCATAGATAGATGCGTTGGTTTGGGACAGTCATATAGCCTTGTTGGCCTTCGTCAAGGGCTTGTACGGGTGGGTTCAAATTGACCTGGACAATGACGGGTAGGACTTGACATGTGACTTATGATTTGTTGGCCTTCGTCAAGGTCATAAGAGCATGAGGCAAAAATCTTATCGGGAGTTTCTAAAGAAACTGAAACTTGCCAAGTATGCGCATACCTTCTGGAGTGTGATAACGTGAGTGGATTCCGTCACGTTATCATGCGATGAGAGTTGGATCCCGATTCCCACTGATGAGTTGGTTTACTCTTCGGGTGATCCCGACTAATTCTTCTTTAAGGTTTGGAGGAGAATTTGAGATAACAGTGGGAGGTTTCCTGATTAGATAAAGTGATAACCATTCTTATCTAGGTTAGAGTGCACGCAGAGTGTTTCTTTTCTCTCTCTCTCTCTTTGGCAGCGACCTTTGACCGACCCTAGACTATGACTCAGTGACCAAGTTGACCGAACCTTCTTAAAATACTGGCTTTTGGATTGTCCGAGTTGCATAAGTCATTGCCGCTCTTTCTTTTACCTTTTAGATTTCTCAGAACACCCCGTATTACTACGGAAATCCACTTCCATTGGATAAATCCATCATATGGTTATATACGAACTCGAAGGGACTTCTTCGAGGATGGATCCAGGTTCAGGAGAAATAGAATTGGTTTATTCAGTTGTCCTTTATTATCACCTTCTCTCAGGTTGCGAGGGCTCCTTGGTTTAGGAGAGTACACCTATTACGCTTATTGGATAGTCTTATTCCAAACCATAGGCTGGTGCCGAAAGATAGGGAATGAAGAAAACCAATTAGCCTAAGTAGGGTGTGTAGAAGGTAATATGTAAAGACAAGATAAAGGGATTAGAAAGAGGGCAAAGTAAATTGCGACTGTTATCATTCATGACCAAAACACGTACTTCATCGCCACTCCTATTTCGCCTTTGCTTTTTTCCCTAGTTCGGGAGAAATAGAATAAGGTATTATTCAGTTGTCTTTTATCATCACCTTCTTTCAAGTTGCGAGTACTCCTAGGATTAAGAGAGTACACCTATTATGCTTACTGGATAGTCTTCTTCCAAACCATAGGCTGGTGCCGAACGGTAGGGAAGGAAGAAAACCATTTAGCCTAACGTTAGTGTACAGAAGGTAATGAATAAATACAAATAAAGGGATTTGGAGAGAAGGCAAATGAAATATACGGTTAAAGTCATGAATTGGATTATGGAAGTGGCATTACTAGGAATACCAGGATACCCCTACGAAACATTTTCATGTTTCAGTGCATTGTTAAAGGAAAACTGATTTCCCGATTAGATACTTACTGTGAAGTATGTATTTACCGGTTATGATTCTCACATCTGTATGGTTTTATAGATGATGAGTGGGAGTAGGTTATTAGGAATTAGGTGATCATCCTCATTATATCGGAATTCGTTAGAATTGATGATATTTGAGGAAATCGCCTGGATACAGTTTTCAACCTATGATGCACAGGTTTTGAGTTATTCAACTCAGCGGACTAATACAGAGTATTGTATGTTGTCCAGTGTCCGTAAGGACAAAGGGGTAGGTCCTCGTACTATGTTCTGTTTACTTGTGACTTCTCTAGTTTTTAGACAAGTGTTTTGTAGAAATACAATGTCTAAGTTTTGAGAAGTTGTGGGTATAAGAATAAAGTAGAGAACCAGGTATCGCAAGTATCGAGATTCTTCAAAAAGATCGAAGATATAGATTCTTGTGATTGGTATTCAGTTGATAGTAATGATTTTGAGAAACTTGTTTCTCTTTCGGGTTATTCATAATTGGATGTATTCCTAAGTTGAGTAATGCTGATTAGCCTCTCTCCATTAAGTTGATATGTACTGTAAACAGCTGCATGATTTGAATCTGGTTCCAATTAAATTAGTGCCTCTATTTCTATATTGTATATAGAATGGTTCATATCTTAACGATGTTAAGATACGGGGAGTTGTCCGGCTTATGCTTAAAACCAGACTCTGGATAACTCTAGGCACGTTTCTGTAATGGCAGTTTATGGGTTGACCCGGGCTATGTCGAGGGTTGATTTTCTACCATCTGGAAGATCAATAGTGATATTGTTCTTGACTCGTCACAGTTTAGGTAAAATGAATGTTTTCAGAAAACAGTAGTGGGAGTATGGTAGAACTGGAAGTGATTCCAGAACCGCAAACGACCACGGAAAATTTAATAGGACCTATATATTCAATCAGGTTTGACATTCCAATAGCCACTCCGCAGATGTGGTGGGTAACCTCAAACACCCGAGAGGTACTCCGGTAGCCTCAAGGACGGTGATAGGGAGGTTCTTGTTTACCCAGACTTGACACTACCGTTGTTCCAGACTATGAGACCCGGCAAGAGGATAAGTATAGCGTCGTTCTAAACTGGCTTTAGAAGTGCACGCGTATATTATTCTGCCAGAGGGTTGTTGTGGTCAGTGGGAGCAGCGGAAACATAGTGGGCAAGAAGCTTATGTCTCTTTATAGGCTTGAGCAGATATAGCGAAGAAAGATCATCTAATTTTGATGTAACAGTCATGGTTTTGACTTCATCAGAATAGAGGATGGATCTGTTGAGAAGGTAGTAGGGTGTGATGTCCTGGTATTTGGATGACATACACAGAGTAGGAAGTAAAATTCCTATACTACGATCGGCAGTACTTTGGTCGTCACACAGTTGTTTCTTCACAGGATATGGATATAATATCAGACATTCTAGTTACTAGATCTATGGTTTTAGATCTAGATTTGGGTAGTTTCCCAATATGGGTACTTTGACAATATTCTAATAGTATTTTAGAATAGATGACTCCTGGCATGGTGGTGTACCTGCAGATGATGGAGTCACCCTCTCTAAAGGTGTCTTATAGACTTAAGAGGAGAGGGACGTGCATGATTGGCAGATCACTTGCTTAGGCAATTGAGTCAATCGTGAGATATCAAGTACCACACCAGATGTTGTTTTTGTACTAGATGCGATAAGTTTATATTAATCCAATCCTGAAGAAACATAAGGAAGCAGTTTTAGAACATAAGTGTATGTTCTACGGATTTGATGACGGCAGCCTCCTTGGGGAGACGGTTATCATTCCAGGCTTCAAAGGTGACATGGATGACAGAGTGATTGTAAGAGTTATAGTTTTCCCTCTAACGAGGGACATTATTATGGACAGGTGGTCTAAAAGGATACCGTGGGAGGCATGGTGCGTGATACTGATTAGGTTCAGTTATCAATACAGTCTAAGAAGTTTGGATTTGGAGTTCATTTATGAACTAGGTCCCATCAGATATCCAGACATATTCTAAGACACCTATTACTCAATTCGGGAGATGGATTTCTCCGCGAACTTGAGATTAAGAGAGACATAGAAAGAAACATCAGGACGGATCCACTCACTAAGGCTATTTCTCGAACACAATAGTTTTACAAACTTGATTTGTGAAACTGATTAGTAGAGGAGTTGGATGTTCGGTATCACACGGGCTGTGAGTATGCGACATCGCAATAATTAGCCTTAAGTGCAAGTGGGAGATTGTTGGATATAGTGCCCTCAAAGTCAATTATTGGATCGCAGGTACGTGATTGCAATGATTGAGGCAAGACCTATACCGATATGACAGTCTTGCTCGAGATGATAGTATGCTATCTGGTTTGTCTTTATCAGAGTATACATGCTTTAGTTCGCTATTGCATGTTGATAGAGCCCATAGGATTCTTGCTTGACTGCCAGCAGTATGATGGCGATCATATACGTGGGAGCTGGGGTCTGTAAGCACATCCTTAAAGTGTCTCTAGTCGCGGGAGTTTCGTGACAGGGTATCGATACTCCAGAGTAGACTAGTGTATACTGTTGAGACCCCGACGAGGGGTGGCGGCCGGTCTCATAAGCCATTGGTGTCAGTTGGTTCACCCAAGATGTATACAGATGCTCATTGGGTTATGAGTACACCGGACAGGACTCGCCGGGAACCTGCTAGTTGGTATTATACCTAGCGTTAGATAGCAGTTCCCTGGTGACATGTGTACAGGTTAGTTCATCGACCTGAGGTCGTCATTTTTCTCGTGTGAGTTTCCACCGTGTTTTGATTTCTACCCTACCACGGCTCAAAGGAGTCGTGCAAACATGTCTTTTTTGGGTACAGTCCCGAGCCACATGGAGGCAAGTGAGCGGATCGACAGGGGATTCGCCTTTCCCGGTATTGGGAGTGAGATCGCGCTGTGTCTAGAAGAGCCATTACACAAAGCCCTCGGCCGAGGCAGGAGATTTACTGGTAGGTACTTCAGTAGTATCTCAGGGTGTTCTGGGCTACTCTCTGACACGACTTATACCGCTATTAGGGGTCTGACTTACCAGCCACCTAGGTCGATATGCGATACTCATAGACGAACGGACCGGACTGTATGTATATTGTCACTGTTAGGCTCAGTAGGGTTTCTGGATGAGTTCGCTCATCAGCTTCCCTTCCAATCAATACATAGGCAACCGTTACGTACAGATAGTACCTCTGACGTGCTAGAGGTTATACCCAGTGCCCGTGTGTTGATGAGTCATTAGAGTCCCCCACAGACAGTTTCCCAAGTTCGGGCGAAACGTTGTAGAGGCCGTATGGTTTTATGGCAGGGTTCGAAAAATGCACGTGCGTTTACGCACGTGTCATATTTCGGGCAGATAATACTGGTAGGCTTTGGTTTAAGCCAGATCCGAGTATTATACTGTGTAGATATAATATTTTTGTCTTTGTTGCATTTGTATTAGGTCGTAATACAAATGCGGGTATGTTTATACTGTTACGGGGTTATCCTGAAATTCGTTTCGGGATTGCTTTTGGAAGTTGCCAGTTTCCAGTTTTCTATCGCCCGTATTTAACATTCGGTTAAATACGGATTTATCTTTTCGTCACTTGGGTGAGTCATGAGGTGAGTCATGGTTCTAGAAGATTCTAGATGTGGTGACTCTTGATTTGCATTAATTGTTTGATGACTAGGTTAAGTGAGTCATTCTTTTCCTTTAATGCTTTTTGTTCTTGTTAAAGATATTTTGATTTTGATCTTTTCCTTTATGGTCACCACTTTGCTCCTACCCTCACCTCCCTCTTCATATATGATGGCTGGCCCCCTCCCCTCCTCTACACACTCTCTCACTTGTTGATTAAAAAGATTATGATAGTTTGGATTCATGGAAATTAGATAACCTCATTTCTCATTTCACCCGATCCAAAAGGCAACTTCATTAACCGTTCGTCCATGGTTTTGAACGAAGCGAGACAAAGTGTTCTACTCATTCTCTACATCATCTTGGTCGTCTCTTTTAGCAAACTTGACGACCGAGTTGCCTCGGTTCAGAGGCGGGAGCCCGTTTAAAGATCCGTCGACGTGGTGCCTCCTGGACGACGAGATTGGAGATTCAGGAGATCGGAGCAGCCGCAACAAAGCGTGGGATGATGGTTGAAGACCGAAGGACTCGGATCGTTCGGTATAACATTTCAACCTATTTTGTAGTTTGTTAGTTTAGGTTTAATGGTAGATCCAGGTGATAGTACACGATAGCGCCAGTTGTAAAAGTTTTTGTTCCGCATTTGGCGTCTGTTAGACGGCCGGGGCGCTACCGTGGACTTACACATATGGGTCAAGATGCGTATACGCTAGTCTACTTTGGTGTATCGATGCCCTATCTCGATACACCCTAGACTAGGAACAGTTATAGGATGTACTTGTCGACTACCATGGCCCCACTAGTACGATCTCATCATAGTCCCAGTAGTCGAGTACATATCCTAAGGGCTTTATCTACATGTAACAAAGAGAAAATCAGAGTACATGTTAAGATAAAGTACAACCAGATCGCATACTATCATGTCGAGCAAGAAAATCCTCCCTATATATGTCCCAGCATCCATTACAATATACATCGTATGTACAGTAATGGCCTGTAGGTCATACATATAACTAACATGAGGCATCACCTAGATCTTTCATGGAGAACTTTTGTGATAAGAAGAGCTTGACTGAGAGTAGCATAGGAACATCATTTCCTATCAAGAGTATGTCATCCGTGTACAATACGAAAAAGACAATCTTACTCTTTACAACCTTTTTGTATATATAAGGTTCATCCACGTTTTTGATGAAGTCAAACTCTTTGACCGCTACATCTGTAACACCTGAGAATGTGGTTAGTGACTAATTATATTTTAATATGTGATTTTTAATAAAAGTTTACCAAATTGATTTTCAAGTATTTTATCAAAATTTAAAAATATTTTTCTAGAATTTTCCTAAGCTTGCACAAACATGTGCATTTAAACTAGGGTTAGAATTTGGGTTAAACCATGTTTAACAATCATGGTAGATTAACCCTACCATTATTAAGTTAAATGATTTTAATTATCAAAATTTTAAAAAAAGAAAATAAAAATAAAAAGGGATTTAAAATTCTTTTGGTTGACTTGAGAGAATGAGAGAGAGAGAATGCATGGTGGCTTGGGCACATGCAAGCATTTACTAAGAAGTGAGAGATCGGTGGCTTTAAGGTAGTGTCACACCCATTTCATTTCAAAACTTTTTTGCATCCGTCAAACTCTTTTCACTCACATCTCTCTCTCTCACTCACTCACACACACACCATCATAATATACACACACCACACAACACTTCACCACAAAACTACTCACTCATCTGCTGCTGCAACACAGCAACACAAACACAAAAAAATTAACAAAACAACAGCAACAACAGCACAGCTTCAGCAGCAGCAACAGTGAGCAGCAGCAACATCAACAACTTCAGCAGCAGCTTCAGGCAGCTCCAGCAACCACAGCAGCTCATCCCCTCTTCTTCTTCTCTTCTCCTTGGTGTCTAGGGTCAAGTGAGGTATATTTCTTTTTCTTAGCTTCTTAGCTTGCTAAGTTTATGTGTAGAAATAGCTTCGATTAGTGTAAAATGTGAGATTTTGTGCGTGTTTTGGTGATTTGTGTGAAGTTTTGTTAAGTGATGATAGTGTTGGGTAGACTAGTCTAAGTAAGTGTTGTTAGGGCCAAATTAACCCAGGTAAACCCCAGATTACACTAAAATACCCCAGTTTTCAAATTGTACAAAATTTAACGTTTTTATGGACTTTTTAGCCTCTCTGGGATCTGCTCTTGACCCGAGCCACTCAGGTAAAAAATTGGGAAGACTGTAGCATATTTACCATGTCAGAAACACACACACGAAGCATGGGGACCCACCTCCCACTCTTGGCCGCAGATTTATTACATTTGGCCGCAAATTGCGGCCAGAGTAGGGGGTGGGGTGTTGGGTTTTGGTCTGTGGGGGTGTTCTGGGTAGCTTAGGGTGTTGGTATCTGCAACTTTTTGTGTTGGAACCAAAGTCAAAATCTGGAGCCTTAAACCTGTTATTGACATTTTGTTTAAACAGAGTCTTAGACTTTTTTTAAAATCTGCTTTGGACCCAGTGAGTTCAGAATTAAATTGAGTGGACTATAGCCTACTGGAGATGCCCTGACCACACCACAAGAGCCCAAGACCCCCACCCCAAAGTGAGGCCGCCGGAAAAATCATTCTGGCCGCAAATTGCGGCCAGACTAGGGAGATAGGTCCTAGGGTTTTTTCTACAGGTGTCTGCTACATTTTGTAGGTCTCTGGTGTATATGGTTTTGTAATATTCTAACCTGGGTAAAATCTGGGGCAGTATATCGTTTCTGGTGTTTTTTTAGTTTGCGCGATACGCGAGTGGGTTCTGTGATTCAGCGTATCGCGGCGTGTCGGGTCAAGTGTTAGGCGCGTACACACACGTTTCAGCGTATCGCACACACGCGCGTTAATTCGCGACGCGAGTTTCTCGTTTTGATTCGATATCGCATTTTGCAAGATTCTTGCTTATAATTGGAATCTGTGTGTAAATTCCAGGTTCGCAGGCGGGTACGTCAGACGCCGCCAGAAAAGGGAAGCAGGTGGTCGGCTATACTTAGCACGCGACCAGGTGAGTAGATTTAACATCTACGGGAAAATCGCCCGTATGGTGTTTAGCGTCAGGGAGTAAAAGGATGTTTAGTTTTATGTGTTCATGTAGACATACTAGAGTAGCATACCTCATGTTATATGTAGAACTGGTAGTATAGAACACTGCACTGTCACTAACGGTACAAGTTGCACGAGCACGATTTATATGCTACACTCACACCGTTAGTGATTGCCATGACACTCACATTATAGGGTTGCTAGAAACCATATATCATATTGATTCCGCTTTATTGACGTTGTCATGAATTGCCGCATATTAGCATATGTTATATTCATACCATGCACACTGTATACGCACTTTTGTGCGTACCTTCATTGATATATCACTACCCGTGCACATGTACCCTTTATATTTCATCTTAGTGCATATATATATATACATATCTTGATATGTTTACCCTTGTGCCCCTATACATCATATATTCATACTTGGGCACATATACATCACATATCCATACTTGTGCCATATACATCACATATATTCATACTTGGCACATATAACATATACTCATACCTGGGGCACATATACATCATATGCCCACATTAGTGCACATGTACATTGCTACATTCACTTTGCATACTTATCCTTTCGCACATCCATACCTATACACATATTCATATGTTACATACATGGATGATATTGACTTGATTTAAAAACTAAGGGACCGCATGTGATATTTTCAAACTGGATCTTTTAAAAGTGCGGTTTCCCCTTTCTTTTACTCTTAGTGTCATACGACGCATGGCATGGATTTACGAATTGGATCTAATTTATGTGATTTCTGGATTTGGGAACCGGAGTACTATTTTAAGAAAATACGCACTGTTTAAAAACCCGATTTCCCTTGATATGATATTTCAGTGCATCCACCATGTGTTTTCTCGGTGCTAGAGCGATATATGTGAACCCGAATCGTGGAGCTGGACGAGGCCGATTGCGGGTACATGGTGGACCCGGTATGGTACCCCGGGGAGAGAACGGATCGCTGTGCAGTAGACGGTGAGCCTGGCAGAGGGACTACTACCTACCGGTGATTGGTTGGACCTGGCGGTTATCCGGAGGATACTGACCAGAGTCGATAGATGGATATGGGACGACTCGTACTGCCGGGGCTGAGGGCCGATACCGCAGACGGAGCCCGTGGGCTGACCCGGACTGACGGATGCCCGATATATGAAGATTTGCGTATCGATGCTGGACACGAGTTATCTTGATATTTTGAGTGCCGATGTTGGGAACTCATGATTTTATGAGATTTACAGGAATTGAGGGCCGATATGGATGACGACGCCTGAGTTGTATTGGGACTTGGGTGCATTGATGGGCACCGATTATATTTTCCACGATGACATTCCGTGTAGATGTTATATTTCCCATGCTCAGCATTTAGTATTTGATATCTCATCCTGTAGCTATAGTACCTAATAGAGTACACATGCTTGCATATCATTGCGTACCCTGCTCATCATATATAGGGTTGTTAGATTGCATTGCCATGCCTGATTATGACATATCTTGCTCATCACATACAGATGTTATTAGATCGCACTTGTTGCATGATATTGAGCATCCAGTTCATCATATAGATGTTTATTTGTTGGCATAGGTTAGAGTATCGCAGCACGTGCATACTCGCGATTACCTTTATATGTTATCTACTACTTACGAGTTGGCAACTCACCCCCGTTGTGCCACAGTGCCTGCAGGTTGCCCTTCGGTGTAGTCGCAGCTGGCTGTTTACCGCATCTTTTGACACAGATACCATTTGCTGAGGCGTGCTAGCCTTTTTGCTATTTGGTGGGTTTTGTACGGTATCTGTTTACTTTTCAGTTGTATATTGATGTATCTAGTACTCTCCATCTACCTTCATGTATTGACTTAGAGACAGTTGTGAGGACGACGTATGTTATTTTGTACTCTGGTGTCGAGCTCGTTGTGAGCCGACTTTATTTATGCAGTTCTATATTTCTTGCTGTCTTTATTCATTTTTACTCAGTCGTACATTATCATTGTGAATCTGTTTCCGCCGTTGGGCATGATTTCTCCCATTGAGATGCTCTATTCATTTTACATGTTACTTTTACTTATATCTTGCCTTTTACCCGATTTCGGGACAAATTTTTGTAAAGGAAATGTTTCTAAAATTATTTAAATAATAACTTGAACTTAAAAAGGATTTCTACTAAACAACTTAAAGTTTTCTAAATGTTTTAACAAATATTCTAATAAATGTTTTTAACACTCCATACTTTAATGGTTTTGATTTCTGGTTTCGGCTTACTTAGTCACGTTACGCCTGTAGACGTTGCGTGGTTAAGTGTCGGTCACGGGCCAAATTTTGGGTCGCGACAAAGTTGGTATCAGAGCGTAGGTTTTACCTTCGGAGTGTAGGATGACCCTGGTATGATGGAGTAGGTGGCTGCAGCAGGGTAGCGTAGCGTGCGTATGTTCCGCGGCATACTCACGACACGGTACTCTGCCTAAGTGACCTTAGGACTTATTGATTGAAACTCCTTCTTGATTATATATCCTTGCGATTCGATTTCCGTATCCTCATCGAATCCTATTTTCTTTTCAGCCATTATGCCGCCAAAGACTACGAGGGCATAGAGAGCGGCTGCGAGAGCCGAGATGCGTGTCGACTCGTCCGAGACGAGGACTGATCTGGGTAGTACCCCTGTTATACCCGAGCAGACTGTTCCTCCTATGACAGATCAGATCGCCACGCTATGGGCTGGTATCCAGGAGATGCGCCAGACGGTGGGATCCAGCATGCAGGAGATGCATCAGATGATAGGATCGCTAGTTGAGACGCTTCGAGCACAGCGACTAGAGGTAGCCCCACCAGTCACGGGGACCGCGATGGTATCTACAGCACAGGCTATTGCCCCTGCTGCCACGGAGGTGATTGCAGTATCGCTATCAGAATTCATGAGGCTGAAGCCTCCGGTCTTCACAGGCACCGATGCAGCCGAGGAGCCACAGTCCTTCATTGATATGATGGCCTGGATATGCTATTCCCTTAGATGGTCAGATGCGAGATGGGTAGAGTTCGCGAGCTTTCGCCTGGAAGGACTTGCGCAGAAATGGTGCGAATCGGTCGAGAAGGGTAGAGCAGAAGGTCTTCCTCCTATGACCTGGACGGAGTTTGTGACGATGTTCCTTGCCCGCTTCCTTCCCTAGAGTGTTAGGGATGCCCGAGCACGCAGATTGGAGTCCTTACGCCAGACGCCAGAGATGACCGTGGCAGAGTACGATGTGCTATTCACCGAGATATCAGTTTATGCTCCGTACCTAGTTGCTACTGAGGAGTTGCGAGTCAAGAGATTTGTCCGAGGCTTGCATACACCACTGTTCCTTGCGATCAGCGCACAGCATTACGAGACATATGCTGCAGCTGTAGACGTAGCCCTATTAGTCGAGGCACTTGCAGAGACTTCGGCAGTTCCAGGGCCGAAGAGAGTTCGTACTGATACACCGGCACAGAGGCGGCCATTCAGGCGCCGCGACAGACACCTTGCAGGTGGCAGAGACTCGAGACGAGGCCAGCTTTTTAGCTCTTATCCCCAGGAGGGTCAGCCAGTATCATCCGGATGTTTCCGATGCGGGAGTTCATATCATCGTGTTCGAGAGTTCCCTGAGATACTCCGGAGGGAGGCAGCCGGACCGCATGTCACACTACCACCTTCAACACCCCAGAGGGCGTTGCCTATTGTACCCACAGTTTCTCCACGTCTGACTCATGCACAGGAGGTCGTGGTCGCGGAGGGTTTGTTCCTAGAGGGCAAGGCGGTCGAGGCAGAGGACAGACAGCCACCGGCAGAGTACAGCCAGTTGATAGTAGGGGACCTCCAGTTGCAGGTGGAGGGCAGGCACGGGTTTTCGCGTTGACGCATCAGGAGGTGCAGGTGTCCAATGCGGTGGTCTCAGGTAACCTGTCAGTATGTTCTGTTGATGCACATATATTGTTCGATCCAGGATCCACGCACTCGTACGTATCTACACACTTCGTGCCGAGTTTGGGTAGAGAGTCTGGTCTGCATGATCAGCCGCTTGTTGTGACCACTCCCGTAGGAGAGTCGTTTGTTGCTAGGCATGTGTTCCGATCCTGCGTTGTCCGTATTGGCGAGAGAGATTTTCCTGTCGACTTGATCCTTCTTGAGATGTTGGACTTCGACGTTCTTTTGGGCATAGATTGGTTAGCCACGTGCTATGCGTCTGTGGACTGCTGCAAGAAGATAGTTAGATTTTGTTTTCCCGGCGAGTCCTCTTTTGTTGTGCAGGGGAACCGTGGTGCCGCCCCTCACAGATTGATATCTTCTCTTCGCGCTGGACAGCTTTTGAGGAAGGGATGTTAGGGATTTCCAGCCTATGTTTGCGATACTAGAGCTACAGATGTTCCATTGGACCAGGTTCCGATTGTATGTGAGTTCCCTGACGAGATTCCTGGGCTACCGCCTGAGCGTGATGTTGTGTTCTGTATTTACTTGATTCCAGGCACGGGGCCTATTTCTATACCGCCTTATCAGATGGCCCCGGCAGAGCTTAGTGAGTTGAAGAGTCAGTTGCAAGATTTGCTGGACAAGGGACTTATACGACCCAGTGTTTCTCCTTGGGGTGCTCCGGTTCTGTTTTTCAAGAAGAAGGACGGAAGCTTACGTTTGTGTATCGACTACCGACAGTTGAACCGGGTGACCGTGCGGAACAGATATCCTTTGCCACGCATCGACGATTTGTTCGACCAGCTTCAGGGGGCAGGATATTTTTCGAGGATCGATTTGCGATAGGGCTATCATCAGCTGCGAGTTCGACAGGAGGACATTCCGAAGATAGCTTTCCGTACGCGTTATGGCCATTATGAGTTTTTGGTGATGTCGTTCGGACACACCAATGTGCCAGCAGCCTTCATGGATTTGATGAACCATATATTCAGGCCGTACCTTGACTTGTTCATCATCGTATTCATTGATGATATCATGGTGTATCCCCGGAGTAGAGAGGAGTACGAGCAGCACCTGCGGATCACATTGCAGACCTTGAGGGAGCACCAGCTTTATGCATAATTCTCCAAGTGCGTGTTCTGGCTGGAAAGCGTGGACTTCTTGGGTCACGTCATTATACGGGATGGTATATGTGTAGACCCGAGGAAGATCGAGGCCGTTCGGAGTTGGCCCAAACCTACATCCGTTACTGAGATACGCAGCTTCTTAGGACTGGCCGGCTACTACTGGCAATTTGTACAGGATTTCTCCCGTATTGCCGTACCCTTGATCGGATTGACCCGGAAGGGTGTTCATTTTGTTTGAACGGAGGAGTGCGAGCACAGTTTCCAACAGCTACGGACTTGTTTGACCACGGCGCCGGTATTATCATTGCCTTCAGGATCGGGTGGGTTTGTAGTCTACTGTGACGCTTCACGAGTGGGGCTAGGGTGCGTATTGATGCAGCATGGCAGGGTGATCACATATGCTTCCCGGAAATTGAAGAAACATGAACAGAACTACCCCACTCACGATTTGGAGATGGCTGCAGTGGTTTTTGCACTTAAAATCTGGCGACATTACCTATACGGCGAGTCGTGCCAGATATTCACTGATCACAAGAGCCTAAAGTTTATATTTCAGCAGCGAGACCTGAATCTCCGACAGCGCCGTTGGATGGAACTGGTAAAGGACTACGATTGCGAGATCTTGTATCACCCGGGCAAGGCTAATGTAGTAGCGGATGCTTTGAGCAGGAGGCCCGAGGGTAGTCTATCGTGTTTGAGTGCAGTACAGAGGCAGTCGTCAGCAGATCGGCAGATATTATGCGACAGCCGAGTGAAGTTCGAGTTCACGCAGACCGGGGGACAGCTTGCGCATGTTCGTGCACGCCCCCAGTTGCTTGATCGTATATATGAGGCACAACGCAGTGATGACCGTTGCTCAGAGATCATGGAACGGTTTGGACAGGGCAGATTCTCCGAGTTCGTGATCGATGACCAGGGGATATTACGATTTAGGTCTAGACTGTGCATACCAGATGCTAAGGGATTGTGGCGCGATATTCTTGAGCAGGCACATCGATCAGTGTACAGTGCCCATCCCGGTTCCACCAAGATGTACCATGATGTGAGAGAGGCCTACTGGTGGGACGGAATGAAGAGGGACATTGCAGATTACGTATCGAGATGCCTGACTTGTCAGCAAGTCAAGGCTGAGCACCAGAGGCCCGCAGGAGAGCTACAACCGTTACCCATTCCAGAGTGGAAATGGGAATAGATTTCGATGGATTTCATTGTAGGTCTACCCAGGACTAAGCGAGGGTATGAATCCATTTGGGGGATCATGGATCGTTTGACGAAAGCAGCTCACTTCCTGCCGGTGAAGACGACCTTCGGATTTGCTCAGTACGCCCGGATTTACATCGACGAGATTGTACGACTGCATGGAGTCCCGACGTGTATTGTGTCCAACCGAGGCACCCAGTTTACCAGCCGACTATGGCAGTGGCTTCAGGAGGCTTTGGGCACTCGTTTGAGTTTCAGCACAGCATTTCATCCGCAGACCGATGGACAGTCAGAGCGGACCATTCAGACTTTCGAGGACATGCTCCGAGCGTGCGTTTTAGACTTTGGTGGTAGCTGGGATCATCATTTACCCCTGGTGGAGTTCTCCTACAACAACAGCTTCCAGGATACTATTCAGATGGCACCTTTCGAGGCTTTGTATAGGAGGAGATGTAGATCGCCCGTCTGTTGGAAAGTGCTGAGTGAGAGCGGTATTTTAGGGCCACAGATCGTACAGGAGACGACCGAGAAGATACAGCTGATTCGAGACAGGATGAGGACATCTCAGAGCAGGCAGAAATCATATGCTGACAGACGTCGCCGTAAATTAGAGTTCGCAGTTGGCGATCACGTTTTTCTGAGGGTCTCTCCAATGAAGGGAGTGATGAGGTTTGGACGAAAGGGAAAGCTTAGCCTCAGATTCATAGGTCCTTTCGAGATCCTCGAGTGGGTGGGCGCAGTAGCATATCGTTTGGCTCTTCCACCCAGCCTTTCTGATGTTCACCCCGTCTTCCATGTGTCGATGGTACGCAAATATCTTCATGACCCTTCCCACACGATCCAGCATCAGACAGTTCAGCTTGAGCCCGACCTTTCGTTCACCGTGCAGCCAGTTGAGATATTGGATCGGCAGGTGAAGAAACTTCGATTGAAGGTCCAGCCGTCTGTGAAGGTTCTTTGGCGCAGCCTGAATGGTGAGGAGATCACTTGGGTGGCCGAGGGGGAGAAGCGGAAGAAATTCCCTCATCTCTTTAAAGGTATGTGTAATTATATATTTTAAATTCGGGGACGAATTTTCTTAAGGGGGGAAGACTGTAACACCTGAGAATGTGGTTAGTGACTAATTTTATTTTAATATGTGATTTTTAATAAAAGTTTACCAAATTGATTTTAAAGTATTTTATCAAAATTTATAAATATTTTTCTCGAATTTTCCTAAGCTTGCACAAACATGTGCATGTAAACTAGGGTTAGAATTTGGGTTAAACCATGTTTAACAACCATGGTAGATTAACCCCACCATTATTAAGTTAAATGATTTTAATTATGAAAATTTTAAAAAAAGAAAATAAAAATAAAAAGGGATTTAAAATTCTTTTGGTTGACTTAAGAGAATGAGAGAGAGAATGCATGGTGGCTTTGGCACATGCAAGCATTTACTAAGAAGTGAGAGATGGGTGGCTTTAAGGTAGTGTCACACCCATTTCATTTCAAAACATTTTTGCATCGTTCAAACTCTTTTCACTCACATCTCCCTCTCTCACTCACACACATACACACCATCATAATATACACACACCACACAACACTTCACCACAAAAATACTCACTCATCTGCTGCTGCAACACAGCAATACAAACACAAAAAAATTAACAAAACAACAGCAACAACAACACAGCTTCAGCAGCAGCAGTAGTGAGCAGCAGCAACAGCAACAACTTCAGCAGCAGCTTCAGGCAGCTCCAGCAACTGCAGCAGCTCATCCCCTCTTCTTCTTCTCTTCTTCTTCTCTTCTCCTTGGTGTCTAGGGTCAACTGAGGTATATTTCTTTGGCTTAGCTTCTTAGCTTGCTAAGTTTATGTGTAGAAATAGCTTCGATTAGTGTAAAATGTGAGATTTTGTGCTTGTTTTGGTGATTTGTGTGAAGTTTTGTTATGTGATGATAGTGTTGGGTAGACTAGTCTAGGTAAGTGTTGTTAGGCCAAATTAACCCAGGTAAACCCCAGATTACACTAAAATACCCCAGTTTTCAAATTGTGCAAAATTTAACGTTTTTATGGACATTTTAGCCTCTCTGGGATCTGCTCTTGACCCGAGCCACTCAGGTAAAAAATTGGGAAGACAGTAGCATATTTACCATGTCAGAAACACACACACGAAGCACGGGGACCCGCCTCCCACTCTTGGCCGCAGATTTATTACATCTGGCCGCAAATTACGGCCAGAGTAAGTGGTGGGGTTTTGGGATTTGGTCTGTGGGGGTGTTCTTGGCAGCTTAAGGTGTTGGTATCTGCAACTTTTTGTGTTGGAACCAGAGTCAAAATCTGGAGCCTTAAACCTGTTATTGACATTTTATTTAAGCAGAGTCTTAGTCTTTTTTTAAAATTTGCTTTTGACCCAGTGAGTTCAGAATTAAATTGAGTGGACTGTAGCCTACTGGAGATGCCCTGACCACACCACAAGAGCCCGAGACCCCCACCTCAAAGTGAGGCCGCCGGAAAAATCATTCTGGCCACAAATTGCGGCCAGACTAGGGAGATAGGTCCAAGGGTTTTTGCTACAGGTGTCTGCTACATTTTGTAGCTCTCTGGTATATATAGTTTTGTAATATTCTAACCTGGGTAAAATCTGAGGCAGTATATCGTTTCTGGTGTTTTTTAGTTTGCGCGATATGCGAGTGGGTCTGCGATTCAGCGTATCACGGCGTGTCGGGTCAAGTGTTAGGCGCGTACACACACGGTTCAGCGTATCGCACACACGCGCGTTAATTCGCGACGCAAGTTTCTCGTTTTGATTCGATATCACGTCTTGCGAGATTCTTGCTTATAATTGGATTCTGTGTGTAAATTCTACGTTCGCAGGCGGGTACGTCAGACGCCGCCAGGAAAGGGAAGCAGGTGGTCGGCTATACTTAGCACGCGACCAGGTGTGTAGATTTAACATCTATGGGAAAATCGCCCGTATGGCGTTAAGCGTCAGGGCGTAATAGGATGTTTCGTTTTTTGTGTTCATGTAGACATACTAAAGTAGCATACCTCCTGTTATATGTAGAACTGGTAGTATAGAACACTGCACTGTCACTAACGGTACAAGTTGCACGAGCACGATTTATATGCTACACTCACACCGTTAGTGATTGCCATGACACTCACATTATAGGGTTGCTAGAAACCATATATCATATTGATTCCGCTTTATTGACGTTGTCATGAATTGCCGCATATTAGCATATGTTATATTCATACCATGCACACTGTATACGCACTTTTGTGCGTACCTTCATTGATATATCACTACCTGTGCATATATACCCTTTATATTTCGTCTTAGTGCATATATATATATATATACATATCTTGATATGTTTACCCTCGTGCCCCTATACATCATATATTCATACTTGGGCACATATACATCATATATCCATACTTGTGCCATATACAACACATATATTCATACTTGGCACATATATCATATACTCATACCTGGGGCATATATACATCATATGCCCACATTAGTGCACATGTACATTGCTACATTCACTTTGCGTACTTATCCTTTCGCACATCCATACCTATACACATATTCATATGTTACATACATGAATGATATTGACTTGATTTAAAAACCAAGGGACCGTATGTGATATTTTCAAACTGGATCTTTTAAAAGAGCAGTTTCCCCTTTCTTTTACTCTTAGTGTCATACGACGCATGGCATGGATTTACGCATTGGATCTAATTTATGTGATTTCTGGATTTGGGAACCGGAGTACTATTTTAAGAAAATACGCACTGTTTAGAAACCCGGTTTCCCTTGATATGATATTTCAGTGCGTCCACCATGTGTTTTCTCGGTGCTAGAGAAATATATGTGAACCCGAATCGAGGAGCTGGACGAGGCATATTGCGGGTACATGGTGGACCCGGTATGGTACCCCGGGGCGAGAACGGATCGCTGTGCAGTAGACGGTGAGCCTGGCAAAGGGACTACTACCTACCGGTGATTGGTTGGACCTGGCGGTTATCCGGAGGATACTGACCAGAGTCAATAGATGGATACGGGACGACTCGTACTGCCGGGGCCGAGGGCCGATACCGCAGACGGAGCCCGTGGGCTGACCCGGACTGACGGATGCCCGATATATGAGGATTTGCGTGTCGATACTGGACACGAGTTTTCTTGATATTTTGAGTGCCGATGTTGGGCACTCACGATTTTATGAGATTTACAGGATTTGAGGGCCGATATGGATGACGGCGCCTGTGTTGTATTGGGACTTGGGTGCATTGATGGGCACCGATTATATTTTCCACGATGACATTCCGTGTAGATGTTATATTTCCCATGCTCAGTATTTAGTATTTGATATCTCATCCTATAGCTATCGTACTTGATAGAGTACACATGCTTGCATATCATTGCGTACCCTGCTCATCATATATAGGGTTGTTAGATTGCATTGCCATGCCTGATTATCACATATCTTGCTCATCACATAGAGATGTTATTAGATCGCACATGTTGCATGATATTGAGCATCCAGTTCATCATATAGATGTTTATCTGTTGGCATAGGTTAGAGTATCGTAGTACGTGCATACTCGCGATTACCTTTCTATGTTATCTACTACTCATGAGTTGGCAACTCACCCCCGTTGTGCCACAGTGCCTGCAGGTTGCCCTTCGGTGTAGTCGCGGCTGGCTGTTTACCGCATCTTTTGACACAGATACCATTTGCTGAGGCGTGCTAGCCCTTTTGCTATTAGGTGTGTTTTGTACGGTATCTGTTTACTTTTCAGTTGTATATTGATGTATCTAGTACTCTCCATCTACCTTCATGTATTGACTTAGAGACAGTTGTGAGGACGACGTATGTTATTTTGTACTCTGGTGTCGAGCTCGTTGTGAGCCGACTTTATTTATGCAGTTCTATATTTCTTGCCGTCTTCATTAATTTTTACTCAGTCGTACATTATCATTGTGATGCTGTTTCCGCCGTTGGCCGTGATTTCTCCCATTGAGATGCTTTATTCATTTCACATGTTACTTTTACTTATATCTTGCCTTTTACCCGATTTCGGGACAAATTTTTGTAAAGGAAATATTGCTAAAATTATTTAAATAATAACTTGAACTTAAAAAGGATTTCTACTAAACAACTTAAAGTTTTCTAAATGTTTTAATAAATGTTGTTAACACTCCGCACTTTAATGGTTTTGATTTCTGGGTTCGGCTTACTTAGTCACGTTACGCCTATAGACATTGCGTGGTTAAGTGCCGGTCACGGGCCGAACTTTGGGTCGTGACAACATCAAAACAGATGTTCCAGCTCTGCGATGCCTGCTTTAATCCGTAAATTGACTTAAGCAGCTTGCACACCTTTCCACTGCTCCCACTATCTACGAAGCCCTCTGGCTGTGTCATGTACACGCTTCCTTCTAAATCACCATTTAGAAAAGTGGTCTTGACATCCATATACCAGATTTCATAGTCATGGTATGCAGCAATGGAAAGTAGGATCCTGATGGACTTAAGCATAGCAACTAGAGAAAAGGTTTCATCATAGTCGACACCTGGTCATTGACGAAAATCTTTTCCTACAAGTATAGCTTTGAAGGTCTCAACCTTTCCATCGACACCAAGTTTCTTCTTAAAGATCCACTTGCCCCCAATGGGTTTTACCCCTTCAGGAGCAACTTTTAAAGTCCGTACTTTGTTGGTGTAAATGGAATCCATATCAGATCGCATAGCATCCAGCCATTTTCCAGAGTCCCCACTTGTGATGGCCTGCTCAAAACTAGTTGGTGTAAGTCTACGGTAGCGCCTCGGCCGTCTATCCAAGGCCAAAATGCGGGAACGAAGCTAGAAACCGGCGCTATCAGATGCTTAAAATCCGGATCGAACCATTAACCTACAACTACCAACTAGAGAAAGGGTTGGAAAGCTACACCGATCGATCCATGTCCTTCGGTCTTTGGCCACCATCCCAAGCTCCTCGCGGCATCTCCGGTCTTGATCTCCTCGTCGTAAAGGGCACCACATCTTCGAGTCTTTTTACGGGCTCCCGCTTCATCCGAAGCAACTCGGGCACGAAGTTTACTAGCCGACGTGTCCAAGGTGAAGTAGAGAATGTTTGTGATCACTTTGTTTCTTGCATCCATTGTATGGATGGAAGTTAGAGATGATGCCATTAATAGAGGTTGTGAGCTAGAGGAAGAAGAAGAAGAAGGAGCTTTTCTTTCTTATCTTTTGTGTGATAAAATGAGAGAGTATATTGTGAAAAATACAAGAGCAAAAGACTCATATGGCTGCCCTTCCTCTCTCCTCCTCTCATTTCATCCACAAATCAATCATAATATGTGACACATGCACAAAGAAAGAGACCATGAGTCACCACTTGTGCATGTGTCACAATTAATGCTCCTAATCATGATTTCTATCTCATAATTTCCATATGCAAACAATAATCCAAATGTTTGCAACAATAAAAAGATACGGCAACATCTAAAGTAAATTCGTGACGGATCACAAAGATACCCCTCACCTGTATATACATACCTGCATCCGCATTCCGACTGAATACGAATACGACGAGACTAAAGTAATCCAATAAATCTAATACTAGGATCCGGCTTAAACCAAATCCCACTAGTATGATCTGTCCGATCATGATCTGTGCACTACCGCACGTATATGATCGAACTCTGCCATATATCATACGGCCTCTACAACGTTTCGCCCGAAACTTGAAAACAGTCTGTGGGGGACTCTAAAGACTCGTCAATGCATTGGCTATGGATTTAACCACTAGCACGTCAGAGGTACTAGCCGTACGTAACGGGCTACCAGGTATTGACCAAAAGGGAGGTCGATTAGAGAATTCATCCTGACACCCTACTGACCCTGTCAGTGACAATATCCTTACAGTCCTGTCCGTTCATCTATGAGCATCGCATGGCGGGCCTAGGGAGTTGGTAAAAGTCAGACCCCCAAAAGCGGTACAAGTCGTGTCCGAGTGTAGCCCAGAACACTCTGAGATACTACTGGAATACCTACCAGTAAATCTCCTGCCTTAGCCTAGGAGTTCATGTAATGGCTCTCCTAGACACAGCGCGATCTCACCCCCAATACCGGGAGAGATGAAACCCCTGCCGATCCACTTACTGCCTCCATGTGGCTCGGGACTGTACCCAACTAAAACCTGTTTGCACGACTCCTTTGAGCCGTGGTAGGGTAGTAATCAAAGCAAAGTGGGAACTCACACGAGACAAATGACGATCTCAGGTCGATGAACTAACCTGTACACATGTCACCAGGGAACTGCTATCTGACGTCAGGTATAATACCAACTAGCATGTTCCCGGAGAGTCTTGTCCGGTGTACTCATAACCCAATGAGCACCCGTATATATCTTAGGTGATCCAACTGACACCAATGGCTTGTGAGACCGGCCACCGCCCCTCATCGCGGTCTCGACTGTATACACTAGTCTACTAATGGAGTATCGATGCCCATTCTCGAAACTCCTACGACTAGAGACCACTTTAAGGATGTGCTTATAGATGTAACACCTTAGAATGTGTTTTGTGGCTAATTATATTTTTTTATATATAGTTTTTAATAAAAAGGTTTACCAATTTGGTTTTTAATTATTTTATCCTGTTTATTGAATATTTTATTAGATTTTTCCTAGGCTTGCACACACTTGTGCATTATAACTAGGGTTGTTTTTGGGGTTAACCATGATTGGCAACCATGGTGGACTAAACATTTCCTTAAGCCATTTTAAGTTTGGTATTAAGTCATTTTGGGTTTTAATTATGGTTGTTTTTGTGTTGACTTGGTGTGAGAGAGAGAGAGAGAGAGTGCATTATGAGGCATGATGGCTTGCCCATGCCTTCATTTAATGAAGAGAGAGGGAGAGAAAGGGTTGACTTATGCTAGATCTCATTTCCTTTTTCCTTCTCATTCTCTCACTCTCATTCTCTTACACAACACAACACAATACACACACACACACACACACACACATCCTCATCAGCAGCAGCAAAGACAACAACAACAACAACTGAAATAGCAGCAACAATAGCAGGAGCAGCAGCAGACAACAGCAGTAGCAGCAGCCTCATTAGCAACAACAACAACAATAGCAAGAGCAGTAGCAGCAGGAGCCCAGCAACTGTAGCAAGCCCTCATTTCCTCCACACACTTCTTCACCTGCTTCCTAGGGTTGCATAGGGTATATTTCTGAAACCCAATTCCTAGTTTGCTTAGTTGTGTGATAGTTAGCTTCGGTTGTGTTTAATTGTGAGTTTAGTGCTAATTAAGGTGATGTTTGTGGAATG
Source organism: Agapanthus africanus (assembly GCA_030015575.1). Taxonomy (NCBI): domain Eukaryota; kingdom Viridiplantae; phylum Streptophyta; class Magnoliopsida; order Asparagales; family Amaryllidaceae; genus Agapanthus; species Agapanthus africanus. Next base: position 405,974,401 of record CM057337.1, on the reverse strand, counting down.
TTGGTTAAGTGGCGATTGTGTTGGTTACCGTAGCCTATTTTAGTGCTATTAGGGTCATCTTAACTGAGTATTTCCCTGGATTACACTAAAATACCATAGGGTTTTGTTCAGACCATAATATTGCATTTATCATTCCCCTATTCTTATCCTTTTTATAAATAAACAGGTACTCTTGACGCACATTTGTTGCATATTACAGGTTACAGGTTTCTGGAGCAAATACAGTGAGAAAGACACAAAACAACAGAAAAAGGTGACTTTTGACCAACAATTAGACGGATCTCAGTCGAGCCTAGTCAAAGAACAGTGCAAGGTCCAAAAAGTCAAGTGAAACGGTTAAAAAGCCCAATACAAGTCTTCACTAAAAATCCGGAGAAGATCCAGAAGTCCAACAGAGAAAAGAAGAGTAAAAACAGAAGCCCAAAGAGCCAAGGAAAAAGCCCCAAAAACAACAAAGCCCAATTCCCTAGTTTGGTCGCGGATCCGCGGCCAAACCCTACCTGGAGCCGCGGATCCGCGGCCGTCTGATGCACGTGGCGGTAGATTATTCTTCTGTTGCTGCGACGGTTCTGGTGTTGGGATTCTCAGGGGTCAAATCTGTAATTTTGCATGTGCGAGAGTCTGTAGCCCTAGGTTTTCTATTTTCCTATAAATTGTAATCTTAGATCTAAAAATTGTATGCCTCTTTTCAATAAATAAAATTCAGAAATTCTGGAAGTGACATTCAGATCTGTTCTTTATCGCTTGGAGGGAGCCGTCACCATTAGTAAGTGTTTTTCTTTTATTCTTTTAATGTTATTTCATCCCCTAATGAGCGAGTAGTCTCCTCGCTTGTTAGGGTTAGCCTTAAGGAAAGGGTTGAGAGATGAGATCTCTCACCCCTTTCAATGCCATATTAAACTAACCCATTAAGAACTCCATGCATGCACGCACAACCGCTCCCTGCGGCACCCTACCCCTCGAGGTAACGGTGAACCGCAGTATAAAGGGCCGGATGCGCGCGTTTTCCATGAGGGTTAGGGTAATTAACGATAAAGGAAGGATACGAATCTAGAGGAACAAAACATCTTCCCAAAAGAGTCGTATCCACTTTATCGATAATTACTGTAACACCTAATGGATCTAAAATACGGCATTGAAAGCGGTGAGGAAACATCAATCTCCAAAACTTCCTCTAAGCCTAACCCTAGCAAGAATTTAAATTAGATTAATTAAGTTTTAGATCTAGATTTTTATAAAACCAAAACGACAAATAGAATCAACTCGTTAAGACACACTAAAGGAATTTACCCGTCTCTGTGGATCGACCCGCACTCACCGGCTAGCTGCGAAGCGACGCCGTTTCTGATTGCGGTAATTATATTTTTGATCGTGAAATCTCTAGCAATCAAATGGCGCCGTTGCCGGGGACGGCGTAATATTTCTTTTTGTGAATTTTCGGGTTGATATAAATTTTAAAAATTATAAAAATCTGAAAATATAAAAATAAAAAAAAATTTATCAACTTGATCTGTTTGAAGGGTTTGCTATTTGAATCTTGCAAGAACAGCGAAAAATTGTGGATCTGGAAATTCACAGAGGGCAAAGCAAAAATTGTTACATAAGAACAGAAAGGAAATGAAAGTACAGAGCAACACAAAATTTTTCAGAAGCTGAAACGACCATGACGCCGTGCTTCCGCCGCATGAACAGGGTTCCCGCCGCGGATCCGCGCTCCTATTGCCACGTCAGCACACCAGATTTGTACTGTTTGTTCTCTTTTCTTCCCCTCTGTAACCTACAATATATCTACTGTAAAAAAATTTCTGCAGGGTTCTTTGCGTAAAAAGTCTTTCTCCCCCTTCTAAATAACAGATTTCTGCAGGTTTCTTTGCGCCGCGCTAAAAATTGATTGCAAGTGATTTTGTTGTTTTGCATATTTTAATCGGACTCTAAGGGGCTATTTGACCAAACTCAGATTGGGTGGGGATTTCATCACCCTTCCCAGGACCCCAGAAAACACCTAAGCATTTGCATCGACCACCTTTAATTAAAAAAAAAAAAAAGATTAGACTCAGACCTAAGGACAGCGAGCTCAATAGGAAAAGGACTAGGGTAGGCATCAGCCGTTTATCCTAACCGACATTGCGGTGTCTAGGCTAGTGGTTTTTAATTAGGCCCACTGTAGTGGTGGTTCCTTCCCACTTACCTGGCCGTATTTGTCCGTGAAGAGGCGGTTTGAGGTCTATTTCTAGCCCTAGTTAGGAGCTGTCTAGTAGACCTAGGCAACCCTAGATCTAGGTCTAATTGTGCATGTGTGGTTGATTCAGTTGTGTCACGAGTCCATTTTCTAAAACCTTATTGCAAAACTCTCCAATAAAAATTTAACGAAAAATCTTTTAAAAACTTGCAAAAAAGTTTGTCGCTAAGAAATCCTTGCATTCTTCTATCATGGGTACCCCACATCATAAATCTCTTGCCGAATCTTAGTATCCCGAACCTAACTTTGCGTCATTCGTCAATTGTTTCGGTCAATTTAAAAACGATCCCTCCTTGCCAAAGATTTCGTTGAAAGATCAAATAGAGGCGTCTAGGAGCAATAGTTTGACTTTTCAACCCACTTTGTGTCAACCGAGTCAACCTTTACAACCTACATATGTTGACACCACTTCTTCAAGTCCTTCTGTCACTCCTAGGCCGATGTCCATTGCTGAGCATATTGCTCAATCTCGCAGTCGATCTTTCACCCCTCTCCACGCATTTAGTTTTAGGGATCCGCACGATTATTCACCTTCTTATCCATATGTTGACCCTACTCCTGTCTTACCACCCACTTCCTACCAGTCATACCCGACTTTCCCACCTTCACTAGACACTGTTTCGACACAGCCATTAGGGAGTTTCACATATCCAACCAATTTTGAATCTTTTACTGAAACCCCCTCACCACCTAAGTCTAGTTTGGAAGAGTCGTTGGAAGCATATATTGCTGTAACAAATAAAATGATGAGGACAGTGGAAGCATCCATGGCCGCCCTTACGCAACCTAGTGAACCGGTAGCTAGTGTCCCGCTAGCTCCGAATTTTTCAATGTGTAAGGCGGCAGTTGGACAGAGTGAGAATGAGAGAGGATTTTCAAATCAAACCTACCCTTACCCAATTGAAACCCACAACTCCGGTTTTCCATCTATTGATCCAAATGATTCACCAGTTGAAAATAAAAATGAGTTGTGCGATTTTGTAGTGTTTGATTTGCCAAATTGTGAGGAACCCCTTTCAAGTGAAACCGCACCTAATCCTTTCGATCTTTACACCTCCACTCTAGAACCTACATTGATAAATATCCATGCTGTGGATGAAGTGTCTAAAGAAACTTATTTTCACTTGATTGAGGATATAGACGCCGGGAATATTTCGGATGATGAACCTGTCGATTTAATAGAAATTTTATGTTCAAATCATCATCCTGAGTTATTAAATGTTTCCCCCGAATCTCATATGCGTCTAGATTTTGATGAAAATGGCATGGATGAATTAAATATTGAGGATAGTACTGAGGAGAGTCTTGAGGATAATATCGAGGTTGAACCATTTTTATTTGATGTGTCAGATTTTCCAATTCAGCCTCCTGAACCTTTGACTGTTATATCACCCTCCCTCATTCCTATTGTTCCGACCGAACAAATGACCGTTACGCTTTCATCTCCTATACCAAGTTCGGCGTACCCATGTTTTCTTACGAATCTTGAGGGATTTGACCCCATTTCCCGACGGGTTGGTAGGTTAGCGCAATCGCTTTTAACACATCGTTCATCACATATTGCGCTAATTTATTCACTCGATTTACACCCTCAAGATCGTACTCCACTTCTTTATCCTTTCCGCCATTCTTCTCCTCCACCGAGACCGTATTCTACCCCTCTTCCCACACGGTCTCGCGTGTTTCTCATTTCTTTCCTCCACACCCTACTCTTGCACCAACTATACCATTACCACGATAAGATCTTTGAATGGTTGGTGCTAACCTTTGGCTTGTGTAAGGCCAAGCTTAAGTTTGGGGGGAACCTTTGTATATATGTATATATCCTTTTGTTTTCTTTTTCTATAAAAAAAAAAATTCCAAACATTAAAAAAAATTATAAATAAATAAACAGGGGAGTATCGGTGTTTTGACCCTCTTGGTTTAGCATGACAGTGAGGACACTGTCAAATTCAAGTTTGGGGGTATGCTCGGTACGTCTTCTTCCTTCGCATTCATTTTTCGTATTCATTTGTACATATTTTTGCATTTGCATATTTATTTGAAAACCCATAAAAATTTGAAAAATTTCAAAAATTATTGTATTCAATTTTGGCTAATTGACTTGAGTTTGACTAATAGGTTAACTGGTTAGGAACAACTAGATCTTAGACTTAGTGAATTAAAAACCCTAAAAATAACATTCCTTAAAGTTTAACGGTAGAAAGTATATGCCTTGTAGTTTATTTAGAAATAGGCAAATTTTGGGTTCACTTCTTGGGCTAAGTCGAAACAAGGGAAGAGTATTGATGTTCTAATTAAAGTATAAGTTTGAAAGATAGTTCCTAGCTTAAGTCTAGATTCTGAAAATGTATACCCTACAAAATTGCACAATCACGCACCTTGAAACTTGGAATAGTAGAAGAGACCTTGAAATGCTCTTGTCTAAAGTCCTTAGTACAATGAAAATAAAAAGAAAAAAAAAGGTGAATAAAAAAAAATGGACACTGGTTTTTGTGATTACTTAAGGCTGTAAAAATAGAAAAATATTTAGCGAGGGTGCTTCATCAACTAGTGCCTTAGACCAACTGGTTTGGGAGTCACTGCTAAAGCCTTGGGTGTTGCAAAGACTAGGAAGTACGCTTTAAAGTGCAAGCGCATTTTGTAATCGGTCGTTGGTACCTCAAGAAGTATTAACGGTCGCATGAAGGATGTGTAAGCAAATTTCATTTAAATTCACCAACTAATTAGTACTTTGGACAACGGACAAGGGGGTTGATTGCTTAATTTGAATTTCCAAGTGTAGGGGTGACTTATACACACACGTAGGGATATGTGATTGGAATCTAGATAAGAGAAAGGAATGAAGAATAGAACTTGTATCTTTAATAGAGTTGATAGAAATTCCTAAGTGGAGATGAAACCCTAAAAGGAAGACTTAAGAGATGCCGAAAGCTAAGTAGGTCTACATAACATATATAATCTTAAGTTAAATAATGAGGAAGCGTGAAGAATATGGGTGGATAATTTACAAGTATAAGATAATAGAATTCCTTGTTAGAAAACCTAATAGGAGAACAAAAGTCAATGGGCTGAGTTGATAGGATTTTGTGGGTGTAATCCGCTGAAAACCCTCAGGAGACAACACTCCTCCTACTAGGGACACCTAGAGGTTTAACGGCTTGTTTCACGTGCTCAGTGCAATCGCGTTTCCCTGCGAAAGTGCGGTTAGGATTTTAGTGAATAAATAATAAGTTTGCTCGAGGACGAGCAAAAGGTAAGTTTGGGGGTATTTGTTCAGACCATAATATTGCATTTATCATTCCCCTATTCTTATCCTTTTTATAAATAAACAGGTACTCTTGACGCACATTTGTTGCATATTACAGGTTACAGGTTTCTGGAGCAAATACAGTGAGAAAGACACAAAACAACAGAAAAAGGTGACTTTTGACCAACAATTAGACGGATCTCAGTCGAGCCTAGTCAAAGAACAGTGCAAGGTCCAAAAAGTCAAGTGAAACGGTTAAAAAGCCCAATACAAGTCTTCACTAAAAATCTGGAGAAGATCCAGAAGTCCAACAGAGAAAAGAAGAGTAAAAACAGAAGCCCAAAGAGCCAAGGAAAAAGCCCCAAAAACAACAAAGCCCAATTCCCTAGTTTGGCCGCGGATCCACGGCCAAACCCTACCTGGAGCCGCAGATCCGCGGCCGTCTGATGCACGTGGCGGTGGATTATTCTTCTGTTGCTGCGACGGTTCTGGTGTTGGGATTCTCAGGGGTCAAATCTGTAATTTTGTATGTGCGAGAGTCTGTAGCCCTAGGTTTTCTATTTTCCTATAAATTGTAATCTTAGATCTAAAAATTGTATGCCTCTTTTCAATAAATAAAATTCAGAAATTCTGGAAGTGACATTCAGATCTGTTCTTTATCGCTTGGAGGGAGCCATCACCATTAGTAAGTGTTTTTCTTTTATTCTTTTAATGTTATTTCATCCCCTAATGAGCGAGTAGTCTCCTCGCTTGTTAGGGTTAGCCTTAAGGAAAGGGTTGAGAGATGAGATCTCTCACCCGTTTCAATGCCATATTAAACTAACCCATTAAGAACTCCATGCATGCGCGCACAACCGCTCCCTGCGGCACCCTACCCCTCGAGGTAACGGTGAACCGCAGTATAAAGGGCCGGATGCGCGCGTTTTCCATGGGGGTTAGGGTAATTAACGATAAAGGAAGGATACGAATCTAGAGGAAGAAAACATCTTCCCAAAAGAGTCGTATCCACTTTATCGATAATTACTGTAACACCTAATGGATCTAAAATACGGCATTGAAAGCGGTGAGGAAACATCAATCTCCAAAACTTCCTCTAAGCCTAACCCTAGCAAGAATTTAAATTAGATTAATTAAGTTTTAGATCTAGATTTTTATAAAACCAAAACGACAAATAGAATCAACTCGTTAAGACACACTAAAGGAATTTACCCGTCTCTGTGGATCGACCCGCACTCACCGGCTAGCTGCGAAGCGACGCCGTTTCTGATTGCGGTAATTATATTTTTGATCGTGAAATCTCTACCAATCAGGTTTGCTTTTGTGCTAAATTAGTGTTTTTAAAGCGATATATTGGCAATCTGGAATCTGCTTTTGACCCGGGGCCTTAAGGACAAAATTGAGGAAACTGGGGCATGTACACTAGGTATAGACACCACCACCAAAACACGAGCCCCTATTTCCCTACTCAGGCCGCAGATTTAATGTGTTTGGCCGCAAATTGCGGCCAAGTAGGGGGCTGGGGTGTTGGGGTCTTGGCTAGGGTTGTCTGCTATGTTTACTAGTGTTTTGGCATGTATAGTTTTGTAAGTTTTGACCTGTAGGAAAATCTGGGGCAATATATCGTATTTGGTGTTCGTTGTGTTTGCGCGATACGCGCGATACGTGAGTGGGTTCTGTGATCCAGCGTATCGCGGCGTGTCGCGATGGTTTTAGACGCGTATACACACGATTCAGCGTATTGTGTACACGCGCGTTATGTTCGCGACGCGAGTTTCTCGTTTTGGTTCGATATCGCGTTTTGCGGAATATTTGGCTTATATATGATTTCCATGTCTTATATGCAGGTTTGCAGGCAGGGACTATGGACACTGCTACAGGGGGGAGCAGATGGTAGGATTCACCTAGCGTGGAGTGTAGGTGAGTAGATTTAACATCTACAGGGGAATCGCCCGCATGGCGTTATGCGTCTGGGCTAGGATTCAAATACCTGTCGCATATTCTACGTCATTGTTAGAATTGAGCCTTTACAGTATTTCCTTGATATAGTTATACTGTGACTAGCAGCCGTAGGACACTACACATATTATTGACGGTTCATGTTGCACGAGCACGGATTGTATGCTACACACACACCGTCAATAATTGCCATGTCACACACAACCCCTTAGTGATACTATATGGCTTATCATACATAACATCTATCTTATCGGTATACCGGTAGTGTATCTTACAATTTGTGATAGGTACATATAAACCTTACGATACAGCTACAGGTATACCTTGCATATATTTTACTTATACCGAGGGGGGTATCCTACATATTCTAATTATACCCAGGGGGTATACGACCTCTTCTACTTATAGGTAGACTCCTATATTTAGCTGTACCTTATTGATTTCGCATACATCTGGCTTCAGCTACCCGTTTTCATTTATATGCTCGCATTTCAGATATATCGCATATGTTTATTCCTGGATTCGCGCATTGTTTATTTGGATTTTACATGAGGTTTTCTGGATTTGGGAACCGCGGGAGTTCATGAAATTATGCAAACATTGAAAAACCCGGTTTCCTTGATATGATATTTGCGCGTCCACCATGAGTTTTATCGGTGCTGATTATATACTCCATACGAGGTGTGGTTGCCGTATGAGAGTACATGGTGGGGCCCGGTATGGTTCCCCGCGGCAAGAAGAACAATGGATTTTGCCGATTGAGCCTGGAGGCGGGCGAGTACCTACCGGTGACTGTGCTAATGACTCGGCGGGGATCATGGAGATACAGTTGGGAGTCATGCACGTATGCATACGTCGAAAGGCGAGGGTCAGAGCTAGGCACTAATACTTTTGGGATAGCGTATGATACGTGATCAGGATTTCTGTGTCGATGCTGGGCACATTGGTTTTCATGATATTTCTTTTAATACTATTGTATATATAACAAGGGATTCTGCCGTTGTTATATATACACTTACACCAATATTAGTGGAATGGGACGCTAATATATGTGTATTGCCCCCATCATATTTATTTCTGTATATATACCTTTAGGATGTTAGATTCTTACTGGAGATTTGACTTGGGTTATTAGGCGATTCATTGAGATTGGACATTGGACATACCTATGTGATTGCTGATTTGTACATTCGGGATATAGAAGATTACCCGATATTGTACATTGAGGAGATGTGAGACTTATATGATGTGAGTGCCCAATGTGGGGCTGATTTGAGGGATTGGGATTTGAGTGTCTTGATGGATTGTGATCCTAACACGATGTCAGGTTTCCGTGGAAACGACATATTTTACCCCATACCTCACACTTATCTATTTTATGCACAGTTTCATATGTTGGTAGTACCTGTTAGTGTACCCTTATGATAGTTGCATAACTACTTTCTCATATCCCTATTGCATAGTTATTGCATACTATTATCATGTCATTATCGCTTCACATATTGATTGTACCTGCTATTGTACTTTCCATTATTTTGCATTCACATGACATGTTATTACTGCAATCGCATACCTTAGATTCATGCTGTACGTACATTCCTGCGATTACCTGCTTATATTATCTACTATTCACGAGTTGGCAACTCACCCCCGTTGTGCCACAGGTGTTTCAGGTTGTTCCCCACAGTAGTCGAGGCAGGCTATTCAGCTATTCAGTATCCATCCATCATCTTTTGCTACAGATACCACATCAGCACACAGTACTATTTTGCTTAGGTGGGTTAGATGATTATCTGTATTTCATATTGTATATTCGTTGTATCTTGTACTCTCCATCTACTAGTATGTTGTTGACTTAGAGACTTGGTGAGGACGTTATTGTATATTATTGTGGATTTGCTGTCTTTTATATACAGCTTTCTCTCTATTGCCTCTTATTTCTTCGCTACGGCGTCGTATATTTATGATGTTATTGTTTTCCGTCTTGAGCTAGTTTTTACAAAAAGGGGTGTTGCCAAAATTTTGAAAAAAGTGGGACTTTTAAAGAATTTGGGTTGTGATTTCAAATGTTTCAAAAATTTATATTCTTTTTACCGTATTTTATGGTTTAGATTTCTGGGTTTTGGCTTTCTTTTACCACGTTACTTCTTTAGGCGTTGCGTAGTATTAGGGCCGTCACGTGCCAATTTTCGGGTCGTGACAAAGTTGGTATCAGAGCGTTAGGTTTTAACTTTCGGAGTATAGGATGACCTTAGTATGATGGAGTAGGTAGCTTAAGCAAAGTAACGTAGTGTGTGTATGTTTGCAGCATACCCACGATGCGATACTTCGCCTTAAGTGACCTAAGTACAATTTGCTTGAAATTCCTTCCTTGATGATTCATCTCCTTGAGATTCGATTCCTTATTCTCATCGAATCTTATATCTATTTATAGCCTTGCCGCCGATGACTATAGGGACTCAGAGTGATGCAGCGAGGGCCAAGGTCAGAGTTGGCTCGGGTGAGACGAGTACTGACCAGGATGGCACTCTAGTTGCACAGGTGCAGACGGATCAGCCTACGACATATACTATTGATAGACTTTTGGCAGAGATGCAGGACTTCCGCCAGACTATGAGTTCTTTGGTTGAGGTCGTCCGGGAGCTACGACAGGAGGTTGTCACCCCTGTTACTCAGTTGTCACTTGCGATCAGCATGCAGCAGTCCGTCACCTACATAGCACCAGTAGTTGCAGCTCCAGTTGATGAGGCGCATATTCCAGAGGCTCAGAGAGTTCCAGGATAGTGGAGGACTCGTACCAGTGTACCAGCCTAGAGACAGAGGTTTGGTCATCGAGACAGATTTCATGGCCGTCGCGGGAGTAGCAGAGGCTTAGGACGAGGACAGTCGATCAGCTCTCATCCCCAGGATTGTCAGCAGTCAGCGCATGGATGTTTTTGATGTGGGAGCCTTCAGCACTTCGTCAGGGATTGTTCCTTAGCACCTCGTCATGATCGTTTTCAGAGAGGCCATGGACATGGAAGATTTGCTTAGAGGGCTCAGTCTACCAGAGGAGTTCATCCAGCTGCGAGTAGAGGGCAGACACAGGAGTTTGCTTATACTCATCGGGACGCGCAGACGTCCAATGTGGAGTTTTCAGGTACCCTTAATTTATATGTTCCTTGATGTATTCGTTGTTCTTTATGCTTGTACCGTGGTTGGGTAGATTAGTCGTAGTTGTGCTAACTTCTGTCAGCGATTCTTTTGTTGCGCGACACGTATTCAGTTGTGTGCCAATCGGATAGGAGATAGAGATTCGTCCGTCGTTTTGATCCTTCTAGAGATGTTGGATTTGACGTTCTCCTAGGCACGGACTGTTTAGTTACGTGCTAGGCGTCTGTGGACTACCGTGAGGAAACAGTCAGTTTTGTTTTCCCGGCAGGTCAGTTCTTGTTGTGCAGGTGGATAATTGTGTCGCCTCTCACAGCTTGAATTCAGCCTTTTTCGCTAGTCGGCTACTGAGGAGATGTCGTGGATTCTTGGCGTTCCATAGTGATACCATAGCCATAGAGGGTTTGTTGGACCGGTGTTCTTTTCGTGCGAGAGTTTTTCCGACGTTGTTCCGGATGAGCCGGCGAAGCTTGGGAGCTAAAGGATCAGCTGCAGAGTTATGGTTTGGGGAGTTTTGTCGTCTGAGTGTTTCGCTTTTGGAAGCTCCTATTTCTGTTCGTCAAGGAAAAAGATGGCAGTTTAGGGTTGCGTATCGATAGATCGTTAATTGAACCGGCTTACAACGCGGATATGTATCCTTCATCTCGCCGTGACGATTTCTTCGATCAGCTCCAGAGTGCGAGACATTTTCTAAGTTTTTTTGGGATCAGGTCATCATTATTGCGGATTCGGAGTGATAGCATTCCGAAGACTGCCTTATGGTGCGAAGGGCTTTGTGTGTTTTTGTGAGTCGTTGGATTCCCTGATGCACTAACAGCATTCGTAGATATGATGAACCAGATTTCTGCAGGCCGTTCCTCGACCAGTTATTGTTGTGTTATTTACGACATTCTGGTCTATCTAATGTGTCTTGAGGAACAGGAGTAGCACTTAAGGATTTGTTATGCAGATATTGGGAGAGCACCAGCAGTTTGTTAGATTCTCGGAGTGTTTCTTCAGGCTTGTTTTGTGTTGACTCCTAGGTCTTGTGGTCACGGGAGACGCTTTCGTATGGTTCCTAGGGAGATCGTGACCGTACAACCTAGGCCCAGACTTGTGTGCAGGACGGGGATCCGCAGATTATTGGGCTTAGCAGGGTTTTACCGCCGTTTCATGCAGGATTGCTAGAGTAGTGCTACGCCGTCGACTGAATGGACCGGAAGGGAGGTTTCTTTTCTGTGGACTGAGGCATGTGTGCGGAGTTTTCAGCAGTTGAAGATTCGGTTAACAACTGCAACAGTTCTTTCTTTGCTTTTGGTTCGGGCGACTTTGTTGTTTAACTGTAATGTTTCTTAAGTAGGCTCGATTGTGTACTGAGGTGACACTATAGAGTTATCACTTTTGCTTCCCTACATCTGGAGGGAGTACGAGGAGGATATTCCACTCATGATCTGGAGATGGCCGCGGTGGTTTTGCGTTGGAGATTTGGAGAAACTACTGGTTTGAGAGTCGTGTCAGATTTTCATGGACCACCAGAGCTTAATGTACATCTTCCTGCAGCGGATTTTGATTGTTGTGATAGTCTTCTGCAGATTTACAGTTCTTGTGTGATCTTCGAGTATAGCTTTAGTTCGTCTCTATTGAGGGGACAGCTTGCGCATGTCTGCGCCCGACCACTTTCCTTAAATCGTTTTCGCAAGACACTACCCGCTGATGCTCGTCGTCAGAGATACTTGAGCATACTCGGCTGGGTAATGATTCAGAGACCTTGATTTGTGACAATGGTGTGCTAAGTTAGGGACGCGTTTGTGTACCTGACATTATCAGGTAGAGACGTGAAATCCTAGAGCTAGCACATCTGTCAATTCTCTATATTCATTTAAGTTCCACCAGCATTGACGTAACTTGTAAGATAGTTACGGGTGGGCAGGGATGTAAAGAGAGGTCATGATTCGTTTCAAGGTGTCTGTCTTGTGGTGTGCTTGGGTCGAGCATCTGAGGCCGGCTGGAGAGTTGCAACCTTTTACCGTTCCGAAGTAAGAGTGGGAGCAGATCTCCATGAATTTCGTTATGGTGTCTAACCAAGTTTAGTCAGGATATGACTCCATTCGGATTCTTGTCGTCCGGTTATACTCAGTTTGCTCAGTTGTTCTTTGTTAAGTTGTGTGTTTGTGTTAATTGTTGTCGGCAGTTGGGGATTGTCACTCGCCATCGTTAGGGTTCTCCTTCGATAGCCATTATCAGGAGACATTCCAATTGGCCACCTTTAGGTTTAGGGGTTAGGTCGTGTCGATCACCAGTCTGTTGTTTTTCTGACTCTGCGAAAGTAGGATTTTGGACCCCAGCTATGTCTAGAGACTTCGGAGATGATCCAATTGATTCTGGTCAGGATGAGGATTGTCCATTGCGAACTGAGGTCTTATGCCGACTGTGTTGGTCATAGACTCGAGTTCGCAGGGACAGAACACGTATTCTTACGGACTTCCGATGAATGACGTGCTGAGTTTTGGGAAGCTTACCCCAGGATTTTAGGTCCTTTTAAGATCCTATAAGCGAGTTAGTTTTGTTGCCTTTAATTTGGCACTTCCGCCCAGATTATTGAATTTTCACCCCGTATTCCTTGTGATGATACTTTACAATTACCTTCATTACCTTTCGCACATAATTTGGCACCAAACCTTTTGGCTTGGATGCGATCTTTCGTTCAGCAGCAGCCAGTTGTGTTAATGGCCCGGCAGGTGGAGAAACGTCGGTCAAGAGTCTTGCCATCTGTGAAGGATTTTCTTGGACGTAGCCGTATAGTGAGGTAATCACTTAGGAGGCTGCGAGCGAGATTTGAGAGTTGTAATCTTCTCTTTGAAGGTACGTGTATCGGTATATTTTTAAATTCGGGGACGAATTTCTTTTAAGGGGGGGAGATTGTAACACCTTAGAATGTGTTTTGTGGCTAATTATATTTTTTTATATATAGTTTTTAATAAAAAGGTTTACCAATTTGGTTTTTAATTATTTTATCCTGTTTATTGAATATTTTATTAGATTTTTCCTAGGCTTGCACACACTTGTGCATGATAACTAGGGTTGTTTTTGGGGTTAACCATGATTGGCAACGATGGTGGACTAAACATTTCCTTAAGCCATTTTATGTTTTGTATTAAGTCATTTTGGGTTTTAATTATGGTTGTTTTTGTGTTGACTTGGTGTGAGAGAGAGAGAGAGTGCATTATGAGGCATGATGGCTTGCCCATGCCTTCATTTAATGAAGAGAGAGGGAGAGAAAGGGTTGACTTATGCTAGATCTCATTTCCTTTTTCCTTCTCATTCTCTCACACAACACAACACAATACACACACACACACACACATCCTCATCAGCAGCAGCAGAGACAACAACAACAACAACAACTGAAATAGCAGCAACAATAGCAGGAGCAGCAGCAGACAACAGCAGTAGCAGCAGCCTCATTAGCAACAACAACAATAATAGCAAGAGCAGCAGCAGCAGGAGCCCAGCAACTGTAGCAAGCCCTCATTTCCTCCACACACTTCTCCACCTGCTTCCTAGGGTTGCATAGGGTATATTTCTGAAACCCAATTCCTAGTTTGCTTAGTTGTGTGATAGTTAGCTTCGGTTGTGTTCAATTGTGAGTTTAGTGCTAATTAAGGTGATGTTTGTGGAATGTTGGTTAAGTGGCGATTGTGTTGGTTACCCTAGCCTATTTTAGTGTTATTAGGGTCATCTTAACTGAGTATTTCCCTGGATTACACTAAAATACCATAGGGTTTTCTTTTGTGCTAAATTAGTGTTTTTAAAGCGATATATTGGCAATCTGGAATCTGCTTTTGACCCGGGGCCTTCAGGACAAAATTGAGGAAACTGGGGCATGTACACTAGGTATAGACACCACCACTAAAACACGAGCCCCTATTTCCCTACTCAGGCCGCAGATTTAATGTGTTTGGCCGCAAATTGCGGCCAAGTAGGGGGCTAGGGTGTTGGTGTCTTGGCTAGGGTTGTCTGCTATGTTTACTAGTGTTTTGGCATGTATAGTTTTGTAAGTTTTGACCTGTAGGAAAATCTGGGGCAATATATCGTATTTGGTGTTCGTTGTGTTTGCGCGATACGCGCGATACGTGAGTGGGTTCTGTGATCCAGCGTATCGCGGCGTGTCGCGATGGTTTTAGACGCGTATACACACGATTCAGCGTATCGTGCACACGCGCGTTTAGTTCGCGACGTGAGTTTCTCGTTTTGGTTCGATATCGCGTTTTGCGGAATATTTGGCTTATATATGATTTCCATGTCTTATTTGCAGGTTTGCAGGCAGGGACTACGGACACTGCTACAGGGGGGAGCAGATGGTAGGATTCACCTAGTGTGGAGTGTAGGTGAGTAGATTTAACATCTATAGGGGAATCGCCCGCATGGCGTTATGCGTCTGGGCTAGGATTCAAATACCTGTCGCATATTCTATGTCACTGTTAGAATTGCGCCTTTACTGTATTTCCTTGATATAGTTATACTGTGACTAGCAGCCGTAGGACACTACACATATTATTGACGGTTCATGTTGCACGAGCACGGATTGTATGCTACACACACACCGTCAATAATTGCCATGTTACACACAACCCCTTAGTGATACTATATGGCTTATCATACATGACATCTATCTTATCGGTATACCGGTAGTGTATCTTACCATTTGTGATAGGTTCATATACACCTTGCGATACAGCTACAGGTATACCTTGCACATATTTTACTTATACCGAGGGGGGTATACGACATCTTCTACTTATAGGTAGACACCTATACTTAGCTGTACCTTATTGATTTCGCATACATCTGGCTTCAGCTACCCGTTTTCATTTATATGCTCGCATTTCAGATATATCGCATATGTTTATTCCTGGATTTGCACATTGTTTATTTGGATTTTACATGAGGTTTTCTGGATTTGGGAACCGCGGGAGTTCATGAAATTATGCATACATTGAAAAACCCGGTTTCCTTGATATGATATTTGCGCGTCCACCATGAGTATTATCGGTGCTGATTATATACTCCATACGAGGTGTGGTTGCCGTATGAGAGTACATGGTGGGGCCCGGTATGGTTCCCCTCGGCAAGAAGATCGATGGATTTTGCCGATTGAGCCTGGAGGCGGGCGAGTACCTACCGGTGACAGTACTAATGACTCGGCGGGGATCATGGAGATACCGTTGGGAGTCATGCACGTATGCATACGTCGAAAGGCGAGGGTCAGAGCTAGGCACTCATGCTTTCGGGATAGCGTATGATACGTGATCAGGATTTCTGTGTCGATGCTGGGCACATTGGTTTTCATGATATTCCTTTTAATACCTTTGTATATATAACAGGGGATTCAGCCGTTGTTATATATATCCTTACTCCAATATTAGTGGAATGGGACGCTAATATATGTGTATTGCCCCCATCATATTTATTTCTGTATATATACCTTTAGGATGTTAGATTCTTACTGGAGATTTGACTTGGGTTATTAGGCGATTCATTGAGATTGGACATTGGACATACCTATGTGATTGCTGATTTGTACATTCGGGATATAGAAGATTACTCGATATTGTACATTGAGAAGATGTGAGACTTATATGATGTGAGTGCCCAATGTGGGGGCTGATTTGAGGGATTGGGATTTGAGTGTCTTGATGGATTGTGATCCTAACACGATGTCAGGTTTCCGTGGAAACGACATATTTTACCCCATACCTCACACTTATCTATTTTATGCACAGTTTCATATGTTGGTAGTACCTGTTAGTGTACCCTTATGATAGTTGCATATCTACTTTCTCATATCCCTATTGCATAGTTATTTCATACTATTATCATGTCATTATCGCTTCACATATTGATTGTACCTGCTATTGTACTTTCCATTATTCTGCATTCACATGACATGTTATTACTGCAATCGCATACCTTAGATTCATGTTGTACGTACATTCCTGCGATTACCTGCTTATGTTATCTACTATTCACGAGTTGGAAACTCACCCCCATTGTGCCACAGGTGTTTCAGGTTGTTCCCCAGAGTAGTCGAGGCAGGCTATTCAGCTATTCAGTAACCATCCATCATCTTTTGCTACAGATACCACAACAGCACACAGTACTATTTTGCTTAGGTGGGTTAGATGATTATCTGTATTTCATATTGTATATTCGTTGTATCTTGTACTCTCCATCTACTAGTATGTTGTTGATTTAGAGACTTGGTGAGGACGTTATTGTAAATTATTGTGGATTTGTTGTCTTTTATATACATCTTTCACTCCATTGCCTTTTATTTCTTCGCTACGGCGTCGTATATTTATGATGTTATTGTTTTCCGTCTTGAGCTAGTTTTTACAAAAAGGGGTGTTGCCAAAATTTTAAAGAAAGAAAGTGGGACTTTTAAAGAATTTGGGTTGTGATTTCAAATGTTTCAAAAACTTATATTATCTTTTCCGTATTTTATGGTTTAGATTTCTGGGTTTTGTCTTTCTTTTACCACGTTACGTCTTTAGGCGTTGCGTAGTATTAGGGCCGTCACGTGCCAATTTTCGGGTCGTGACAATAGACCCCAGCTCCCATGTATATGATCGCCATCATACTGCTGGTAGTCAAGCAAGAATCCTAAGGGCTCTATCAATGTGTAATAGCGACCTATAAGGTCACCTAAAGCAGTACACGATAATAAAGATAAACCAGATAGCATACTATCATCTTGAGTAAGACTGTCCTACCGGTATAGGTCCTCCCTCAATCATTGCAATCACATGCCTGTGATCCAATAATTGACTCTGAGGGCACTATATCCAACAATCTCCCACTTTCACTCAACGTTAATTATTGCGACGTCGCATACTCACAGCCCGTGTGATACCGAACACCCAACTCCTCTACTAATCAGTCTCACAAAGCCCGTTTGCGAAACTATTGCGTTCGAGGAATAGCCTCAGTGAGTGGATCCGCCCTGATGTTTCTTTCTATGTCTCTCTTTATCTCAAGTTCGCGGAGAAAGCCATCTCCCGAAATGAGCAATACCTTTCTTAGAATATGTCTGGATATCTGATGGGACCTAGATCATAAATGAACTCCAAATCCAAACTTCTTAGACTGTATCGTCAACTGAACTTAATCAGTATCCTGCGCCATGCCTCCCTCAGTATCCGCTTGGACCACCTGTCCAAAATATCGCCCCTCGTTAGAGAGAAAACTATAACTCTGACAGTCACTATGTCATCCAGGTCACCTTGGAAGCCTGGAATGATAACCGTCTCCTAAAAGAGACGGTTGTTATCATATCCCTAGAACATCCACTTATGTTCTAAAACTGCTTCCGAATGTCTCTCCAAGATAAGATTAATATGAACTTACTGCATCTCGTGCAAAAACAATATCTGGTGTGGTACTTGACATCTCATGATTGACTCAATTGCCTAAGCAAGTGATTTTCCAATCATGCACATCCCTCTCCCCTTTAGTCTGTAAGACACCTTTAGAGAGGGTAACTCCGTTACATGCAGGTACACTACCGTGCCAGGAGTCGTCCATTCTAAAACACCTTTAGAATGCTGTCTAAGTACCCTAATTGGGAAACTACCCAAATCTAGATCTAAAACCATAGATCTAGTAACCAAAATATCTGATATAATATCCATATCCTATGTGGAGAAACCACTGTGTGACAACCAAAGTATAACCGATCGTAGTATAGGAATTTCACTTCCTACTCTGTGTATGTCATCCAAATACCAGGACATCACACCCTACTACCTTCTTAACAGATCCATCCTCTATTCTGACGAAGTCAAACCCATGACTGTTACATCAGAAACAGATGATCTATCTCCGCTATATCTGCTTTAGTCCATAAATAGACATAAGCTACTTGTCAACTATGCTTCCGCTGCTCCCACTGACTACGACAACCCTCTGGCAGAGTCATATACACGTGCACATCTAAAGCTAGTTCAGAACGACGCTATACTCATCCTCCTGCCGGGTCTCATAGCCTGGAACAACAACAATGGCAAGTCTGGGTAAACAAGAACCTCCCTGTCACCGTCTTTGAGCATACCGAAGTAGCTCTCGAATGCCTGAGGTTACCCACCATATCTGCGGAGTGGCCAATGGAATGTCAATTCAGATTAAATCTTTAGGTCTTTATCAAATTTTCAGTAATCGTTTGCGGTTCTGGAATCACTTCCAGTTCTACCATACTCCCACTAATGTTTTCTGAAAAAATCCATTTTTATTAAAACTGTGGTGAGTCAAGAGCAATATCACTATTGATCTTCCAGATGGTAGAAAGTCAACCCTCGTCATAGCCCGGGTCAACCCACAAACAGCCATTACAGAAACGTGCCTTGAGTTATCCAGAGTCTAGTTTTAAACATAAGCCGGACAACTCCCCGTACCTTAACATTGTTAAGATATGAACTATTCTATATCCAATATAGAAACAGAGGCACTGATTTAATTGGAACCAGATTCAAATCATGCAGCTGTCTCCAGTGCATGTCAACTAAATGGAGAGATGCCGATCAGCATTACTCAACTTAGGAATGCTTCCAATTATGAGTAACCAGAAAGAGAACCAAGTTCTCTTAATCATTACTATCAACTGAATACCATACACAAGTATCTACATCTTCGATCACCTTGAAGAATCCTGATACTTGCAATACCTGGCTCTCTACTTTATTCTTATACCTATAACTTCTCAAAACTTAGACCTTGCATTTCTACGAAAACACATGTCTATGAACTAGAAAAGTCATAAGTAAACAGAATATAGTACGAGTACCAACCCCTCTGTCCTCATGGACACTGGACAACATACAATACTCTGTATAAGTCCCCTAAGTCTAATAACTCATTCCCTATGTGTCGTAGGTTGAAAACTGTACTTATGGTTAAGAAGAATTACACCGCTGTTTAAATCTCCTTACCTAACCACCAACTGATATAGGTAAATGTGATGGACATAATTTCAAAAAGTTATATCTCACTTCATAAAAATGAATGTACAGATATATCAATTTGAAATTGGTGCATAACAACGGATATTTAAAACCAAATATTTGCCGTCCGGCAAACAACCCAGTCGATTTCCTCAAATATCACCAATTACAACGAATCCCGATATAATGAGGATGATCACCCAATTCCCAATAGCTTACTCTCACTCATCATCTGTAAAACCATACAGATGTGAGAATCAAACCTGGTAAATACATACCCTGGAGCAAGGACTAATTGGGAAATCAGTTTTTCTTTTAACATTACACAGTGAAACTGAAACAAATAAATGTTTCGAAGGGGTATCTGGGCATCCCTAGTAATTCCTCTTCCATTATCAAATTCACAACTGTAACCGTATATTTCTTTTCCATCTCTCCAAATCCCTTTATATGTATTTAGTCATTACCTTCTGTACACCCTCTTAGACTAAATGGTTTTCTTCCTTCCCAACCGTTCGGCACCATCCTATGGTTTGGAAGAAGACTATCCAATAAGCATAATGGGTGCACTCTCCTAATCCTAGGAGTACTCGTAACCTGAGAGAAGGTGAAGATAAAAGACAACTAAATAAACCTTATTCCTATTTCTCCTGAACCAGAATCTATCCACGAACTGGAACAAGCCCTTTCGAGTTCGTATATAACCATACGATGGAGTATCCAATAAACTGTGGATGTTCATAGTGATATGGGGTGTTCCGGAGAAATACAATGGTGAAGTACGAGTGGCGATGAAATACTTGATTTTGTCGTGAATAGCAGTCGCAGTTTACTTTGCCCTCTTTCTAATCCCTTTATTTGTCTTAACTTAGTACCTTCTGTACACCATCGTTAGGCCAATTGATTTTCTTCATTCCCCACCATTCGGCACCTGCCTATGGTTTGGAAGAAGACTATCCAATAAGCGTAATAGGTGTACTGTCCTAATCCAAGGAGCACTCGCAACCTGAGTGAAGGTAAAAGGAAAAGACAACTGAATAGTCCTATTCATTTTCTTCAGAACCGGAAACCATCCTCGAATCTGGAACAAGTTCCTTCGAGTTCGTATAAAACCATACGATGGTTTTATCCAATGGAAGTGGACGTTCGTAGTAATATGGGGTGTTCTGGAGAAAAGGGTAAAAGTAGGAGTGGCAATGAGGTTTGCAACTCAGACAATCCAAAAGCCAATGTTTTAAGAAGGTTCGGTTAACTTGGTCACTGAGTCATAGTCCAGGGTCGGGTCATGGTCGCTGCCACAGAGAGAGAGAAAAGAAACACTCTGCGTCCACTCTAACCTAGATCAGAATGGCTATCAATTTATCTAATCAGGAAACCTCCCACTGTATTGTCAAATTCTCCTCCAAACCTGAAAGAAGAATTAGTCGGGATCACCCGAGGAGTTAACCAACTCATCAGTGGGAATCGGGATCCAACTATCATCGCATGATAACGTGATGGAATCCACTCACGTTATCACACTCCAGAAGGTATGCGCATATCTGGCAAGTTTCAGTTTCTTTAGAAACTCCCGATGTGATTTTTACCCCATGCTCTTATGACCTTGACGAAGGCCAACAAATCATAAGTCACATGTTAAGTTCTACCCGCCATTGTCCAGGTTAATTTGAACCCACCCGTACAAGCCCTTGACGAAGGCCAACAAGGCTATACGATTGTCCCAAACCAACGCATCTATCTATGCAGCAGAAAAGTAACAAGCAGCTACCATTCACTATGCCTTGACGAAGGCCAACAAACATAGCATGAATACTAAGTGCTACCTTTCTGAAATGACGGAGGGCTACGAATGGTTTTTGGCGAAAAACTTTTAACGTAATGAACTTGATATCGTTGAAGGAACCGGATAGCTTTTTATAAAAATATAGTGGCGAAAACCTTTGCTAAAGAGGTCACTCCCGGTGAAGGGATCTCGGCACTTTCCCCGTAGAATGAGGTGTAGGATATTCCAACTGAATACTTCGATGCAAAGCAAAAGGCAATTGGCTATAGTGAAGTTATTACCCTGATGCAAACTTCTGTCCAAGGGGTCACTACCGATGAAGGGATCTCGGCCCTTGCCTCGTCGACTAAGGTGCTGGATATTCATAACCGAATACCACTGTGCAAAATAAAAGAGAACGTCCTTGCAATAACAGCTTTTTTTGAAAAATGTTCCAACAACATCAGAATAGGTTTGTTTAGCTTGCATTGATTCGAATCAATGTAGTCCCATCAATTAATCACACCACAAAAGAACAAAAATATAATGTACGTATATGCCATCCGCATTCGCCACTGGGTCCCGTCATCACCCGTTAGGTTACTTAACTAACGACCGAGCGGGGACTGCACTAGCGCGGGTGTAAAACATATACAACATCTACTAGTATATATATAAATATATAATATTCTCTCATGGCGTGATAAAATGCAACATCACAGAAATGTAATAAACATCACAGAACAATACAGATAATCTGGGATCCCCGGGTTTCATAGAGCCGCTACTGAAACCCGACGTTCCCCTGGTCGTGTGGATAGCCTGTGCAATGAAATCCTAGACCCCTATGAGCGGGGCAAGTTACCCGTCAAAACCTGAAGCGAGGCAGCCCCCTTCAACAACGTGAATGGACCACCCAGCACTACACGGAATCCTGTAACTTAAACACCCCTCCTTGGGTCAACCTGTACCCCCTACGAGTGCGGAGAATAGCCCGCCAATTCTAGAGTGAAGCCCCCTTCGTCTCAAAGCCATGAGATGCGGGCCCGTTGCCCTCTAGAACCCGGCTACCCGTGCACCCCTTCGCGAGATAATCCTAGTACAGAAAGTAAAATATACAACGGGTACATCGACCTCAACCCGGTCGTGCCCCAAATGAATAATATACAATCAGGCAGTGACGGCAGTCCACATGTCGGACGCTCGTCCTGCAATATAAAATGTACAAATAATACAAAACCGTACTACCATTGCATCCAGGCTATCCACCAGGACAAATCCGCAACATCACAGCACAACACAGAACATCAACGTGAATGTCACGTTCGCAAATCCGTCTAAAAGAACTATAGCAATTAGACATAATTTACCGATCAAATGACATTCACGATCGTAGATATAATGTAAATACTGTGAACTAACATGTTTAAAATTTTCGATCGACAAAATTTCCCGAAGTGGGCCCCAAGTACAATGCTCAGTACTCCGACAAATCTGGGCCCAAACAAAAAATACCAGAAACCACATTTCCAAGTCAGAGCCTGTAAGTGCACGGCGGCGCCCCGGCCGTCAATCCGAGGCCAAAATGCGGAAGCGAAAAGCTTTACAAACTAGT
Source organism: Agapanthus africanus (assembly GCA_030015575.1). Lineage (NCBI taxonomy): Eukaryota > Viridiplantae > Streptophyta > Magnoliopsida > Asparagales > Amaryllidaceae > Agapanthus > Agapanthus africanus. Next base: position 405,951,454 of record CM057337.1, on the reverse strand, counting down.
AAACCGGCACCACCGCGCACTTATAGACCCGGATCGGGCCATTAACCTAACTACTAGCTAACTACAAGATGGGAAGAGAGATATATCGAGTGATCCGTGTCCTCCGATCTTCTCGTCGTCGTCCCGATCTCTCGCGGAAACTTCGGTCTTCGCCTCCTCGCCAGAACAGCACCACGTCGCCGGGTACTTTTACGGGCTCCGACCTCTTGACCGAGGCAACTCGGGCACGAAGTTGGCGAGCCGACGTGCCCAAGGTTTGCTGTAGGTTATTTGTGGAACTCTTTGTCTCTTGGGGTTTGTATGGAGTTGCCATATGGTGGAGGAATGAAATGGACTTTTGGAGGAGGAGCTATATCTTTTTTGTAAAGCCGAATGAGGGGATTTTTCCCACACCACAAATTTGGACAGCCCCATTCCTTATCCGGCCTTGGCAAAGAGAGAGTGAGTCAAGAGAGTGAGTGGATCAAAAATATGAGTGAGGAAAAGGTCCAAAGGGGGGGGGTATTGTAGGGTTCCTAGGCACACTAATGAGGTCTCACAAGGCATCAACCATGCCAAATTCAAATTTTTCTTGTGCCTACAAACCCTAATACGGATCGTTAACTAGAATTTAGGCGAAAACTATAACTAGTTAACAACTTAACTAAGAGTAAATGGAAAATACAACCTTTGTAGATCCGGTCCTCCACCTCCATAGCTCCGTGATGAAGTCCCCTCGCTGCGATCATCGGATCTCGGGCTCTAGCGTCGGCTTCATCGGAGAAATGGGCGGGCTAGGTCGTCGACTTCGATGCCGAAGATGATCTACGTCGAGGCAACACAAGATCAAGCTCCAACTTCACCAAGTCATGAAACTTGTGAAGAAAACACCCTATACTACTAGGCAAGTGGTAGAGGATGAAGAAATAGGAAGTGGGTTCACTTTAGAATTTGATTTCTCACTCTTTTTCTCAAGTTGCCATTAAAGGTTGCAAGCTTTCTTCTTTGTTGAAGAAGAAGAAGAAGAAGAAGAAAAGCAATATCATCTCTCTTTTTCAAATAGAAAATAATTGATACTTATCATATAGCAACCATGATTAAGTGTAAAGATTAAACTAGTGTTAGGTTGAATGGTTAGGTTAAGGCAAACAAACAAAATGGTCAAAGCTTCAAATCTTCATGAAGTTTCAAGAAAGAAACAAAGCTAGCCACCATTTTATTCTTGCCAAAATAAATGAATAAATAAAATAAATAAATGAATAAGTAAATAAACAAAACCTTAACCATTAACATAACCATGGTTTAATCATACACACAAACTTTCATGTATCATCAAACATGATACAATCAAGTGCACAAAAATATATCATATATACAAAGTGCACACCAAGTGAGAAAATCCTTTTAAGTGAACAATATTAGTCAATGTAAAGTAATATATCTAATATATATAATTATACATTAAATCATTAAATCAATACTTGATTTAACGATCCGGTCATATCACATATAACCGACTAATATCAATAGTAACAACTTATCGAATCAACACTTGATCCGATAACCCGGCTATATCGCATATAACCGATCAATGTCACAAATCGCGAGAATCGAATACAGTATCTGTAGGGTTCCTAGGCACACTATAGAGGTCTCACAAGGCATCAACCATGCCAATTTCAAATTTTATGGGTGCCGAGAAACCCTAATACGGATCGTTGACTAGAAGTTTAGGCGATATATGAATCTAGTTAACAACTTAACTAAAGATAAGAAGCTACAACCTTCGTAGATCCGGATATCCACTTCCTCGGCTCCACGTAGGCGTCCTCTCGCTGTCCATCTCGAATCCCGGACTCAATCGTCGGCTTGATCGGAGAAATGGGCGGACTAGGTCGTCGGCTTCGTGCCGAAGATGATCTACGTCGAGGCATCACAAGTTCAAGCTCCGACTTTACAAAGTTGTGAAACTTGTGAAGAAAACACCCAAAACAACTTGGCAAGAGGTAGAGGGTGAAGAAATAGGAGGTGGGTTCACTTTAGAATTGGATTTCTCTCACTTTAGCTCAAGTTGCCATTGATGGACTTAAGCTTTTCTTGAAGAAGAAGATGATGAAGAAGAAGAAAGAATATGATAAGTGTTTTTTTAAAATGAAAAATAAATCAATACTTATCATAAGCTAACCATGGTTGAGTGTAGAGAATAGACCATGGTTACTTGGATGGGTTAGGGTTAAGCATGAAGACAAGAATGGTTAAGAAGTCAAAACTTCATGAAGCTTCAACTAGAAACAAATAAAGCCACCATTCTCATCTAAACCATTTCCAAATAAATAAATGAACAAATAAATAAATAAATGAAAAAGCAAAACCCTAATCATCTCTTAACCATGGTTTAATTCTTTACACTTAACCAAAAGATCAAGTATCATCAAACATGATACAAATATGTGCACAAAAGTATATCACATATACTTCTTGCACATCAAGTGAGAAAATCCATTTGAAGTGAACCAATACTAGTTAATGCAAAGTAATATATCAAATATATAATTTTACATTAAATTATTAAATCAACATTTGATTTAACGATCCGGTCATATCGCATATAACCGACTAGTATCCTATGTATCAGCTCATCGAATCAATCCTTGATTCGATATCTAGGTTATATCGAATATAACCAATCGATACATTCATCGCGAGAATGAAATACGGTATCACATACACGCATTATTCTCGGTCCTGCACATATCTCATATGCGCTCCTATTTCGTTTCGCTTGAGCCAGGAAACCTCTGTGTAGGACTCTAAAGACTCGTCAATACGCCGGTAGCAGATGATGATCATATCAAGCACCCACAAGCCGCAAGCGGTCTGCAAAACGTAACGGCCATCCGGGTATTGAGCGATCAGAAGATCGACGAGCTAGCCCTCTCACACTCCTGTGAATCCAACCAGTAACACTTACCGTACAGTCCGGTCTGTTCGTCTGATATGTCGCATATCAAGTCTATGGGTGGTAAACGTCAGACCCCAATAACCGATAAGTCGTGCCGATGTGAGGCTCATAACGGGTCGAGAAACTACTGGTAACACTTACCAGCAAATCTCTGATCAGCCCTGGCCAGGGACTTCCCTGTTACGGCCAATCGAGCACAGCGCAACATCAACCCCCAATACCGGGAGAGACGAAACCCCTCCTATCGCTCATTGCCTCCATATGACTCGGGACTGTGCCGAAAGACCACCGTTTTGCACGCCCTCATGGACGTGGTAAGGTGGAGATCAAAGCACAGTGGGAATCACACAAGACTCTATGACGATCTCGGGTCTACAGACTAACCTGCACAAGTGTCACCTGAGAACTGCCATCTGACGTGAGGTATAATACCATCCGGGAGTTCTCGGCGAGTCCGTCCAGTGTACCCAGTCTCCACTGAGCACCCGTATACCATCTCTGATGTCAAACACCAATGGATATGGGATCATCCATCGCCCATCTCATGGGTCGAGAAGCGTATACGCTAGTCTACACTGGTATATCGATGCCCCGTCTCGATACACCCTCGACTAGGGACCTTGAAGGATGTACTTATGGACTACCATGTCCCCACTAGTATGATCTGCATCATAGTCCAGGCAGTCAAGTACACATCCTAAGGGCTTTATCAACATGTAACTATAAGACAGTTTAAAGAGACAAGTGTACATGTTAAGATAAAGAGCAACCAGATAGCATACTATCATATCGAGCAAGAAAGTCATCTCTATATATGTCCAAGCATCCAATATAATATACATCATCTGTACAATACTGGCCTCTAGGGCATACATACAACTAACAATCTCCCACTTGCACTAGGGCCAGCTGCTGTAGTATCACATACCGAGCATCCCGAAGAGTCTCTCAAACTGTATTTGGGGAATGGCCTTCGTGAGTGGATCCGCCGTGTTATTCTTCGTGTCAACCCTCCTGACCTCGATCTCCCAGCGATCAACTATCTCCCGGATCAGGTGATACCGCCTCAGAATATGCCTGGATCGCTGATGGGACCTGGGTTCCTTGGCTAAAGCCACCGCTCCATTGTTATCGCAATACAAAGGTATTGGATGCTCAATGGATGGAACCACTCCAAGTTCAGTAATGAACTTCTTGATCCAGACAGCCTCTTTAGCAGCATCGTTGGCAGCGATGTATTCAGCCACCATCGTCGAGTCTGCCACGGTTTCCTGCTTGGAACTCTTCCAGCTAACCGCCCCTCCGTAAAGGGTAAAGACAAATCCCGACTGCGACTTAGAGTCTTTCTTATCACTCTGGAAGCTCGAATCGGTAAAGGACTCCACTTGGAGTGCTCCGTTACCATACACCAAGAGCATCTCTTTAGTCCTTCGCAAGTACTTGAGAATGCTCTTCACAGCTGTCCAGTGACTCTCTCCAGGATCAGCTTGATACCTACTCACTATACTTAGTGAGTATGCAACATCGGGTCTGGTACATAGCATCGCATACATGATAGAGCCTACAGCTGAAGCATAGGGTATCCCTTGCATTCGAGCTCTCTCCAAATCAGTCTTGGGAGACATCTCTTTGGAGAGAGTGACTCCAGAGATCGTGGGCAAGTTCCCACGCTTGGATTCTTCCATACTAAACCTCTTTAGTATGGTGTCAATGTACCTGGATTGGGACAATCCCAATATCCGTTTGGATCTATCTCTATAGATCCTGATTCCCAATATGCAGGAGGCATCACCAAGATCTTTCATCGAGAATCTTTGTGATAAGAAGAGCTTGACCGATTGCAGCATAGGAATATCATTTCCTATCAAGAGTATGTGTCCACGTACAATACGAGGAAGACAACCTTACTCTCTGCTACCTTCTTGTAGATACAAGGTTCATCTGGGTTTTTGACGAAATCAAACTCTTTGATAACGACGTCAAACAGATGTTCCAACTCCGCGATGCTTGCTTTAATCCATAAATGGATTTAAGCAGCTTGCACACCTTCCCGCTGCTCCCACTGTCTACGAAGCCCTCTGGCTGAGTCATGTACACGCACTCTTCTAAATCACCATTTAGAAAGGCGGTCTTAACATCCATTTGCCAGATTTCGTAATCATGATATGCAGCGATGGCAAGCATGATCCGGATGGATTTAAGCATAGCCACTGGAGAAAAGGTTTCGTCATAGTCCACACCTGGTCTTTGACGAAAACCCTTTGCTACAAGTCTAGCTTTGAAAGTCTCCACTTTCCCATCTACACCAAGTTTCTTCTTGAAGATCCACTTGCTCCCGATGGGTTTTACCCCTTCAGGAGCAACTTCCAAAGTCCATACTTTGTTGGTGTACATGGATTCCATCTCGGACCGCATAGCATCCAGCCATTTCACTGAGTCCCCACTCGTGATGGCCTGCTCGAAGCTAGTTGGGTCATCATCCTCCATGATGCAATCCTCGCTCCCACCATCCATGAGAAAACCGTAGTATCTCTCAGGTTGGCGAGGAACCCTACTAGATCGGCGGAGAGGCTGAGGTTCATCAGGAACTACTGAATCCTTTGGTTCAACCAAGTCTTCTGTCGTAGTCTGTATAGCTGGAACCTCTTCCAGTTCTACATCCTTGCCACTAATCTCTTTTTCAAGAAATTCCTTTTCTAAAAAGGTGGCATGTCGAGAAACAAACACCTTTTGTTCCTCGGTGTGGTAGAAGATATACCCGCGCGAATGTTTGGGATATCCAATAAACTTACTCAAAATGGACCTTGCCGCGAGTTTCTCCGAATTTTGCGTTTTTACATATGCCGGACAACCCCATATCTTAACATAATTAAGACATGGTCTCTTTCCTTTCCATATCTCATATGGAGTGGTTGGAACGGTTTTGGTGGGAACCATATTCAATAGATCTGCAGCTGTTTCCAGTGCATATCCCCAGAAGGAAATAGGTAACTCAGCAGTGCTCATCATAGAGCGCACCATATCTAATAGGGTGCGGTTTCTCCGTTCTGATACACCGTTGTGCTGTGGTGTATATGGAGGAGTCAGCTGAGAGAGAATCCAATTCTCTTTTAGGAAGTCCAGGAATTCATTGCTCAAGTATTCACCTCCTCGATCAGATCGTAGGATTTTAATACTTTTTCCGGTTTGGTTCTCGACTTCTTGTTTATATTCTCTAAATTTCTCAAAAGCTTCTGATTTGTGTTTCATCAGGAACACATATCCGAATCTAGAGAGATCGTCAGTGAATGTAATGAAGTACGAAGAACCATCCCTGGCATGTGTAGACATGGGACCGCATACATCACTATGTATCAGTCCTAAGAGTTCGGTAACTCTTTCTCCGTGTCCCGTAAACGGAGTTTTGGTCATCTTGCCTTTGAGACATGACTGGCAAGTGTCATAAGATGAAAATTCAAACGGATTTAAATATCCATCTTTATGCAACTTAGCTAGTCGTGTCGCATTGATGTGACCCAGTCTACAATGCCACAAGAAGGATTCGTTGAGTTCAGAACTCTTCCTCTTGTGTGTGTTAGTTATGCTCAGAACTGTTGATTGATTTAGAACATAAATGCCATTGCACAACGTGTCTGATTCAACCAACTTTTGGTTACGGAAAATGTTCATAACATTGTCCTGTAATACAAAATTATATACCTCTTTAGTCAATAAAGAAACCGATATAATGTTGCATATCAGGTTCGGCATGTAATAGCATTCGTTCAGAACCAATGTATTACCAGTTGGTAATACAAGGTGATATTCCCCGACAGTCTTAGCTGCAACAATTGCACCATTTCCAACTCTAATGTCTTTATCACCTTCCCCAAGTTCTCTACCTTTCCTGAGCCCATGTAACTGATTACATATATGGGATCCTGACCCGGTATCTAATACCCAGGACGTGGAGCAAATGGAGAAACAGTTCTCTGTAACGAACACACCCGAAGAAAATGCATCAACATGTACTTTCTTCATTCGGGCGGCATGGGAATCCTGGTATTCCCCTATGTCCTGTTCATTCCTATAACTCTTATAAGAAAGAACGGAACCAATGTTCCCCAGCACAGAATGACATGAGGGTTCCGTCAATACATCTATATTATTATCTTTATTAGGGCATGAAATGGTCGCTACCTGGAGAGAGAGAGAAGAAAACACTTTAGCGTATGCTCGTGCAAGATCAGATTGGTTATTATCTTATCTAATCAGGATGGCTCCCACTGGTTTTTATCAAATCTTCCTTTAAACCCTAAAAGGAAAGATTAGCCGGAATTAATTACACACCACAAGTTCTCCAATCTTTCAGCCAGGCCAGTGTCGGTACTTTGAGGGAGGTCCCCCGTGCTTTCGCACGAACCTAATTAATGTAAACCTCGTTTTCCCAGAGGCGTAACCTCGTTAACACCTTTCTAGACACCTACTTGATCGGCTAATTGTAATGTGTAAAACTCTCCCAGGGGTAACTCTTACTCGCAGCGGGTATCGGGATCCAACTATCTCATAGAAGGTATGCAATCTCATTGCAAATTTCAACACTTGAAATTCCCGATAATATTTTGTCCCTAGCGTCCTATGACCTTGACGCAGGCCAACAAACCATAGTGCGCTAGTCAAGTTCAACCCGTCATTTCCTGATTGAATTAAACCCACCCGTACGACCCTTGACGCAGGCCAACAAAGTCGCACGACTACCCTAATCCAATCTGCATCATATGCATAAGCAGGTAAATACTAGTTAGCTACCGCACACTACGTCTTGACGCAGGCCAACAAACGTAGCACGAATACTAACTACTACTTATCTGAAATGACGGAGGGCTACGCAGGTTTTTCTGAAAACCATGAGCGTAATGAACTTGATATCGTTGTAGAATCAAATGAAGTTTTGAAAATGGAGTGATTTTGTGGCTTTTCTAGTTTTGCTAAAGGGGTCACTCCCGGTGAAGGGATCGTCGGCCCTTTCCTCGTCGAATGAGGTGCGGGATATATCATATATATCATTGTGCAAAGCAGAAACTATAGAAGCAATCAAAAGTCAAACCGAGTATGTAGCATCTGCCAGTTATTGCTAAAGTAGTCACTCCCGGTGAAGGGATCTTGGTCCTTTCCTCATCGAATAAGGTGCAGGATATATCACATATACCGCTGTGCAAAGCAAGAACTGTAGCTACCTTCTTTTTTTTTAAAAATTTGATTCTACAACATCTTAGGTTTCTTTTCTTTCATTAATCACATTAATGAAGTCCCATCATTTAAATACCTAAACATCACAGATAGATATGACGTACACTTATGCCATCTGCATTCGCCTCGATGTCCCCTCGTGCACCGTTAGGTTAGGTAACTAACGACAGAGCAGGGCAGGGCTAGTGCGGGTGCAAAACATAAGTAACGTCTATATAATATATCATATATACTATATACTGTATCTATCACAGAACATCACATGATGACATCACAGATATCGCAGCAGAAGAAACATATGAAACATTGGATATACTAGGACGTCCGTGTTTTCAATACGAGCCAGTATAAAACACGGATTCCACGGTCGTGATGAATAGCCAATCCCACACCCCTAGACCCCTACGAGAGCGGCAAGTAACCCTACCAATTCTAGGGTTAGGAGACCTGGACTCGACTCCTCGAGATGGTCTCCACTGGACCCTAGAACCCGGTTACTTGTGCTCCCCTCCTTGGGTCTTTCCTAGTGCAGAAAAGTAAATAATATACAAAAGGTGACGACTTCCGCAACCTGGAAGTGCCCCAATAAAAGAATATTACATACAAGTTTTTACATGAATGAAAATGAAAAACACTCATCTCACATAAAAAAACCCCGGCTATTCAAACACGACAATCCAATATAACATATCCAGCAACACATAACATCACATGTCATCAACGTAAGTAAATATGCGCATCCCAATTGTCGTTGACATATAGCAACGAAACAGGCGATATCACATATTACACTTACGGTCACAGAAAAGAAAGTGTAAAACTACAACAATTAGAATCCGCAACCTCTTTAGATATCGCATGCCTAATCAAAATGAAATACTTAGACATCACATGCCTAACAGTTATAAACCCCGCATTTTAGTCTCATTATCGAAAACTCTTTTCAATATCAAATGAAACTAAACCGCTAGATTTATATCATTCATTCAGTTATCTCATAACTGTTTGTGAATTCCAATTATTGTATCCCATTCCGGATAAATAGAAAATATTAAACTTTCCGATCGAACATTCGAACACCCAAGTTTTCCCGAAACCGTCCAACACATGAAATAGGTTGAAAGACATTCACTTCATGCCTCAGTACCAACGGTCCAGCCGTAGAAGGGTCAAGCCAACGCCTCACATGTGGCACGCCGTACTGCCCCAAACCCGAAGGTTCAAAGGGCAGTTCAAGACGGTCACATAATAGAGTTAAGGTTTGTTGTCTTCTAGAGGGACCATCGTGTTACTTGCACTACTCAGAACGTCCTTAAACCACACAAAAATCCAACACTTGGATATTTTCCGGTAGGGGAAAAGTTGGGTATTTATATCCGTTCGGACTTTTTAACATATTCAAAAAATTATCCGGAAAGCACTTAGACAAAGTTCGATAATCCGATCGAAATACTGAGTCCCCAATACAACCTAGAATACTCAACTCTTGAATAAATATTAAAAATTCCCAGAGAACTCAGCACTGAATAAAAGAAGTTACTGTGCAAAATTGGGTGGGTGAAGACATCATACGGCCGCGGAACCGCCGCAGAAGCCAGGCTTCTACCGCGGTTCCGCCGCACTATGGAGGAATTGGGTGATCGAGTTTCACAGTAATTCTTAGAAAGTCCTGCTGAATTTTCTGCATATTTTTAATTTGTAAAAAACCCAATTTTTTAAAAATGTACAGAGAGCAACTTTGATATTAGGGTTTCGGTTCGATCGGACTTCAAACTCCGTCTGGACTTTGCCTAAGGCTCTAGCTAGGCTCTGATACCACTGTAGGGTTCCTAGGCACACTATAGAGGTCTCACAAGGCATCAACCATGCCAATTTCAAATTTTATGGGTGCCGAGAAACCCTAATACGGATCGTTGACTAGAAGTTTAGGCGATATATGAATCTAGTTAACAACTTAACTAAAGATAAGAAGCTACAACCTTTGTAGATCCGGATATCCACTTCTTCGGCTCCACGTAGGCGTCCTCTCGCTGTCCATATCGAATCCCGGACTCAATCGTCGGCTTGATCGGAGAAATTGGCGGACTAGGTCGTCGGCTTCGTGCCGAAGATGATCTACGTCGAGGCATCACAAGTTCAAGCTCTGACTTCACAAAGTTGTGAAACTTGTGAAGAAAACACCCAAAACAACTTGGCAAGAGGTAGAGGGTGAAGAAATAGGAGGTGGGTTCACTTTAGAATTGGATTTCTCTCACTTTAGCTCAAGTTGCCATTGATGGACTTAAGCTTTTCTTGAAGAAGAAGATGATGAAGAAGAAGAAAGAATATGATTAGTGTTTTTTTAAAATGAAAAATAAATCAATACTTATCATAAGCTAACCATAGTTGAGTGTAGAGAATAGACCATGGTTACTTGGATGGGTTAGGGTTAAGCATGAAAACAAGAATGGTTAAGAAGTCAAAGCTTCATGAAGCTTCAACTAGAAACAAATAAAGCCACCATTCTCATCTAAACCATTTCCAAATAAATAAATGAACAAATAAATAAATAAATGAAAAAGAAAAACCCTAATCATCTCTTAACCATGGTTTAATTCTTTACACTTAACCAAAAGATCAAGTATCATCAAACATGATACAAATATGTGCACAAAAGTATATCACATATACTTCTTGCACATCAAGTGAGAAAATCCATTTGAAGTGAACCAATACTAGTTAATGCAAAGTAATATATCAAATATATAATTTTACATTAAATTATTAAATCAACATTTGATCTAACGATCCGGTCATATCGCATATAACCGACTAGTATCCTATGTATCGGCTCATCGAATCAATCCTTGATTCGATATCTAGGTTATATCGAATATAACCAATCGATACATTCATCGCGAGAATGCAATACGGTATCACATACACGCATTATTCTCGGTCCTGCACATATCTCATACGCGCTCCTATTTCGTTTCGCTTGAGCCAGGAAACCTCTGTGTAGGACTCTAAAGACTCGTCAATACGCCGGTAGCAGATGATGATCATATCAAGCACCCACAAGCCGCAAGCGGTCTGCTAAACGTAACGGCCATCCGGGTATTGAGCGATCAGAAGATCGACGAGCTAGCCCGCTCACACTCCTGTGAATCCAACCAGTAACACTTACCGTACAGTCCGGTCTGTTCGTCTGATATGTCGCATATCAAGTCTAGGGGTGGTAAACGTCAGACCCCAATAACCGATAAGTCGTGCCGATGTGAGGCTCATAACGGGTCGAGAAACTACTGGTAACACTTACCAGCAAATCTCTGATCAGCCCTGGCCAGGGACTTCCCTGTTACGGTCAATTGAGCACAGCGCAACATCAACCCCCAATACCGGGAGAGACGAAACCCCTCCTATCGCTCATTGCCTCCATGTAACTCGGGACTGTGCCCAAAGACCACCGTTTTGCATGCCCTCATGGAAGTGGTAAGGTGGAGATCAAAGCACAGTGGGAACACACAAGACTCTATGACGATCTCGGGTCTACAGACTAACCTGCACAAGTGTCACCTAAGAACTGCCATCTGACGTGAGGTATAATACCATCTGGGAGTTCTCGGCGAGTCCGTCCAGTGTACCCAGTCTCCACTGAGCACCCGTATACCATTTCTGATGTCAAACACCAATGGATATGGGATCATCCATCGCCCATCTCATGGGTCGAGAAGCGTATACGCTAGTCTACACTGGTATATCGATGCCCCGTCTCGATACACCCTCGACTAGGGACCTTGAAGGATGTACTTATGGACTACCATGTCCCCACTAGTATGATCTGCATCATAGTCCAGGCAGTCAAGTACACATCCTAAGGGCTTTATCAACATGTAACTATAAGACAGTTTAAAGAGACAAGTGTACATGTTAAGATAAAGAGCAATCAGATAGCATACTATCATATCGAGCAAGAAAGTCATCTCTATATATGTCCAAGCATCCAATATAATATACATCATCTGTACAATACTGGCCTCTAGGGCATACATACAACTAACCGTATCACATACTGGTATTATTCTCGGTCCCGCACATATCTCATATGTGCTCCTATTTCGTTTCGCTTGAGCCAGGAAACCTCTGTGTAGGACTCTAAAGACTCGTCAATACGCCGGCAGCAGGTGATGATCATATCAAACACCCACAAGCCACAAGCGGTCTGCTAAACGTAACGGCCACCCGGGTATTGAGCGATCAGAAGACCGACGAGCAAGCCCGCTCATACTCGTGTGAATCCAACCAGTAACACTTACCGTACAGTCCGGTCTGTTCGTCTGATATGTCGCATATCTCGCCTAGGGGTGGTAAACGTCAGACCCCAACAGCTCGATAAGTCGTGTCGATATGAGGTCTATAACAGTTCGAGAAACTACTGGTAACACTTACCAGTAAATCTCAGCAACCCTGGCCAGGAATTTCCGGTTATAGCCAATCGAATACAGCGCAACATCAACTCCCTATACCGGGAGAGACGAATCCCCTCCTATCGCTCATTGCCTCCATATGATTCGGGACTGTACCCAAAAACCACCATTTTGCACGCCCTCTTGGACGTGGTAAGGTGGAAATCAAAACACAGTAGGAACCACACAAGACTCTATGACGATCTCGGGTCAACAGACTACTCTGTACCAGTGTCACCAGAGAACTGCCATCTGACGTAAGGTATAATACCATCTGAGAGTTCTCGGCGAGTCCGTCCAGTGTACCCAGTCTCCACTGAGCACCCGTATATCATCTCCGATGTCAAACACCAATGGATATGGGATCATCCATCGCCCATCTATATGGGTCGAGAAGGTATACGCTAGTCTGCTCTGGTATATCGATGCCCCATCTCGATACACCCACGACTAGGGACTTTGAAGGATGTACTTATGGACTACCATGTCCCCACTAGTATGATCCGCATCATAGTCCAGGTAGTCAAGTACACATCCTAAGGGCTTTACCAATATGTAACAGAGAGACAATCAGTGTACACGTTAAGGTAAAGATCAACCAGATAGCATACTATCATGTCGAGCAAGAAAGTCCTCCCTATATATGTCCAAGCATCCACTACAATATACATCCTATGTATAGTAATGGCCTCTAGGGCATACATATAACTAACAATCTCCCACTTGCACTAGGGCCATCTGATAGCAGTGGTTGTAGTATCTCATACTCAACCATCCCATAAAAGCCTCTCTCTGGGAAAAGGCCTTTGTGAGTGGATCCGCCGTGTTGTCCTCTGAGTCTACTCTCCTAACCTCGATCTCCTTAGAGATCAACCATCTCCATGATCAGGTGATACTGCCTTAGAATATGTCTGGATTACTGATGGGACGGACGTTCCTTGGCATAAGCCACAACTCCATTGTTACACAATGGGAGGAACTAAGTTCATCTCATGAACCAATATACTCCGAGACTGCCTCTTTGGTAGCATCTTAAGTAGCGATGTATCTTGCCTTTAATCGTCTAGTATGCCACGGTATCTAGCTTGGAACTCTTCCAACATACCATCCCTTTACTGAGGGTAAAGACAATGCCTGTGACTGACATTCAGTCGTCCTTATCACCCTGGAACACTTCCAGTGATTCTCCTCAGGACCAATTGATACCATCTCACTACAACTAGTGAGAATCCTAACATCCAATTAGATCTATCTCATAGATCCAAAACACAGGATTTAGCAGGTATCACTTTGATCCTATGTGGAGAATCATTTTGATAAGTGGAGATTGACCGAGCGTAGCATAGGAAACTCCTTTCTTATCAAGAGTATGTCATCCACGTACTCTACGAGGATCACCACCATACTCCCTACTACCTTTTTGTATATACAAGGTTCATCTACCATTTTGATGATGTCAAACTCTGTGACTATCTCATCAAAACAGATGTTCCAACTCCGCGATGCCTGCTTTAATCTTATAAAGCATCTTGTACACGTTTCCGCTGCTCCCACTGTCTACGAAGCCCTCTAGCTGTGTACTTACAGACGCTCTCTTCTAAAACATCATTTTAGAAAAGTAGTCATGACACCCAACCGCCAGATATCGTAGTCATGGTATGTAGCCGTGGCAAGTAGGATCTGGATGGACTTAAGCATAGCCACTGAAAAATGTTTCATCATTATCCACGCCTGGTCGATGATGAAAACCATTAATATGTCTAGCTTTGAAAGTCTCAACTTTTCCATTTACACCAAGTAATCTTCTCAAGATATACTTGCTCCTGATGGGGATTTAACCTTTCAGATATAGCAACCAAAGCCCATACTTTGTTGGTGTACATGGATTCCATCTCAGATCGCTAAGCATCCAGCCATTCTTACAGAGACTTACACCTGATGGCCAGCTCGAAACTAGTTGGGTCATCATCTCATGATGCAATCCTCGCTCCCACTGTCATAGAGAAACCGAAGTATCTCTCAGGTGGGTGAGCAACCCTACTAGATCGGCGGAGAGGCTGAGGTTCGTTGGTAACTATTGAATCCTTTGGTTCTATCAAATCATCTGCTGCAGTTTGTATAGCTGGAACCTTTCCAGTTCTACATTACATGCATCGCCTCGAGCTTGTCCGGTTTTGCTTTTAGACATAGGCCGGTCAACCCCAAATCTTAACTAGCTTAAGACATGGGCTCTTCCCATACAATATCTCATATGGAGTGGTAGGCAACTGATTTGATTTGAACCCTATTCAATAGGTATGCAGCTTCTCAAGTGCATAACTCCCAAAAAGAAATAGGTAACTCAGTAGTACTCATCATAGAGCACACCATATCAAATAGGGTGCCATTGCTCCGCCCTGATATACCATCGTGCTATGGTGTATACGGAGGAGTAATGCTGAGAGAGAATCTCATTCTCCTTTAGAATAGTCCAGGAATTCCGTGCTCAAGTATTCTCCTCCCTGATCACATTAAAGGACATAATACTTATACCCATATTTTGGTTCTCTACTTCTAAATCATATTCTGTGAATATCTCAAAAGGTTCGGACTTGTGTTTCAACAGGAACATATGTCTGAATCTTGAGAGATCATCAGAGAATGTAATGAAGTAAAAAGAACCGGTCTTGGCATATGTAGACTGGGGACCTTACATACATCATCATGTATCATTCCCAAGAGTTTACTAACTCTTTCTCTGTTTCCAATAAACAGAGCTATGGTCATCTTATCTTTATGACATGAGTGGCAAGTTTCATAAGATTTAAATTCAAACTAATTTAAATATGCATCTAAATGTAACTTCAGCTAGCCGGGTCGCATTGATATGACCTAGTCTACAATGCCTTAAGAAGAAGTCGTTCATTTCTGAACTCTTCCTCTTGTGTGTGTTCCGTATATTAAGAACTGTAGTTTGATTTAGAACATCAATGCTTTTAGATAACGTGCCTGAACCGATCAACTTTTGATATAGGAAATGTTCAAAACATTATCCAACAATACAATATTTTATCATTTCTTTACTAATTAAGAGACTGATATGATTTTGTATATCAGGTTCGGTATCTAATAACATTTGTTCAGAATCAATGTATTGGTAATACAGGGTGACAGTGACCAACAGACTTGGCTGCAACACTTGCCCCGTTTTCTGTCTCATGAAACTTATCCCCCGTTCTCAGTTCTTTACCTATCTGTAGCCCATGTAACAAATTACATATGCGGGATCCTGATCCGGTATCTCATATCCATGACGTTAAGAATACTGAGAAATAGTTCTGTATAATGAACACACCCGAAGATGATGCATCAGCATGCACTCTCTTCGTTTGGGCGGCACAGGAATTCTGGTAATCCCCCATTTCCTGCTCTGTCTTATAACAATTATAAGTTGGAGCAGGACCAATGTTCCCCTGCTCAGTATAACAAGCGGGTTCGGTCAATATCCATATTATTATCTTGATTAAGGCGTGATATGGTCGCTACCTGGAGAGAGAGAGAAGAAAACACTCAGCGTAGGCTCTTGCAAGATTAGATTGGTTATATATTTTATCTAATCAGGATGGCTCCCACTGTTTTTATCAAATCTTCCTTCAAACCCTAAAAGGAAAGACTAGCCGGGATTAATTACACGCTACAAGTTCGCCAATCTTTCAGCCAGGCCAGTGTCGGTACTTTGAGGGAGGTCCCCCGTGCTTTCGCACGAACCTAATTAATGTAAACCTCGTTTACCCAGAGGCGTAACCCCGTTGACACCTTTCTAGACACCTACTTGATCGGCTAATTGTAATGTGTAAAACTCTCACAGGAGTAACTCTTACTCGCAGCGGTTATCAGGATCCAACTATCTCATAGAAGGTATGCAATCTCATTGCAAATTTCAACACTTGAAATTCCCGATAATATTTTGCCCCTAGCGTACTATGATCTTGACGCATGCCAAACAACCCATAGTCCGCTAGTCAAGTTCAACCCGTACATTTCTTGATTGAATTAAACCCACCCGCATGACCCTTAACGCATGCCAAACAACGTCGTGCGAATACCCTAATCCAATCGCATCGTATGCTAGCAGATAAGCAGTAGTTAGCTACTGTACACTACGCCTTGACGCATGCCAAACTACCACAGCACGAATACTAAATAGTACTTATCTGAAATGATGGAGGGCTACGACAGGTTTTTCTGAAAACTTATTGCGTAATGAACTTGATATCGTCGTAGAATCAAATGATTTTAAAATGGAGTGTTTTTTAGGCTTTTCTAGTTTTGCTAAAGGGGTCACTCCCGGTGAAGGGATCGTCGGCCCTTTCCTCGTCGAATGAAGTGCGAGATACATCATATATATCACTGTGCAAAGCAAGAACTATAGAAGCAATCAAAAGACAAACCGAGGGGTGTAGCATCTGCCAGTTATTGCTAAAGGAGTCACTCCCGGTGAAGAGATCTCGGTCCTTTCCTCGTCGAATGAGGTGCGGGATATATCATATACATCACTGTGCAAAGCAAGAACTGTAGCTACCTGTTTTATTTTTGAAATTCGATTCAACAACATCTTTAGGTTTCTTTTACTTTCATTAATCATATTAATGAGGTCCTGATCGTTAGGTTTTTCCATTGTGTTTGTATAAAATTGTAAAGAAATCACAACCAAAAAATATTTTGACCGCAATCAAACTACGGTGTCAATTGTAGTTCATGAATGAGTGCGGATCGTCCACAGGGATTGCACGATTCATTTATATCTTTGATATGTTTGAATTGAAAAGTTAAGTTAAGATACACGAAAACATGATTCAAGAGTATTGATTTTCAAGTGTCACTATTCTATTCAAGAATCAAAAAAAAGATAAACAGTCAAGAATCGGTGTATCGATGATATTTCCAATCAACAATCAAGAATCTAAAAGTGGCTCGTAGGAATCGATAGGATCAATAGACGTGATGTAATCTAAAGATATCGTGTTCTTGTCCTTCGAAGGATTGATACTAGATCGATGATCATCGACGAGAGTTAGGGCTTTCTTGATGAAACTAGGGTTCATCTTTTAACCCTTGTTCTTTCGTCGATATCATTCCTTTTCTAGCCTCTACCAAATTCAAGAAACGATCGTGACTCCCCAATTTCGATCGATGTCAATCAAGAAAGCATCGAAACGAAATGGGTCGTCGTTTCTTGAACTTGCTAGGGTTTACAAAACTCGTAGGACTCAAGAATCGATTAAAGCTATGTTACATCATCATTCTATTAACCGTCTCGACTCCTCGACGAGCGGAGTTTTATTCACACATCACCACACAGAAAAGATTCACAAATTGTAAAGATATCATGATGCAGAATTTAAAGAAAACAAGATAAAAGAATATCACCTTTATTTATCTCAACAATTTTGATTACATTCGCTTCAAGAACTACAAGAGGAAGAATCTAAATCGTTGATCGGGCGTCGCTCGGCTTCGTGAGTCGTGGATCGGCTCGGATCGCTTGCTCCGTTGAAGATCGGCTCCGCTCCTAAAGGTTGTAAGGCTTCTTGCTTAATGGGTACTCGGGATCTTGATCTTTAATTGGAATTAGGGTTAGGGTTTCCTACAAGCCCTCTCACTAGACTTGAGAATGAAGGAGATGAAGAAGGAGATTGGAATGGCTCTAGTTTGATACTAGATTGGGGATTCCAAGATTAGATTATTCACCCTAGGTCTAGGGTCTTATTTATAGAACACCCAAACCCTAAGCCTCTTGAGTTCCCTCCAAAAGTTTGTTGAAAGACTTCTAGAAGTAGTTTGTTAGGCTTAGCTTAGGGTTTAAGCTAGGGTTTAGGAGAAGTTTCTAGAATACAAGGCTTAATTTAGTGTTGATCAAAGTGTTTGCTGATCTGGTAGAAGTCCCTGGAGTCTTCTAGAAGTTGACATGTCTTTTTGAAGTGTAGCAGATGAAACAGGAGATTTGGTGCAAATTTGAGGAGCTAATTCCCTGAACCCACCGCGGATCCGCGGCATTAGCAAGCTGCTGCCGCGGATCCGCGGCACTTTGAAGAGCTTGGGCTTTGTACTTTCTTCTGTGGGCTTGTACTGTAGTTTAGGGCTTCCTTTGATATGTTGATTTGCAATTGCTCCTTTGTAATGATACCAGATTTGAAGTTAGTGAGTTAACGTATCTTTGAGCGGTGTAAATTTGAGCGAGCTTCTCCTTTTCCTGCACAGACTTCGAAACACGGGTTGCGACATATAGAAATATTGCGATGCCATGCAATGCAGTCAATTTCCCTAGAAATGCCGGTTTTAAGGTCTAATACCTGTAATCTTGTAATCTGTGATAGATTTGCTAATATGTGAAATACGGATACCGAACACTTCTATATGAATGCAAATGATGAGGAAATTGCCGGTTAAAATATGCAATATTTTCGACTGATCAAATACCCCCAAACTTAATTTCGATCGTCTCGAGCGAATGTTTTATTAAAAAGAGAAGGAGAAAATAAAGAAAGAGAAAAACTAACTAGCACACTTTCGTAGGCAACACGATTGCACTGAGCACGTGCAACAAGCCTTTAAACCTCTAGGTGTCCCTAGTAGGAGGAGTGTTGTCTCCTGAGGGTTTTCAGCGGATTGCACCCACAAAATCCAATAATAAAAGGAAGATCATGAATATTACATTTAAAGAAGAGAATCGTAAAAGAAAAGCTTTGAAAATTAGGGTTTCCAACTAAGCTAGCTTTTCGGTTGTCATGAGCCCTATCTTAATGGTCATGAAAAGATGTCAGAAATCACGTCCTCCCTCAATAAAACATCGTCTTATTCTTCATTCCTATCTTTATTCCAAACATCGATCATATAACCCTGCGTGTGTGTAAAGGACATCCCTACACCCGGAGAATTCAATTCAAGCTATCATACTCTTGCCCATCAGCCTCAGTACTTTTTAATTAATGAATATTTAGATGAAATTGCTCACACACTTTCATGCGACCGTTAATACTTCTTGAGGTACTAACCGACCGATTACTCCTGTGCTTGCTTACTTGGTGTATTTTCCTCGTCTTGCACCACCTCAGGCATAGCAGTGACTCCCAGACCAGTTGGTCTTAGGGCACTAGGTGAAGAAGCACCCTCGCTATACATTTTTTTATTGCCCTTGGTGATAACAAAACCAGTGTCCATTTTTCTCACCACTTTATATTTTTATTCACTTTTCTTTCTCTTTTTATTTCCTTCATACATCGGCTTTCAGACAAGAGCATTTCAAGGTATCCTCTACTATCCCAGGTTTCAAGACGTGTGTAAGTGCGAATAGCAGGGTATCAACGTTCAAAATGTTTGGCTTCCAGAATAGAAACTATTTTTCAGACTTATTTTTATCCTCAGATTAGTGACGTCTTTCATCTTACTAACCCTTGGGACAACAGCTCATAACTACTTATTACTAGTTCGTATAAGAAAACTTCTAATTTTCTTAGTTTTCTTAAATTTTTCTAATCTCATGGATGTAACTTTTCACTATCTAAACTTTCATTATCTTATTTATATAGAAAAAAAGTGTAAATATTAAAATTACTTTTATATTTCAAACTTTTTAAATTTTTATGGTTTTTGAAAATTTTTCAATTTTTATAGATTTTTAAAAAAAAATGTTTTGTGCTTATGCAGATGATATGCAAATGATGCGAAAAATAAGCACAAACCTCCCCCAAACTTGTTTTCAACAGTGTCCTCACTGTTGCCAAATGCTATACCTACAAAACTGTAAGTCTAGGAGGGATTATTAGTAGGGGCAAAACATATAAGTGAAGAACTTCCCCCAAACTTACTCTTTTCACTCACCTTCATTCAAAAAATATGCAATGATATACTGGACATGAAGGTGAGACGGAGGAATTTTAATCTAAATAAACTGGCTCTTGTAAGAACAAGAGCTCCTCCGTGGGGTCAGTGGAATAATACGGCTTTAATCTATGTCCATTTACTTTGAAAACAGTGCCGTTTTTAACATTTTCAACTTCTACCGCCCCGTGCGGGTGTACAGACCGCACAACAAATGGTCCCTTCCATCGAGATCGGAGCTTACCCGCGTGAAGGTGTAATCGTGAATCATAAAGAAGGACTTGTTGACCAGGTAAAAATGTTTTCCTTAAAATGCTTTTATCGTGAAAAACCTTAGTCCTATTCTTTGTGATTACAGCATTATCATAAGCTTCATCGCGGAGTTCGCTTAGCTCGTTAAGTTGCAGCTTCCGAAAGTTGCAAGCAAGATTTAAATCAAAATTTATTTCTTTAATAGCCCACAATGCTTTATGCTCTATCTCGACAGGTAAATGACATGCTTTTCCAAACACTATCCTATATGGAGACATTTCTAGGTCGGTCTTATATGCAGTCCTGAATGCCCAAAGAGCATCCGTCAATTTGGTCGACCAGTCTTTTTTATTTTTAGCAACAGTCTTCTCCAGGATAAGTTTGATTTGTCTGTTTGAGATTTCAGCCTGCCCGCTTGTTTGGGCGTGATAGGGTGTAGAAAGTCGGTGGTTGATTGAGTATTTCCGCATCAGAGTCTCGAAAGACCTGTTGCAGAAATGTGTCCCATTATCGCTAATAATAGCGCGTGGGTGTCCAAATCGCGAGAAGATATTCTCTTTCAAGAACTTAATGACAACTTTCTTGTCATTAGTGCGATATGGAATGGCTTCTACCTACTTTGAGACATAATCAACCGCCAGCAATATGTACAGATTCCCAAAGGAGTTGGGAAAAGGACCCATAAAATCAATGCCCCAAACATCGAATATTTCAACAACCAAGATGGGTTGCTGAGGCATTTCATTCCTCTGGTATATTCTACCCGTATACTGACATTGTGTACAGGTTTTGCAATACTCAAATGCGTCCTTGAATAAGGTCGGCCAATAAAATCCACATTGCAAAACCTTTTCCGCTGTCTTTCTAGGACCAAAGTGACCCCCACAAGCCTGATCATGACAAAATAAAAGAACACTCTTGAACTCTTCATTCGGGACACACCTGCGAATGATCTGATCAGGACAATATTTAAACAAATAGGGCTCGTCCCAGTAAAAATGTTTTACTTGGGAAAGAAAACGATATTTGTCCTGTTTTGACCAATCGCTCGGTATTAGTCCCGTGGCATGATAGTTCACAATATCCCTGAACCATGGTTCAGTGGATATGCTCAAGAGTTGTTCATCAGGGAATGAATCATTGATCGGCAGGGTCACAGGGGAAGAAATGATGCGTGAAAGATGGTCAGCTACTACGTTTTCACATCATTTCTTATCTTTGATAACAAGATCAAATTCTTGTAACAGTAGGATCCAACGTATTAGTCGACCTTTTGCATCTTTCTTCGCCAGAAGATGTTTTAAAGCGGAATGGTCAGTATACACAACTATAGGTGAGCCGATTAAGTAAGGCCTGAATTTTTCTAATGCAAATACAACCGCTAAAAGCTCTTTCTCGGTGGTTGTATAATTGATTTGCGCATCATTCAAGGTCTTACTAGCATAGTAGATCACTTGTGGCATCTTATCGATGTGCTGTCCTAAGACTGCACCTACTGCGAAATCAGATGCGTCACACATCAGCTCAAAGGGGTAGTCCCAATTTGGTGATGATAAAACGGGGGCTGAAGTGAGTGAGTGTTTAAGTGAGTCGAAAGCTGTCTCGCAGTCCGAGTCAA
Source organism: Agapanthus africanus (assembly GCA_030015575.1). Lineage (NCBI taxonomy): Eukaryota > Viridiplantae > Streptophyta > Magnoliopsida > Asparagales > Amaryllidaceae > Agapanthus > Agapanthus africanus. The sequence goes on along the minus strand of CM057337.1, from coordinate 405,929,109 downwards.
AGTGGAAGGTCGTATCCTTGGCCAGGAGTAGTGTTAAAGGTCTAGCAATTTTGCTAAAATCCTTAATGAATCTCCTATAAAAGCCCGCATGGCCAAGGAGAGAGCGAATATCTTTGACGCTTTTGGGATGAGGGACGTTTTGAATGACATCTATCTTAGCTCTGTCAACCTCAATGCCTTTCTGTGAAATGACATGTCCAAGGACTATTCCTTCTTGGACCATAAGTGGCATTTTTCCCAGTTTAAAGTCAAGTTCTTCTCTTTGCAACGAGTAAGAACAGCGTCAAGATTCGCTAGGCAATCAGAAAAAGAGTCTCCAAAAATCGAGAAATCATCCATAAAGATCTCCAGAAAATTCTCTACCATATCAGAGAATATCCCCATCATACACCGCTGAAAGGCAGCGGGAGCATTGCATAACCCAAAGGGCATGCGACTGTAAGCAAAGGTACCAAAAGGACAAGTAAAAGTGGTTTTATCTTGATCCTTTTTGGCGATGGGGACCTGATTATAGCCTGAGTATCCGTCCATAAAACAATAATATTCTCGTCCTGCTAAGCGTTCCAGCATCTGATCAATGAATGGTAGAGGAAAGTGGTCTTTCCTCGTGGCAGCATTGAGTTTTTTATAATCAATACATACACGCCACCCAGTTTGGGCGCGTGTCTGAATCAACTCATTTGCCTCATTGGTTATAACTGTGATGCGGATTTCTTAGGAACGACATGTACAGGACTCACCCACTGGCTATCGGAGATAGGGTATATAATACCATTATATAAGCATTTGACGATCTCTTTCATGACCGCTTCCTTCATGACGGGATTCAACCGTCTCTGTAGTTCTCGGGTCGGTCTGGCATCATCCATCACATGTATATGATGTTCAACTATCAAGGGACTAATCCCTTTGATGTCCGCCATACTCCAACCAAACGCCTCTTTGTTAGATCTCAATACCGATAAAAGGGCATTCTCTTGCTCTGATGCAAGAGAAGCGGATATGATAACCGGTAAAGACTCATTCTCACCTAGATATGCATATTTCAGGTGAGAAGGTAAAATTTTGAGATCTAACTCAGGCGGAGAAATGATAGAAGGAGGGATCATTGAGTGATTTTTGGATCTACAAAGAAGCTCAGAGCCTGTGAAAGATACAGACTCGGGTGGAGAAAAGTCAGAAGTGCAGGACTCATGTGTAGGTAAAGTGTCCTCACTAAGATCTTGTGCAAAGTCAAACAGAGATGTGGTAATGTCATCGAGATCAGTAAAGCAAAGATCCTCAGCTCCACAACTATCGGGAGCGATCTCATGGACAGAGCACACATCTAAAATATGAGCAGAGGGTTCTGATGGCTGACTTCCAACTTTGTAGATATTTAGTTCAATGGTCATATTTCCAAATGATAAGTTCATTGAACCATTTCTACAATTTATAACAGCATTGGAAGTGGCAAGGAAAGGACGACCCAGAATCACCGGAATTTGGCCTCGGGGTTTGCTACAGGATGTGTGTCGAGCACAATGAAGTCTACAGGGAAAACAAATTCCCCGACCTTTATCAATACATCCTCTAATTCACCCCTTGGTTTGGTGATAGATCGGTCTGCCATCTGGAGAGTGCAGTGAGCAGGTTTCAGCTCTCCAATCCCTAATTGCTCATAGACAGAATAAGGGAGCAGGTTAACACTTGCGCCAAGGTCTAACAGAGCACGATTTATGTTTTTACCCCCAATCGAAATCGATATTGTAGGACATCCTGGGTCCTTTCTTTTCTTTGGAAGCTGGGGTATAAAAGCAGTGCTGATATTATTAGACATAAAGACCTTCTTTGGCACTTGAGTCTTCCTCTTCCTAGTGCACAAGTCCTTAAGAATTTTCGCATAAGTGGGGACTTGCTGAATAGCATCTAGGAGAGGGATATTGATGTTAACCTGTTTGAACATTTCTAAAATTTTCTCCATATGAGGACTCGTTCTATTAGCCCTTAGCCGGTTCGGGTAAGGAGCTTTCGCAATAAGCGCAGGGTCCATCATAGGAGAAGGAAAGGGGGGTAGACGAGGTCCCAAAGGAGGTGTGGGGACCATCTGTGGAGAACTATAAGGGTTGGGTGAAGGTGTCGAGCCTAAAGGGAAATGGAGAATAGGCT